>CM049794.1:42066225-42606508 GCA_027422405.1 Ptychobarbus kaznakovi | reverse complement strand
CGCTCGACTGTACTCCAACAATCCTGTGCGTCTTTTATACTCGCCTTGTGCCTCGGACAGTCCTTATATCGAGTCCTGATACATCAGCTTGAACGAGAAAGCAGGGCGTTGGCGGTAATGCATAGACGGACATTATGTGAAAATGTGGACAGTGCCAAAATAAAGGTCCATTGTATACTACAGATATCTATATTTTACACGTGGTATCGATGCATCGTATCGTCATACATCGTATCGATATATCGATGAATCGTTACACCCCTACATACCGCCAATCCAAACTGTATGCTAATTGTCAGTCATCTTTGAAGATAGTGGTCCTGACAGAAATAAATGTATAGACTGAATCATACAGTGAAAGAACACACTCTAAATGCACACGCGCACTAGTCTAGACTTCACGTAATGTAAGGGTTTTTAGAGGCTCTTTAGAGGTGTTTTGAATGGAAAAATACTCTATAATGTCAAATCGCACATTGTTAAAACAACAATTATGATATTATCGCAGACAATATGTATCGCACACCCCTAATGTATGTGTATATATTGCCTAAAAGTTTTGATCTGAAACAGTCTGTGGATCACACAAAAAGTACACTGATATTTCACATAGAGCCATACTTTGATTAATTGTGCTGCTCATCATGTGATGTCACATATGCTTGTTTTCAGCCAGTATTAGTGGTTACCATGACAACATTTTTTTTTGGGGGGTACATGTGTTTGTAACTGTCTTTGAGGTATAATTAACGTCTTGCTGCCACCATTGTGAACAGATGATTTACGGGTTCACAGACTTGTTAGCTGATCTTTAAATATTGTATTTTTATTTTCTTAAAGGGTTGCACATTTTTGTGTGGCAGGTGTTTCTCTCAGTGTTGTTCTCTCTCTGTCTCCTAGGTGTAAATTATTCCAGAGGCCTCTCTTCTGGATTTCTCTCACCACTTTGAGAGTGCATACACGTCAAACATATAAATTAGCAAATGTCCTTGGGTTAAACCCCTAATACTTCCTTCCAGAAGAGCACAACCTTACAGTTTATCATTACGGAGGACTCAGACCTGCCTGCTGTTGTATGAGTTAGTATGTAAGAAAAGGCATTGGGGGAAACCTCTCCTGATAGTTTAGAAAGACAATTATACACGTTTGGAGGCTTTAATAGTTTGTATATTGAGTCAAATTTGTGAATTCTTCATAACAGTGCAGAGGGCTCATTCTGTACTTCACACGGAACTGGTCTAATTCAATGAATGTGTGCAATATAAACAGAATAACTGCAGGCTATAATGACATATTTATGGAATCCTAGATGTGAGCGTGCAACTGCTTAAGAAGTATTCACATTCAATCTTGTGTTCACCTTCCCTTCAATTGTGCGAGAACCTGTACCCTGTCATATGTACACATTCTTTTTGTCTTTTTGTATATTTGTATACCATATCAATATAAGATAAAAAAAAACAAGTGGTATACTGACCAAAAACATTGCTGAAATATTGGAAATGGTTGTAGGATCTAGCGTGAACATTTATTTATTAATTTAAGTTAAATTATATTTATAATAAGGAGTGTGAAGCCATATTGTCTAACAAAGGAGTGATATTCAGCAGTTATATAATGTGTTAATGCTATTTTGTGATTGAACCACCATTCATAACTGTTTTTTTTCTGTTTTTATTTTTCTCTTTATGGGTCTCTGCAATCGCTCTGCTCCTGTCGGGTCATTTGTGCCAATCCAAGGTAAGACACAAAGATACAGTGTTGTTGGTTACCTGCATTTTGGTGTCATCTTCAGGTATGTTAAATGTGTAGTTTATTATAGGTTTTTAGATTGTTTTTTACAATTTCAGTTTAATGCAGATTGAGTAAGAGCTTAGTCTTACCACATTTGTTCAAACCCAGATCACTTTAAGGGGTCATCGGATGCCCATTTTACACAAGTTGATAGGATTCTTTGGCGTCTTAATAAAAAAAAAGTCTGTAACATACTTTGGTTAAAATTTATCTAAGGTAGTGTAAAAAACACCTTTTTTACCCTGTCAAAATCAGCTCCGTTTTCAGCAAGCTGTTTTTTTAGTCCATGTTGCTTTAAATAAATGCTAATGAGCTCTGCTGACCCCGCCCCTCTCTTCTGTGGAGTGACAAGCAGACTGTAAACTTCAGCCACGAAACTGGCTAACCAGCACATTAGGAAAGGCAATTTGCAAAGATTCATAAAAACCCTTATACTCGCTCCTTCTGTAGATGAAGCTGGATCACGAATGATTCGCGTGAACATAGGCACATTTAAGGCAGATCGGGATCTGCGCATTCCCTTCTAAATGAAAGTAACGTTAATCCTCTGCGTCTTCAGCGGCTCAGATGTTGGGAGTAAATGACGACTGCTATATTCATTAACAACAGAACACCTCAATTGCTTAATCGGAGACATTGTTGTCTTCCCCTGCACCAGAGTCGACACAATGGAGGACAGCTCACTCAGGGCGGGTCTAAGGTAAGACGGCCTTGTCAATCAACTATCGTGGGAGCGGTCTGTACAGACCTACGTCATTCTGACCGGAATCTCAGAATGACCTGATTTGACAAAGTGGATTTTAAAATGGGGAATTAAAAAAAAAAACTGGGTGGGTTTTTATAATTATAGGATGGATGTGTACACACACTTCCAAAACACATTTATGTTCAAACAACTTGTAAAGTGAATTTAGCATCCGATGACCCCTTTAAGAACATCATAGAGTTGGGCACAGATGAGCATCAGTCACATTTTTGTTAGAACATTTCAAGTTTCTCTTGAAAGTGACTCCATTTAAAAGATACCATTTACCATCTTACACACACACATCCATATTCATAGCCTTTAGGCAGAGATGGCTTACTTAAACTGTATGTGGTTCTTCTACAGTATGTGGGTCACTGTGTCTCTCAGCTTCTTTTCTTTTCTCTCACAACCAACATCAGACTGTATGTGGGCTGTGGAAATATGATTGATGCAGATTTATGTATTTGTCTCTGACACAAATGAAATGCCACATGATGTTGGCTAGCACCAATTACCAATGTGTCAAATGTCAGCCAGTGTCTGTAAAGGTCACACACTTTCAACCTTTTACTCCGCCTCCCATGAGTCATCAGTCATGAATCACGTCAATATAGATCACTGTAACATCACATTGTGACAAATGTAATTCTATTGCATTTCAGCTCTTTTTAATTTATCTGCATGGTGTTCCTACTAGAAAAGGGACTGTGCTAACTTTAGAATATCTGTGTTAATGAGTAAAACAACAGAACACTTGGGAGAATTCACTAAGAATGAATTGCACTTGCCCGTTGCCTTGTAGAATTCTTGCTGAACGTAATTTGCACCTGAATCCTATGTCTCTTATGTATACCAAAGTACGCTTGTCTTGTGAATTTGCCCTTTGGTCTTTGTTTCTCCATCTTTTTTTATTTCATTCGCCTCACTCACTCACTCACTCACACACACACACACACACACTCACTCACTCACACACACACACACTCACTCACACACACACACTCACTCACTCACTCACACACACACACACACTCACTCACACTCACTCACACACACACACACTCACTCACTCACACACACACACACTCACTCACACTCACTCACACACACACTCACACACACACACACCACACTCACTCACTCACTCACTCACTCACACACACACACACTCACACACACACACACCACACACTCACACACTCACACACTCACACACTCTCACACTTTATTCTTTGCTTAATTTTCTCTTTTTGTTGTTTGTTTTTTCTTTGTTTGTTTGGGCTGTGCATGCAGGGAGATTCAGGTCCATTATGCAAATGAACTGGGAAATCAAAGCAATTTTGATTGTGTGTGATGGAGACATCAATAGTGTGGAATTGTAGTGAGAGACCAGGCTTCCTAATTAATGCAGGCACAGCCTTTCTTCTTTACTTTGTCTCTCCCTCCCTCTTTCTCTTCTCACTCAGCTCTCTCTGCAAACACACGCAAACACACACACACATGCAAAAACTACATATCTAAAGATGTGTAGCCTAATATGTTATGACACAGAGTTGGGGGTCATCATTTCTGTTATTATTACTGTTCTTGTCATGGTGGGGCTTTGAATAACACCGACCTAGATCCAGTAGTGATGGGTCGGTCTTGAACGATTCGTTCATTTTGAACGAATCTTTAATGTGACTCGAGAAGAACGAGTCGTCTCGTTGAGTGATTCGTTCAGTCGCGCATGCGCACCATCCTATAGGCTCTGTACTCGAATTAGTTCACCTGTTTCGAGTTTTCGCGTTTTTCAGAGTCATTCGTTCATCATGTGACTAATGCAGTATGAGCCGGAAAGAGAATTGATTAGTTCACCTTTTGAGTCTTCGGGTTTGAGTCGTTCGTTCATCACGTGACAGCCCTGTAAGCATAACCAATGCAGTCTAAGGGAAAAAGACTTAATAATAATAATAATAAACAACTCTTTAGCTTAAGTTATGTTACATACATAATGATCTGTTTTCCCAAAATGTATTTTTTCATATAAGAGTGTTGAGTATGTGCTTTTCCAGTCCCTTATGTATGTTGTTTTGATGCACAGCAATAAAGGTGTGTGCCAAATGTTGACTAAGTCTGTTTGACTTCCTGACAAAAACTTGCATGCTTTATTCACGTACCTCAATCAAACAGATAAAATGGTAAACACACTGAGGAGAAAAAAAAATTGTTTTGCCTTGTTATATTTTATATCCATCCCTCTCCTCTTGTGACCCAAATTTATAAATGTTGATTTCTCCCACACAAACACACAGAACATTTTGAGTTTTTAGCCTAAAATATTCATTTGTTCATTGCATTACGATAGCACATCTGTTGCTAAATACCAGCCTCATTTATAGATCTGGAGCTAAATGCCAAACCCATTTACTCTGGTCATGTGTCTTGTGGTGTATGTGCATATTTTGTGCGTGGGGTTCTGCCTTGTGCTGATGAACATTTGTGCTGTAGTTACTTGTTCATTAGGCCTTTTTTGTGACATTAACTTTCTAGTCTTTTTCCAGTTTTTATTTGTGATCCATTTCAGGTGCCTGAAAATGTAGTAAATTAGAGAAATATATACTATTTCGCAATGAGACGAGTACACAAGTCACGGTTAAACGAGGTCCATGTTTGAACCTTTCTGTCATTTTTCACTTTAATTACAAGCAGATGAAAGTGCAGCACACACATTTAATGCTAGATAAATGGTGTCTTCCACTAATTTATGTGTGGGATTTAGAGACAAAGACTCCAATATTTATCTTCATTAAGATGAGAGGAGATTTATTTACTACATCGAAGCATAAACGCACAGAAGATCTTAGTGGTCCAGAGTTAAAATATGTTGCATCTTACACAATATTGTGTTTAGGTTTTTATTTGAGGCATAGTTATCATATAGACATGCACAGCATGCTCAAGTATATCTGTTACCTTTTCTTAGTGAACTGCTATAGTAGCCCAGTTTCAATGCTTAAGGACATGTGAGCTCCAGGAGTGCAGCACATATACTGTAACATGTTCATAAATTTATCAGCGAGATGGAAAATTATAATAAACATTGCAGGCTTGTTAAGCAGACGGATGCAGCGTTTAATCAAAGAGGAAGTTGGAAGACCTGCTGGGATTAAATGAGCCTTTCATCTGACAGAAGGCTCCGCTGCTGTAGGTCTCACTTCAGCACTCTCTGTGCACCTATTGAATCCCATGACAGGAAACTGCGGGATCATCACTACCTTTTCCCAGCAGTGGAATCATTCTGAAAGATTCCATTTTGAAAGACAAACGGCAGAAAATGTAATTATCTGGCATTGTGGGATTAACATAGTTTTACACTGTATTCTAACAACGTTGTCCAGATTAAAGATGATTATAGCATTTCTTGTTTAAAAAGCATTCTCTTTTGATCTTGCATCCTTCAGTTAAAGCAAATTTGAAAGCTGACAGAACATCCTTTATATCAGGCCAATTTATAGTGGAATTGTCTTTCCGTTTTTCTTATTTCATTTTTTTATAGTAAATGAGACTTACATAAACACTTGTTTTACATATTTTATTTGTTTCTCAAAATGATCTATGACAATACAATCACATTTCCACCAAGGCTGAGTATCTATATTATTAGAGTGTTGGAATATCCCACTTTCATTCTCCAATCACAGTAAGTTTCTATTATAAATCATTTCACATTGTTCACACTAATTTACTACTGGCTCCACAATGTCAAAACTGTCAAGTTTTATGGCATTTTTTATGATTAAGGTCCTTCACTTTGCCAGATGTTGCCTAGAGCCTGACTTCATGAATATACAATTTCTTCCAACAGAAGCTGGACACTTTGCTTTTCGGGTGGTTGATAGATGTAGATTGTAGATGGAAGCTGAGGCTTTGCTAAAATGCTGTTTGATAATGGACTTTGGTTGTAAAGTTCAATTACTCTCATCTCCTGCAGAGAGCAGACAAGAATAGAAGGGGGAGCGATAATGGAGGGGAAAAATAACAAAACAAAATAGCAGGGCAATTGTTGAAGATAAGTTTGTTCTGGTGGAAAAAGAGGAGCATAGAATGTCTGTTTGATTTGAATTTGTATGGATTATAGGGATTTGTACAGCATATCTACTTGGGGAATTACTGGGTTAAGGGTGTTTGTGTGTGGTAACAGCTCTCTTCTTTACACCTTGTAATGCGAGACATTACCTTTGACCCCATGTGCTCAGCAAATCTAAGAAAGGAATAATGTAAAGTCAGCTAGTCATTATCACAAAATAGAGACTGAAGACAAAAAGCAAATGTGAAAAAAAGAGTGATGAGAATGTACAGTAATAAGGTAAATTATCCACTGAACGCGGTGTTTGGCCTGTCAGATTTGAGTTTTCCATAAAGCGGTGTAATATGACCATTCAATTCTGTTACATTTACATTTAGTCATTTAGTAGACGCTTTTATCCAAAGCGACTTACAAATGAGAGACACAGAAGCAAACAATTGTAGTATTAAAACAACTAAATACAGATCCAAGACTAAAAGCTAAAACTTTATAAGTGCTATATATACACATTTAAAAAATAAGTAAATTAAATAAAAATTACAAGTGCATACACACAACATTTTAAAACTTAACTTTTAAATGAAAAACCAAAAATAAAGCTAAAAACTATTAAAAATATTCAAGAACAAAAGGTATGAGTATAATGATTCTAACATAACACTAAGCCAAACACCAAAACCATGTACAACCACACACACATACATGTATATACATACACGTTTATAAAATCAATATATATGATTCCATTTCCATTAAAATAGTAGTAAGTATTAAAATAGATATAGACAACCAAATTCAGAATAATTGAACTCTAAAAAAATTAATAGATTAAATAGATAACAAAATCAAAAAAATAACAAATACAAATCAAACGACAATAGTTTAAGTAATCCTAAGAAATAACACACATGCAAAACTGCTAGTAAGAAAATAAAAAATGGTTATAAAACTGAAACAGAAGTGAAACAAGTAGCAGGAAGTAAGTAAGAACAAGTAGTGTAACTTTCTTTAATGGTTACATGACCCCTTACAGTCATAGCCAAAAATATCAGCACCCTTGGTAAATGATCAAAGAAGGCTGTGAAAATTAATCTGCATTGTTATCCTTTTGAATAATTTTTAAAATGGGGGGAAATATCATTATGACATAAATGTTTTTCTCAAATACACATTGGATGCAATTATTGGCACCCTTAGAAATTCTTATGAGTAAAATATCTCTGAAATATATTCCCATTCATATTCACAATTTTGAGCACTCCAGGGTGATTATAAACATGAAATTATCCAGCCATGGCTTCCTGTTTCACAGAAATATAAGTAGGAGTTAGAACAAAGCCCAAATTCCCTCAATCATCCAAACACAATCCTCAAAAACAACACAAAAATGGGTCACCGAGCACAAAAACAATCTTCTGCTGTGGCCATAGCAGTCCTATGACCTGAACCCTGTAGAAAATGAGTGAGATGAACTGAAGAGAAGAAGCACCGTCATGGAGCTGGGAATCTAAAGGATCTGGAGTGATTCTGGATGAAGGAATTGTCTCTGATCTCTTGTAAGGTGTTCTCTAATCTCATCAGGCATTATAAGAAAAATTTAAAAAAGCTGTTAAACTGGCAAATGGAGGTTTCAAAAAATATTGAATGAAAGGTTCCGTTAATTGTGGCCAATGTGTATTAGAGAAAAACATTTATTTCATAAAGATATTTCCCCCCATTTTAAATTCTTATTATCCAATGAAAGGTTAGATTTTTGTGATTTTTTTTTTTTTTTTAAATAAAAGATCAAAGGGGTTAATGCAGATTAATTTTCACTGCCGCCTTTGATCATATTTACCAAGGGTGCCGATATATTTGGCCATGACTGTATTTAACTTCTTTTTTTAAAGAACTTAAAACGTTATTAGTTTTAGAACTAATTCTTACTGAATGTGCTTCTCTGTGTTCTTTGATAGTTTGTTTCAGCAGCAGTGATCCTGTCTCTTACTCTGAAGAATGTTACGTTAGTGTAATGTACAGTCTCAGATTAGGATTACAGTCCATCCTGGTATATTGGCGTATGTTAACACTATATTTGGAACTTTTACATAATCAGGATGTTTAAGTATGTTACATTACTTGAACACAATCCCTTCATTTCATTGAGTGTGTTAACATGTTATGTTTAATGCAGTACAAACAATCAAGCATTTCTTAAGAGGTAAATATAAATATGAATGAATATTTGGACAGTTTAATTTTAAAAATATTTATGTAGAACTATAGTATTTATTCACATTTTCATATATTTTCTGTTTTCATTTAAATTTAAGTTTACATTTGAGTAATTTTATTATTAAAACTTATTTTGGTTACATTTCTATTTTTCCATCTAATATTTATCTTTGTTTAATCTTTATTTCAAAGAAAAACATTTTTAATAGTTTAATAACGGATGGAACTGAGTTTATCTTTGATGCAGTTTCTGAAGAAATAAACTTTTGTGTGAGGTTTTGAGAAGTCAGTATTCATATAATCCTGAAAAACCTATAGCAGTCCTTCTGAGCACACTCAAAGAAATCAAGAATCACTGTTCATCTGGTAAATCCTTCTATAGCGTATTGACCTTATGTTGGTGTCTGGTCCATGAAACAAGCACAGAGCTAAATGGCTAATGGGCATCTGTATTCTGGTCTATCAGACTAAGGTTTCTTCCCGTTCCACAGGCTTCAGCAACACAGCTGATTAAACTATCTGTCTGCTGTTATCACATCAGACCTAATCACCAGAGCTCAGGAGCCCAGATTGGCCTGTGGAGCTTTAGAAAATGTACAGAGCCAGACCTGATTAAACGATCTCACTGGAATCCATCAATTAGCATGGCTAAATTTCATTTAACAGGGGGGGACAATAAATATAAAATTTCTAAGCAATTTACACAAATTGAAATTGACTGTACCCCACAGGACCTTATCATTATTATTGACAGCCTCATTTGGTTATTTTCATTTTTCCAGGTTCAATGACAAAGCAGATCAGCACATTTAAAACAGCCACAAACCAAGGATAAGAAATTTTTATTTCATCATGCTGACGATTGTAATGATGCCAGGTTGTTACTCAGCAAGCAGAATGTTTGGTCTTAGCAACCAGTAGTGGACATCCGAAAACAGAGCAGAACCGAACCGACTGGTACATTGCACCCCATCTTTGAAATAAGGATCTAAACTTTATTTTTCATATTATTATAAATATAACATATTTACAAGTGCCGTGTTTCCATAAAATTCATACACACATGAAGTTTATTCTTAGTTTGTAACATGTAGGTTATGGCTATAACATAAGAGAAATTAACACTAATCTATTTTTAAGATTATTAGAAATGTATACCATTTTTCACCAACTGTAGAATTTTATTAGTTGACAATACAACCAATAACATTAGTGATAATGACAATTATAAATATGTGGAAGAATTCTTGGAATTAAACCTTTACTTTTGAAAAATAAATTTTTGGTCAATTTAATCCAACCTTTTAAAAAAAATGTTTATAGCAATTTCAAACTTTTAATTTAATTTTTTTTTATTGTAAACTGTTACAACTGTTTGATAATAGTAATACATTCACAAAATAACCTCTGCCGTGTGTAATGAAGCTAAGTCTAGTGTGTATTTAAAGTGGGCTTTGCAATGATTACGACACAAAGGTGCATATATTAAGATGTCTGATCGATACCAGTTTCCTCTCTAGCATCTCCAAATAGTCCCTGCACACAGGGAATATCCATGTAATCAATCATATAGAGAGAAAGAAAAAGAGCGAGCCAGAGAGAGCGAGCGCAATGTTTCAAAATAGACAAACAATTAAGACTGATTCAAATCGTACACTTTGGGATTTCATCATACTGTTTTCACTATTGATTGGAAAATAATGGCTGGCTGGTTAGCCGATCCCCCCTCACCATTTCTTCTTCAGACAACGTGTCCTCCCTCTGTGCTGATCTCACACACACACACACACTAACCCGTGGAAATTAACAGTTCCACCCCTCAATACGAATTAGATGTTCAGCTAACATTGCTTTCCTGTAGACTCCAGTGTGAGCGTACATATGTGAATCCCCCTGAGCTTCAGCAGGCGTTAGGAGGGATTTAGCAGCGTGCCTCAGAACTGTTTAACACTGTCATAATGAATGAGGATTCCCAGAGCTCCAGAAACTCCAAAGGCTTCTAGCTTTAAGTGTCCCTAAATCACATTCTACAAAACCACATATAACAGCAGATCAGACTCTAAAAATGTATGATAGTAACAACTCTGGCAGGAATATACACAATTTAAATCTCTCTGCATGCCAAAGTCACACAACATGGTCAATGCACTGACACCATTGCTGTCTGTTTTGGGTCAAATTTTATAATCTTCAAAGCAAGCCTGTACATTATTTATTTATTTACTACTATTTTCTTTATTTGGTATTATAATAATAATATTAATATAAATGTAAAATAATAAAAATGCTTTCTCAAATATAATAGTGAATTTCAGTGGTCAATTTTTATTTATTATTCACACAACAGATCCCATTCAGTAATTCATAGGTTTTCAGCATAGCCTAATGAAACTTTATAGAATGTAAGACTGCTGTTCTGAGATGGACATACTGAAGTTTCCCTCGTCTAATTAACTGGGAACACTTTTATGGAGGTCAAGGTTCAGCTGCAATGTAGGCCTCTAAATATGCATTTTCAGGTACTCTTATTCAGAGGTGTAAGAATATTCCATCATGAATATCAATGCTTGGGTATATGAGGGTTAAGAGTGTCATTAGCATAATTACATTACTTATAAAACAGTGCACAAGATTCCACAAAAAATACACAAGGATCATATTGTGCTCTGTTCTCTGGACCAATGTGGGACAGTTTATGTGATGCACAACTCTCTCTCTCTCTCTGTCTTTATCCTGAGAGAGCACTGTGGTGAGTAATATGTTTCTGACAGACCTCCTTGCGCTAATAAAATGATAGGCTGTGCTGTGGCCATTAGTCTCTGCTCTGTAAATAAAATCTCTGCCACTAAGCTTCAAACCGCTTAGAGTCTATCTTGATCTTCACAACCAGAAACTCGGCTGGACATTTTAAACAAGCTGTGTTGCACTGCTACAATTTGAGCTAATAAGTGTGTTACTGGGAGTTCTGGGAACATAAAGTTGGGTACTTCTTGCTACAGTGACACAGAATAGCACAGTGCTTGTTTTAATGAAAAATCAGATTAGATGACTAATTTGTGTGGAAACTGTTCATGACTGTGGGAATTTTAAAGACTGAAATATAATGCCTTATTTTTTATTTTATGGGGAAATACTATTCCTTTTTTCCATCATCTTTGAGTTGAGTTTCACTTGTGCTCATACTGTAGATTTTGACTTTCCATACTAATCCAAACCTCTGGTACTGTAAGTAAATGTTCTACTAACCAAACAAGGAAAACAGGCGTCGATTTCTTTATTAAGGTTACATGTAGAGACAGTTTTGGCCTCATTTACTTTTCTTAGAAGGTGCTGAAATATGTTTGGAAAGGTGACTTTGGCTTGGGCTGTGGTTATATAAACAGCTTTTCAAACCATACTTCTGAGAGATTATTTTCCACAATCTAACCCAGATATTATAACAAATCCCATGAAAGAACCTGTTTGTAACTCATAGAATAAATGTTCCAGTGTTTCAAACAGAATAACCTGTTTGAAAATGATTTTGGTCATTATTTTAGACCCTTTTTTTCCAGGCCTGATGCTGAGAGGCTTATTCATGCCTTCATCACATCACGGCTCGATTATTGTAATTCTCTCTTTGGGGGTTTACCAGCAAGTTCTGTTAACAGATTGCAATATATACAAAACTCAGCTGCGCAAGTCATCTGCACGCCATCACATTACCCCAGTGCTCCAGCAACTTCACTGGCTCCCGGTTCAATCACGTATTGATTTTAAAACTCTGATTTTAACCTATAAATCTGTGCATGGGCTGGCTCCAGATTACATCTGTGATTTGGTCACTTTCCACTCCTTCTCGCTCTCTTCGCTCTGCTGGTTGTCTCTCCTTGTATCAGCCTCGTTGTAAATTAAAAACCATGGGGGGGGGGCTTTTCTTATAACGGGCCTAAGCTATGGAACGCATTACCTGCGTTCATTAGGAATGCTGCTTCCTTGGATGGTTTTAAGAAACTTCTTAATACGCATCTTTTTTGTAAAGCTTTTAATTTGTGATTATTTACTGTGATTTTATTTTGATATTATGTAGTTTTGGTTGATTTGTTATTTTGTTTGTGCATGTTGTAACGCTGTGAGTTTAAGAAAGGCGCATTACAAATAATACTTTATTATTATATTATTACTTCCATTTAGCTCTGCTCATGGCACAAAAGTTACACAAGTTGTCTTTACGGAGTTATTACATTTTGAATTGTGTTGATCTAGATGCCTCAGGTATAATGTACATTTTATACCTCCATTTATAACACCACCAGTGACCGCACTCATAAGTCATGCAGAGAGCAAGAAGATAAATGATGCGTTTTACTGTATATAATAATTGTATATAATAATTTAAAAGTGAATAAGGACAGTAAACCACCATACGCATTATTGCAGTCCCAAGATTGAAGCCGTTTGGATGAAGGGCATTCTATTAGCTGGTAATTATGGCTAATGTAGGTTCATAACTCCAGATGTTATACATGCTTTATTGACCAAGTTGGGTTTAAATAATTGCATGTTGGTAAATGAGGAATTTGTGCAGGCAAGCAAAAATTCACAACCCTGGTTAGATGGAAACAGCAAACACCACCCCTCTCTTTCTTCTCAAACTCCCTCTCTCTAGTCTCTGTCCATTATTTAAGTGTAGCTGTAGACAGTGCTGTTGTTCCATTACAATACAATAGCCCTTTGTTATTAAGACTCGATTTGTATGTGCTTTCTGTGAAGCATGACTAGATAAGGCAGCAGAGTCCGGCATGTCCAAAGGGAATAAATGAGTGTGCAGTACATTTCAGACAAGAACATCTCATTACCTCATTCCCACCGTCACCAAGCAGCCAGTGTCAATGTCTATGTTAATGAAGAAGTAGATTGCAGAAAAATGGCAGATTTATTTATCAGTCTTTTGCCTTTTTCTGTCCAAACTTAAATCTTGTTCCTCTTCCATGTGATTTTTCTCTTTTTGCTCTACAGGTACATAGATACAACTAGTCCCAGCATGGTGTTTCTCATAGTGTGTAAATCACATTGGCCCTTACCCCATCAACAACCCTGAGTGCAGAAAGCAAGGGCCTCACTTTTAAAGCCATCTGTCATTGTGGAAGCAGCTAATATAATCCTTTAGCATGTACTTCAAGAACTCAGCACAGCCTTGCATTAAATTAGCTTTACAGCTCCTCCACACACACACACACACACACACACACACACACACACACACACACACCATGTTTGTAGTTGTCCCTGTCCTTCAAGTGATTAATAGCAATCAATATTCAATTATGTGGTATATGATGAGCAAGGCCCTGCTGTCTTTTCTCAGTCTTGCTTAGTAATAGCAGGGCAGGTACAACATATAGCCTACCCAAGCATGCCATCTGTGCATCAAATTGACCACACAACTTGGTAATCCTAAAGAAACTTAATTCTGTAGCCTATGTCATGTCCAACTTTAGGCTCCATTATCACATTTTTGTTCTGTTATGTCAATGCTACATAATACAACAGTGGTTATCTACCAGAAAGTGAGGATTCACTCAGAAAATGTACAGGAGCAATGATTAAAGATGACTAAAAAGTACTTAAATGTAATTAATTATTATTAATTTATTAAAATAATCTAACTCTAAACTAAAAAGCACATAAAATCTAAATTAAAATTGAAAGTATTTTTTAAATAATGTTGCTTTAAAATTAATTGTGGTTAATAAAGTTTATGATACAATTTTATTTAAAAAAAGTTTGAAAACAAGTAGCTTTGTCATAATTACAGCAGAAATAGGCCTAGCCCTTTTAATATTGTGTTTGACAGTAAGGGTCCTTCGAGTCAAAAAGGTTGAGAAGCACTGCACTATGAGAAATGCAATGCATTAATCCACACTGGTCAGCACACAGACAGCACTTTGGGTCACTTTAGGACACGCACATATAATTTCACCTGAGCCTGGAAGCATAGTATTTGTACATGGTCATACATCAATAACCCCTTTAAGTCTGCACTCCTTTGAACTCTCCTGTGAGATACTCAATGTGAGAGTGTGGTGGGATTTCACATTCAAAGACTTGGATGTTAGATGGACTTGGATGTTCTTTGTGTATATGGATGGATGCGTGTGTGTGTGTGCGTGCGCTCGCACTCCGTACTGCTTGCCGTGCTGCTAGGTTTGTTTACTCCAGGTATCTCAAACAGGAAGAAATT
Organism: Ptychobarbus kaznakovi; assembly: GCA_027422405.1. Lineage (NCBI taxonomy): Eukaryota > Metazoa > Chordata > Actinopteri > Cypriniformes > Cyprinidae > Ptychobarbus > Ptychobarbus kaznakovi. The sequence goes on along the minus strand of CM049794.1, from coordinate 42,591,460 downwards.
ACCATCTGCTACAGAGAGAACTTCCAAGTCTGCCAGGACAGCACATAAGAAGCAGGTGCCACTTTGTCATACTGTCTCTTCATATGTTAAACTAGATTTCTATGGATGTATTCTAAGGCACCGGTTCTCAACCCTTCTGAGCTGAAGGCCCCAAACATTATTTTCAATAGTTATTAAAGTTCATGTAAAGGCAATTCAGAGAATTGTAAATATATTGCTGAAGCACATTACAAAGACTGTGAACTATGTAGTACTGAATTGTGGAGTTAGACTTAGTTAAATAGTTTTTCTCCATTTTTGTTCACAATTTTTTTTGGGCGGGCCTGAAATCATGTCTTGATGATGCATTGGAGCCACTGAGCATGGGTCCTCCCCCTAACACTATAAGAGTTGTTCTCCATCTGAAGGCCGATTGCTGTAGGACATCAAAGCACAGCAGAGCTACAGAGAGCAGACAGCTCTACATGCTTTTGAATCACTCTCGCGGTACTTTGATGTGTGTGATGTGACAAACTCAGAACACATTTAATATTACTTTACATGGATTTTAACTATTTTTGATAGTTTTTTTTAGCATTTTAATTTAGAGTTGTATTTTAAAATATTAATAATATATTATTTTTATTTAAATTAGGGCTGTCAGTTGATTAAAATGTTCAATCTAATTAATTACATGATGTATTTATTAATCTAATTAATTAATTTTGGATGTGGAAATGCCCCCAAAAGATTATTTAAAGCTATTTGTGTGTTAAATGAGAAAGTATTAAGTATACATTACAAATAGTAGCTTTAGAAATAAATATTTTATTTGATTCAACATAAAATGTATTACACATACATGTTTAGGCTAGAACGGCCTAACATAAACTATGGAACATAAATAAGATCATTTGAGAAACATCAGTTTTTTTCCCCTTCATGCAATGGAAGTCATTGCTAACTAAAAATGGCTTCATTACCAACAGTCTTCAAAATACCTTATTTTATGTTCCACAAAAGAAAGTAAGTCATTCAGGTTGGAGTAAATTACATAATTTAATTTTATTTAATTAAAAAATGTTGGTGTGAACTGTCCCTTTAAAGCCCCCCCCCACTCATTTTTTTATGAAATAATACTCTAAATAAGAAACTAAAACAGCCAGCAGGTGGCAGTAAATGTCTTCGAGTCATTTATCCATTTGATTTGTTCAAACAGCTGATTCATTCAGGATTTCAGTAAACGGCTCACTTTATGAATGGGCCTTTGAATCATTGATTCACTCGATTAATATTATTCAAAACTAAACGCGTTTGCTTGGATGCACAACAATTCTGCTGTCTTTATTCAAAACTGAGCAAAAATATAAACACAATTTTAACTTCTTATTTACTGCTGTCGCTTGTTTCAGGGCAAACAGCACTCGTGTGAATTGCTACTATGTATTTGCTTACCATGTGGTAAAATATGAGACAAAAACTCATACAGAAGCATGCCCCAATTAAACATAACTGCTTATAATTGATTGTTGCATTATATTTGCAACTCTAAAATGTAAGATGACCATTTGCTGAGCATTTTTGCCCCTTAGTTGAGAAACACTGTTCTAAGGTATTTAAATGTCCATATTTTCAGCTGTGAGCTTGGCCTGACTATGAAAAGAAACATTTTGCCCCCAGATGTGCAAACAATCAATGTCTATCAACCTATCATATTTTTTTTTATTGTATTGTTTATAAAATTCTGAAATATCATTTAATCCTACCTTTTTCATTTGTCAGCCTGTCAATCACGTAGTGTTGGCTAATGATTCCCTGGCTTGAGCGCATTTAAATGTCAGGTATATGGATCATTGGTATGCAGTTCGCAATCAGAGTTTTTTTGAGTTTGGAGACGTCCATGTACAGACAGAGGAGCAGGTTTATTAAAAATCTCCTGTTTTGTCGGAGTAATTTTTGGCTGTCTGCCTGGCTGTCTTTTATCTTTTCAGAAATTGAAATGGTTGATTAGGGAGATGCCATCAGGGGTTGGTTATGCAGATTTGTGCACTGCTGTATTGAATAGCAATGCACATCCTATTATAGGTGAGAGTGAAATTGAGAATGTGAGATGCTAAATCTTAGCAAGGCAAATTAGACAGCTCCGTGAACAGATTTTAAGAAATGGAAAAATCTGCTGTCCTAAATCTTGATTTTATTTTACCTTTCTGTTTGGTGACGATAGTAGCACACAGTACTCATTCAGCTTTGACAATTTGCTAATGTAGGTTAGACAGATTTGTGGTTGTGTATAAAGGGTGATAGAGAGTTCATATTGGGATTATATTACAGGCTGTGGGTGTTTGATTAAACGAGGGCTTCTTTAGGTAGGAAAGAAGATTGTTTTAACAAAAGAAAATATTGCAGGAAAACTGCTGCTCTGCTGTACGTTGAGCGATTCACCTCACAACACATACAAAGAGTTTGACAAACTGAACAAATGTGTCTGCATCACATTAACCGATTCACCCCACTGATCAGATGCTTTTGGGGAAAAAGACAGCCGATGTGAATGTGTGAGTGAGTGTGTACTATGATAAGAGAGGCTGTGTACGTGGAACATGCACACAATTACTGTGTTTGTATGTGTGTGCAGTCTAAGCCAAGCATAATAAGCCTGTATTTAATGTTGGTCATGAAGTCTTCTCTCTTATTCCCAGTACAGATGATAAGCTGTCTAAACTGTCCAACAGCGAGACATCAGCCTCCTGCAAAACAGAGACACCAGTCAAACCTCAGAGACTTTATTGGCTCATTCTCACTCTGTTAATGATTCAGACCTGTCTGAATGACTACTAGATCTCTAGATCCTCTTTAAAAGCTCCATCACAGTAACTACATCTGTAGTTAGTCTGTTGTGCTGGAAAACTATTGATCCCAGCAGGCTGATATGCTAATATGGCGGCTTAAATTAGCTGGAGTTAAAAATAGTGCCATAGTGAACAGCTGTGATGGAAATTCAGCTGTGCGCTTTTGAAGAAATCGAAGCATAATCTCCTGTCTGTGGGCATTAGATTTGACCGTGGCAGGACATACTGTGGGCTCATTAGTGAGTGAGCCTTTATAAAACCCATGATTTCGCAAAATCATTGCACCTTACAGTTTCTGCTAATGTCGCAAAAGCGTTTTGTCTGAGGAGGCTAGGGAGGCAGTGCTGCCTCAAAACTCATCACACATCACTGATGTAGATAGTGAAACGCAGCACACAGCAGCATGCAGCTCGTTATCTATCATTAAATGCACAAAGGTGTGATTTATTTGTGTATGTGTGTGCTTTGTCATCTCATTAAATGTTTTGGCTGCAGCATTAATGTGCTGGACTCCACTGTGCCTCGTGTGGAGACAGTCAACACATCTGTTGTCTCTGTTAATCTCCATATAGTGCAAAGGACACTTCATGTCTAGACATTTTTACTGCCTTTGAGCTTTTCTCTCTCGTCTCTCTCTCCAGCTTTCCAGCTCACGGACTATTGTCCGTTCAATCTGTGACTATCAATGTTTGCACAATCTGTCTTCTTTAAATTTTTTACCTTTACATTTGAAATGTTTTGGGTCAGTAAGTGTTGTAAATGTTTTTTGAGAGAAGTCTCTTATGCTCACCAAGGCTGCATTTATTTGATCAAAAATAAAGTAAGAACAGTAAAATTGAGAAAAACTACTTTAAAATGCAATAATATTTTAATCGTAATATATTCTAAAATGGAATTTATTCATGTGATGGCAAAGCTGAATTTTCAGCAGCTATTACTACAGTGTTCACTGTTCATCTTATTTGTCATAGTTAAGGGTTATGATATTTTAAAAAATAAAACACAAGAAGAATACAAGAAGTTTTGAAGAATCTCTGAACTTTTTTATTCCATACAATGAAAAGAGCTGCCAAAGTACAAGATGCATCACAAAAGCGTCTTAAATGTACAACTCATGCACTTTCAAGTCTTCTGAAGCAATATGATATGTTAGAGAAACAGATTCAAATTCAAAATTGTGTTTTTCAGCCAAGGTCACCATTCATTATTGTTTTTGACATTCTGCCACAAATATCTGCTTTTGTTTCATATGGATTTCAAAGAACATGAGGGTAAAATAAATTGACATACTACTTTAAATCATAGTAACTGTAACCAGAATATAACCCACTAAAAAGAGAAAATAATTAAAAAATGAATAAATATGATAGGTGTGTCTGCACTGAGAGTTTGGATTTCAGAAATGGCACGTACCATGCAGTCATGCAGAAACGGTTTGCTGTGAAACTGTTTTTCTCAGGTAAGACTAAATTAATGTAGTCAATTATAAAGTTCAGAAGCATTCAAGTGTGAACGGCACACCATCATTTTCTCTACCTCTGACTCCAACAGCCTCTAAAACTCCCCTGACTGGAGAAATCCTTCTTAGGAAATGTTTATGAGTAAATGAGCATGCAAACAAGTGAATTGATAAATGAATTCAGTGTGATAAATCAAACTTACTGATCCATCACAAACTGCAATTCAAAAGGAGTCTTGGAAAGCAATCTTGTCACGTAACTGAACAAGGCTTTTTGCGTGTATGTGGTTACCTTCTGATCTTGGAAAGAAGTGGATGACTGTTGTGGATGATTGTCATCTCTTCAGAACAGATGTGTTTAGCTTGGCAGCAGGGCCGTCTTGAGTAGTAATGTAATATGTAATCTGCTGCCGTATTTGACATGCTTGTGTATGTCTTCATGTTACTTGTTTGCTTTAGTGCGCTCAAAAATCTCTAGCTGTTTCTTGTCGCACTACATGAGAAAAATCAAGCAATTTGACAGTTGGTCACGACAGATGCGATTTCATTCCTGACCGTGAAGGAGCGAGATCTGATCATACATTGTGAAAATCATTTACTGCAAAAATACAGAAAAACTTGGTTTCATAAAGATTATGAAAAATGTTTGTTGACTAAACCAGTCTTTCAAGTACAGATCTGAAATGTATTATTTACCTAAAGATATATAATTTGCCCTCAGTAAACATCATCTCTCTACTGTGTATATATATTTTTTGTTTGATAATCTGATTTCTACTTCCTTGTTCTCTTTGTGTGTGTTGCTGATGTGTCAGTATGCTGAATCATATCAAATTATATATTTCATTAATTTCAGTGAACCGGGAAATTGCCAACTTGCAGCCTGAGGCGTTTCTAACTTTGGAAGATATTGAAGTAATCCATAATTAGCTTTTTTACTCTCTTATCCATCTCTGAGACAAGAGATTTCATTTGCTTTTGTAGTTGGCTTGTTAAGATTTGAGGAGAAGATCATTGCCAATCTTTTTGTTATGAAAAAGAACAGCAGTATTCACTCCTAAGAGTTGTTGACCATATTTATTTATTGTAGAAAAGATCTTAATTTAGCCACAACACTCAGACAGCTGCACCACAATACAGATTTACCAATCAAACATTCAGGTAATCACGTAGCTGATCTCAGAGCAGTAATTACTGTCTTAGTTGAGTTAATGAGGCCTATATCTTCAGATGGAGTTCAGGAGCATTAAGAGGGGAGACATTGACTGACCTGTGATCTGTGAGGCTGCTGAAGTGATGGTGTTATAATGGCAGACTCATTTTGTGCTCTATGGGTCTGAAGTTAATGATGCACGTCCCGGAACTAATTCACTCAAGTATGAATCATGTTTTAAGATTTAGTGTGATTAAAAACAGCGGGAACGCTTGGTAAATGTTGTGTCTCAGTTGTTATGTGTTTGCCTTTATGTGTAGGAATCCTAATACATTTAGTAAAAGCTTTTTATTTTAATTTATTTCAACAAATTTGTAGTTTGTTCATTTTTATTTCACTTACAGTAAGTGTACTTATCCAAGCAAGTACTGAGTAATACAAGTTAATTACATGGGTTAAGATTAGGTTTAGGTGTAGGTTTAAGGTTAGTTTTTATCCAGTTATTTTAACAGTAAGTATATATAATGTATCGCAGAGCAGGACCATAAAAAACAGGAGTGTTACCCGTTCTTTTTATTGTTATTTAATTTTGCCGCAGTGCAGCTGTAGGTTCACCAAGAAGAAATTGGTGTCAAATGTCAAAATCATTGTGTTGAGAAAACTTTCTTTATTTTGCCTTTGGTAGATTCAATGTCACAGTCAGTTCCAACACGGGGTGTGATGTAGATGATCTGAAGGGTTTTTGTGTTGATGTTTTATTTGCCTGTGGATCAAGCCTTTAGCAGGCTTGCTTTCTCATGTTGTTGGCAGCCAAGATAACATTTGACCTTAAAATTATCCTTGTGACTTTGGCCTGACCTACTCTTTCACGTGCAGTCTTATGGACAGCCTGAGATTTCTGACCTTTTGAAAAGAGAGCGAATTAGAAACGGAGCAGAAAAATGAGAGAGATGAGTGAGGGCAAAATGCCAGAAACTCCCTCAGGCACTCTGTTACAGAGTCTTGATTCTTTTCTCTCTCTTTATTTTTTACATAGGTCAAAGTTCAACTCGAATAGTTGCCATTGTGAATGGAATCCTGCAGGTTTCGGTTTCAATTTTGGAAAGTAATATGGTATGGAGTGGTGATGCTCATGCATTTGCACGCATAATGCATCATTTCAGTTTCATGTGTCTCTATCAAGCTCACACTGATCTGGCCTCTCAGGGAGTATAATGTAAAAAGCATGCTTTAGCGGGGAAGCTTCAGATCTCAGCTTGGCCTTTCATGAGCAACTCATTTGCTATTCATGCTTTTATTTGCTCTTTTTGTCTTTCTGTTTTCCTTTTTCTACAAAACCTTTGAATCTTCCTGTTTGTTTGTGTGACTCAAATGTCTGAAGATGCACAAAAGAGGATGCCTTAGACACATTTCATCCCTGCGTTCCTGTTTAGAGGTGTGGACAGATGGAGTGATACTGTGTTTTATTCCAAATAACAGGGCTGATAGTTGAAACTGAACTTATCTGACCATAAGGGATAACAGCAAACTCTTGCAAGGATGTTTGTTGTACTGCCAGGAACTTCTTCCTGGCTGCCTTTTGATTTCCACATGAATGTCTCTTTCACACCATATAAGTTCCTTTTTTGTCAATGCCAAGGCCCGCCCATGACCGACATGTTTGACCGACATGTCAAACAACCAATCACAGTTCGTTTCGTGCAGCGTCACGTTTCTGGGCGTGGAAATGTCGCCATAATAACAAACCCAGTGTGTGTGACACTCTCGGATGTATTTTAACGATTCTATGCCGCAAACTTCAAATATTTCCCATAATTTAGAAAATCCAGTGTTTAGTTGACCCTGATAAGCGTTTGCCGTCACATTTGTAAACATGACGGCTTTATTCTTTCGTGAGGGGGTTTGGCGTGACGCATCTTTGTTTCCAGGTGAAACGTTAAAGAACGCGACACACACGTCTCACGGAAATCCTGTATAATTCAACCAATCCGACGATGACTTCGACACTCCTGAAGTGTTTTCAGATAAGTGTACGATATACATCAGACGTTTAGCCAACGGTCCGTGGGTGTGATGTCTGAGGCTAAGGTCAAGCAGGCTTTTCATGGCTCTTGATACCAATTTTAATGACAAACGTATTAATTAACCATTTATTTGCTATTTAACGCTCATTAAGTAAAAAAATATATTAATTAAATCAAATTAAAATTATTCAGTAGCATGCGGTCTTTAAGTGTTTCTCAATTTAATTTGATCATTTTTGTTTATGTTGTTGATGTTGTTGTTTGTTAAATTATCAATATTGGTTAAAATGTAGAGCAAACAGTGCAAGTTGGTAACAATCATGTTTACATTCAAACATGTAAATTGTCATAATCTCCGTAGTTGTTTAAATAGTTAATTCTTTATAAAGCCAGATTTGATATGATTATTATCACAAAGTTGTAGGTTGTTTTGTCAGTCTCCCAGTGGTTGTCTCTTCATTATGTGCAATAGTGATAGATGCTCTAGTCATTAGCTCAAGATGTTGGAGCTCCTGGGTCCAGTCTGGAGCACCCAGCAGTGAAATGTCCTGAGGCTGTACCACACATATAGATGCACATTCTTGCACGAACACAAGATGGATGTTGAGAGTAAGCAGGAAAGCTGAAGATGAGTTTCCAGCGGCCTAAGGCATGAGTCTGTTGAATGACATGCAGCCCACATACCAAACTGCTGAAAAAGAGAGAGATGGGAATAGTGCATATTTGTTGATGTCTTCAGCTTCAAGAGATCTTTTTTCAGTCAGGCCTGAGGGTGAAAATGTGTATATCCTTGCCAAAATGCCACAATTATCGGGACTGAAAACAATTTATAACCACAGTGTTCCCGTTACCGACTTTTTTTCCCGGGAAACCTTGGACTGCTATCATAGATCTTGACACCTCTCTTGCATTTTTTCCTCCAGATTTCTCTTCTTACCTCTTTTTGGTGAAAGACTTGTTCTGTGCGAATATACAGAATTTTTGTTTGTAAGCATGCGTGTATGTGTATTGCATGCTGTCTGTCTGGATCTGTATGTTTTAAGAGACCACCCACCTAGACTCTGTTAAGCCAGAGACCCCCTATAATAACAGTCATTAAGAACATTAACTTGCATTACTATATTATATGATGCTTAAAAAACACTAGTTAGAAAGTGTGGGGGGGGGGTCTTTTTTCTAAATGACTAAATGATCATTCGTCAGTCCTAGCAGGGAGTTCAGTTGCACCCACACACACCACAGATCAAGCTGAATACTTGCTTGAACATGCTTTCAAATTTGAAAACCTTTGTTCGGCTTTTAGGTAAAGACATCAGTGCATTCATTCCCACAAGTGTTTGGAACTGTCTGTTATGAACCTGACCATAATTTTGCTTTATAATACTTCCTAAAATATTTAAAAAGGTTTTATTTATACTGAAACTTTTCATTGTAATCTTTCCCATGTGAACTTTTTAATCTATTTACAAGACTTTTTAGAACCATGTTTACTAGATGAAATGATTTGAATCACTTACTTAAAGGGTATCAAGCTATGGGGCGCCCATAGTGCAACTGCACTGTGTCAGCATGCTGCCCACCAGGCTATTGCTCTGATGCTAGTAGGCTATTCTGATTAAGAATTTATTTTCATTTTATTATAGAGATTTTAGTTTTGTTTGGTCTGAATCTAGAAGTGTGTGAAGCCTAAAGTAATCTACAGTAATCCTACACCATTAATGCCCCAGTAAAGATATTAGCATTTAGACTGAATTGAGACTAGAATGTGCCACATGACATGAACTTGTTATTATCATTCTGTTCTTAAGTAAGTTATTATTAATGAGTGTATGTATACATGCATGAGATGAGTGTATGTTGTCACTGTCCCATAGCACATATATTTCAGTTCTGCTTATTTCTGGAGCAGAATACATTTGTGAAGAGCTGGCTTTTGTTACGGCGCACAGGACTACACTCTGATTAACGAGCATCATTAAGCTCTATCTTGATGGGGGACAGAAGGAGGAGAAAGATATTGACGGAGAGAGAGGAAAAGAGCTGGCAGGTTGATGCATGAGATCAGTAACAGTCTTTACTGCTCTTGTCAACCTCCTTCTTTAACAGCCATATTAATGTGTTATCTGCTGATGTCAAACATTTACATGTCTCAAACCTGAGGGATGATATTTGATCCACTATTCTGTCCAAAAATATTTATTTAAAAATGTTTTAAAGATCCCATACTGTACACCTTTCTGGAGTTTTATTTTAGGTTTTGATGTCCTTAAGAATATTTATCTGCGGTATAAGTACCAAAAACCATCTTTGAGAACTTTTCTCAGGAGCTCTGCCTGGAACAGGTCGATTTTGGCCTGTTGTTTTCTGAGTGACGCACGGCTAGGCCAACCACAGGTAACTAGGGTCATGTAAGGCCGACGTCACAATTACGTCACAGCGCTAGCTGCAAAACAAAGGGAAAACTGAAGGTGGCCCATTCAAACCAGCGTAGATTTGGCTGCATAAGGAGCTTAAAATATAATCTTCTTGTGATGTTGGGTGCCAGAATCGATGTAATACAGCCTCAAATTATCAATTTTATCGCATACCTGCTGCCACTACTAGACAACAATAAAACGAGCGGACAGGACAGAAACGATCATCAAAAATGCATGCATTTGCAGCACACACTTCTTATCAGAAAAGGTTAAATAAAGTATTGTCTTTTGTTATTATGGTCGCATCTGAAGATTTCTGGCATCTCACGACTATGCTGTATGTGAAATAATGTCTGTGTATGTGTGTAAAACAACAAACGTCAGATTTATATATAATCATATGTAATTGTATATACAGTGTTGTGATTAATTGTGGCTGGAATAATAATGTAGCTGTAAAAAATAGTTGCCTGCTTAAATTGAAATATATTTATACCTTCATCATGACTAGAAAGACACGGTGAGTTTGTCTTTACTGTACATGTTAGACGTGATCCACCTCATAGTAACAGTCACGTCAGCTCGTCCATCCTTTGAGTGAGAGTGTTATGTTATAGGTCGTCCATCTAGTTTCGTCCATTAAAGTTAACCTTTTCGACATGTTTCCATGATGTTGTTGCTCAGCAATGGCATGGATGCAATGTTGTCTGGGGGTTTGACAAAAGGACAGTGTGCGGTGCTCGGGATGGTGACTGAAGGCGGTGACTGAGTAGTTCAGACGTCACATTTTTACGGAAGTCACAAGGGCTCATGAAAAATCACAGCTACTTTATGCAGGCTGTATGCACTTTACTGTGGATTGACTGTTTTTAAACTTACATGGTAGTTACATAGCCCCTAGACCTCAGTTATCATGAAAAAAGTCAGGCAATTTCAGTTTTGACTATATGGGACCTTTAAAAATAAAACTGTATATAATTTAAAATGTAATTTTTCAAGCTGCTCTTTTATTTTTTGTTATTTAAAAAAAACTGTAGTGCGTGTGTGTGTAATATAATATATATATATATAATTGAGCTTTTGAAAGAATTTGAAATGGAACAAAGAAGAAAGAGCCTGGGCACACAAAGGGGTATTCAAAACTGTGACAGAGAAGAATGGAGAGATGGAAAAGAGATAGATGGGTTGTAATGGCTGCAATATCTGTATGTATGAGGGCCATAGATCTTCACGTAGCCTAAGTGGTATCTCCTGAATAGCATCAGGTCCTCATTAGTGCATGTCTGCTGCTTAATTATTGATGCCTGAATGAGAGATCCAAAGCCCCATACTGTTCTTCAACTGTTTCTGCTAGCTGTAACCCCATACTGCTTTAGATGTGCTTCACTTTAACACGTTACTACTAAACTGATTAATCAATGTAACCCGTTACTACTAAACTGACTAATCAATGTCTCCTCTTTTCAGTCCTATGTCTTCATAGGCTTTCATCCACACCACAGGAGAGCACAGACCACCACATACAAACATATACTTAAATCCTAAAATCTTTTTCCCTTTCCTTTAAGATTGTTACTTGTAAGACTGTACAGTGTGACCTTCGTGAGATCTTGGGTTAAAGCCATGGGTAACTGTGTGACTGTATAAGACAATCTCAAGTCTTATGGTAACATTTTACAAAATCAACTGGAAGTCTTAAGTCTTCTGACATCCTTATTTACACATAAAATGTTAATGTTCAAGCAAGCACGAGCAAGCTCTTGTCCAAACTTGTTATGCCTGGATTGGTTAGATGACTGTAACATGTAAGACTTTGACCCAAAATGTTAACATTGTGTGTTTGTTTAGAAGGATTTGTTTTCATCTGCTATCCTGTGTGTACTATTGTTGACACAAGTCATTATTTTGAGGTTTTTCACATAATTAGTCATTTGGGACTTATGAAATAAACTATAATTTCGAATCATCCTCCTTGTAAATGATTCTCACCGCAATGGAAGTTTGTTTATAGGTACATTCTGGGTTCGGTTATTGTGGTTATGATTGTTTTATTGTTATAGACTTATATACAAATGCAGAATTACTACATGGTACACTGAAATTATCTCATGGGAAGAACCAGGAAGAGGGTTTCATTAATCTTCCAAACCTTTTTTTGGGGATACTAAAAACAGCTTTTTATTTTCTACAGAGAAAGGAATTCCAAAATAGTCCATTTCTCTTTTCCTTTTGTGGGCTGGGCTTCTGAAATAGACAGAGAAGAAAGTCCTCCGCGTTATCTTTCCCCCTCCTGATTGCTGTCCTGTCTCTGGTTATAGTGTAGCTGATAAGAGAGTCCGTCTCTCTTCCGGCCTGCTGTGTGCTTGCCTCTGTTCTGTCTGGATTAGCGGTGGAATTAGTCCCTTCCTGCTATTGTGCAGAAATAAAAGTGTGTTTTCCGCTGACATGCAGTCAGGGAAAGCAGAGGATGTTGAGAGTTTAATAGATTTGTGTATGTCTGCAAATACCGTACTTTTGTTGTGGAATCTCATTGCTGAACTGTATAATAGGATTCATAAACAAGAATGAAACACAACTAACTGTTATGGTCCCGCCTTTCCGCTTTGCATATGTGTGTGTGTGTGTGTGTGTGCATGGTTGGCTTGTTGTAAAATAAATGTTTCTCTCTCTTCTTTTTTAGGTAAGTGTGTATGTGTGTGATCTGCCAGGTCTTCACAGCGGGGTAGTAAGTCTGACAGCAGCAGCTTTGCAGTGTTGCACTCTTGTTCCAGCCCACTGAACTTGTCTGTATTTTTAGCCATTATGGTTTAAAGGCTTGCTATGTTATTACATTAGTGTAATTAAATTATTTTTTCTTACACAAATATTTACTAATTAGCACAATTGCATTAGTGTTCCTGTGGCAGCTTGTGCTGTCATCTTAGCACTTAGTGTAGTAGTGCAAGATAGGAGGTTGAGTACAGTGTTGGCATTGTGTTCTTATTGGCACTTTTTTAATTTGGAAGTGTCTTCCAATAACAAAATCTTGAAAGAAGTAATGAAATCTGTTTTACAGGTGCTTGACCTTTCTAGGATGAATCTTTAAATGTTAAATCAATGTACTGGGAATAAGATGAACACATCACAAATAATATATCTTAAATCTCAATTAATTCTTTCTAGACAGCATTGGCATTAAGTGGTGATAACACTTCTGCAGGGGATACAGATTGACTTATTCATATTAGTGCATTATTATCAATGCAATTAATATTCATATTCTTATTAAGTAAAATAATCAAACATAATTAAAATGCTAAAAAAATAACATCAAGAAATCACATTGCTTATTGTCCCTGTCAATATTGATAGTTTGTCATTTTCTGATTTAATGAAAAAATTAAAAACAAGCAGCTTTGTCAGAATTATATACAGTAGCAGAATTATTGGAGGATATAGCTTACCATATATGGGGGACTTTTGAAAAAAGTGTTGGAGAATGTCGAGTCAAAAAGAGTTTTAAAGAGAGCTGACCAATTGGCTCACGTGTCTATTTTTGTTTTGTTTTTTAAGTCGTTTTAGCAGAAACTGATGAGATAAAGTTGACACTGAATGTGTCAATTTAAAATATCCTTGAAGATGCTATTATATTAGCTTAATTTACTGGCAGGAGCTCGCTCTTTAGATGGGTGGACAGAGGCTTATTTGAGGTTGTGTAGTAATGAGTTAGTGATATGCGATTAAAGTGTCTTGCTGTGTTCATTGTAAGGCCTTATTTTAGATGGTGTCTTTGTGGTATTGATTTCAGAATCACTCTGTAATACCTCGCACATCATTAGGTGTTTCAAAGTAGGCTGATACTTTACTCTACCTCTCTCACCTAACACATACTCACAAATTACACTTTTAATAGAACACCAAGGGAGTCTCTTGAGGAAGTAAAATGGATTGATGTTATTTTTCTAAAGTGTATCTCAGACAGGACTTCATTTAAGGTTAAAATGAATAAATTATTGTAGTTAAAGAGGTGAGAATGGCCTTTAAATGAAAAGGAACAGGTGATGTACTGAATGTTCACAATAAATTGCTTGCAAAAGCACACACAAAATTAAGGAGCATTTTGAAAATATAATTTTAATTTAAAAAGGGGATTTCAGAGGGTCAGTTTGTTCTGTATATTTTGAAGAAGTAATTGCATACAATTTTGTATGACCCTTTCTATGCAAAAACTAAAAAAAATCTACCCCCTCAAAAAAAAAAAATGTTATATATATATATATATATATAAACCCAGCCTTACATGTAAGATATTGGCTTAGGCTACAGGTGTTTTTCTCTCATGGCTCATCATATCACTTACTCCATGCATTTAGGAGCTGGCTGGTGATGGTAAATGAATGTGTCATGCAGTCCCGCAGTGCTTTTTCTTCAGGAAAAAGCCAGCCTTGAGGAAAACTGAAGTTTGATATCACCTGACATCTGCGTATTCATGCAGTCTGTAGAGAATGACCTAAGAGCAGATCAGTCCAGCCAACCATGGGTCTTAATAGTGGAAACAGAAAGCTTTCATAAAAAATTACTTCAGTTCATAGTTCTTGGGAGTGGATTCCTAGAATGGGTGTCAGGAGGTGAACATGCTTTTTTAGGCATCTGCAAAATATGTTAATATTAAGAAAGGGCTTTCACTTTAAGAGAATGCACTGATCCAGTGCACTGATACTGTACGTTCAGCCGGCTATGTCTGTTATATATGATACTTACCAAGACGAGTATTGAATTTTTGTGTGAATTTGGCCATTCAAACACAATACTTCAGAGAGAGATTAATATTTGCGCACATTCTGAGGCGCGGGTTTGCGCGCTTCAGGTGAGCCGCACGCACAAATCTTCATGCGTGTGTGACTTTAAATGCAGACCTTGATCCAAAAATTAATCACCAAACACCAATGACTTGTACATTCATTATATGGACAAAAGTATTGGACACCCCTTCTTTAGAAGAGAAAAACACACTTCCAAACTGTGGCAACAAAGATGGAAACATAATTCATGTACTTAATTGTTTTATTTCCATCTCTGTTGCAACAGTTTTGAAGTGTATGAAATGACTGTACCCATATGCCATTGGTGTTTGGTGATAGAGTTTTTGGCTCAAGGTCTGCATTTAAAGTCACACCAGAGGTGTTCAGCTGGGATTTGGACTTGTCTTTCTGCAGACCAGTCAAGTTCTTCCACACTGACTGAATCATAATTTGTCTTTGATCCTTGCCTTATACACAGAGGCACTGTCATGTTAGAATAGAAAAGGGTCCTGTCCAAACTGTTGCTATAAAATTAGAAGCACACAATTCCCTAGAATATCATTATATGCTTAAACATTAAGATTTGTACTCATGGAAATTACTAAAGTAGTCAAACCTTCCATTAGAAGGGGGTGACCCAATACTTTGGCAAAAAAGTGTATATAGATAACCTTAGATAAAAAAATACCACGGTTTCACGGTATCACGGTATTGCCATTACAGGTCTAAAATATGTTATTTTTAAATGTCTGGGTAGAAAACAACTTTTTCCTCCACTGAACACAATATATTTTATTTTTAAGAAACACATAGAACATTTTGGAACAATATACATGTCAAGCTAAATAATTAAAGTACATAATTGAATTATTCTTAATTAAATGAAGTGCAATCACTTAAGTGAGCCTAAAACTGCAGCTCAACGATAATCAGAAAATAAATTATTTTCTGTAAAAAAAAAAATAAATCCTTATAAATGAAAGCAAAAATGCAATCACTTAACGTAAGCCTAAACCTGCAACTCAATAATCGAAAACATAATCAAATAAATTTCTGTAAAAAAAATAATAATAATTATAAAAAATTATTTAAAAAGCAGTAATTAAACATGCAGCTCAACTAAGTTTTTGTAGACATGCTCACTTTCTACACATTCATCTTTCAGTCCAAGTTATGATGCAGGAATGTTCACCTTTCCCGGATTAAGTTTGAAGCGGTGAGGTACGAGGATGTGTGCACATACACATAAGGAGAGAGAGAGCGCGAGTACAACACACACACACACACACCCACAGCACAGTCTCTCTCCGTACAACACTCTAACAGTGGCAAAGTTTGTTTTTTAAATGTCATGATTTTGAACAGATGTAAACAATGGCAGCAGGAGGCTTAAATACCAGCTAAATTTAATTATTGTATTAAATCGCAGAAACATAGTACTTTAGTCTGCTATTCCCCGCTCTGTGAAGTAGCGTGAGGGAGGAAACTAGTTGATGTTAGCTAGTTAATTAGCCATGTTATCTGCCTCGGTAGCAAGCCAAATAGTTTTATTTCAACACTGAAAAAAATGGCGGGTGGGCGAGTCTCTGGTTGATCGGGGGTGAAAGAGGGAGAAATGAAGATGACACAAACAGTTTATGTACAACCTGGAGCTATCGAGCTAAAAAAACTGGAGCTAAGCTAAAAAAAACTGTGCATTCCACAGGAACCGTATAACGGTAATTTTTTGTGGTTTTGAAACCGTGACTTTTCCAAACCGTGGTTTACCTGGAAACCCGTTATCATCCCATGCTTAATATAATATATATATATATATATATATATAAATAAATAAAATAATAAATAAATAATCATAAATAAATCAATTGGAAGTCTTTGTGGTAGCGTAAAAAGTCAGCCAAATATAATACTTTTGTGGAAAGTTGTTTATTTGCACAAGGCCACATGCTGTTGAGAATTTGGTTTCCATCAAACATTATCTATCATTGCAGTCATGTAACAGAAGCTTGATTGCTAGATTGTGCTGGATTGTGTTTCAAACGCAACTAATTTAACTAATCAAGCAGAATATCTTGTGCTGAAGCCTTCTGATCACTGAACTCTTCTGTCATCCTTGAACTTCAAGCACTCCACATTTTCCACAAGAATCCACATGTTCTATGTTATAATTGATGAATCAGTGCTATCTGCATTTTTCATGATTTATCAAAGAGAATCACTCAGGAGGGAGTCATTTCCGATTCACCAAATGTGAGAAATGATTCATTGATGATTCATTACAGAGATGTTTAGGTGGGATGTCATTTATATTTTATTCAGTGCAGAAAATATTAAGGAAGGAGTCATTTTGGATTCCTGAGAACAGCAGGGCCTTGGGAGATTGATTATTTGTCTTTGTGAACACTGACAAGAATGTCTCATCTTGCAAAATTGACTCTCTCTTTGTGTGTTTGGTGGATGTGTGTGAACGAGCATCTTCCACCTTGTTTCTCAGCTGATGAAATTTTCACACCTCATTCGTTATTTCAGTGCTCAAAGTTATGCCTACAGAGTTTATTTTGACTCAGTTGTGAATGTACAGCTGTCTATTTTTTCAGTAATTTGACTGTTCGTGAACATTAAGTATACAAAACAT
The DNA here is from genome assembly GCA_027422405.1 of Ptychobarbus kaznakovi. Classification (NCBI taxonomy): domain Eukaryota; kingdom Metazoa; phylum Chordata; class Actinopteri; order Cypriniformes; family Cyprinidae; genus Ptychobarbus; species Ptychobarbus kaznakovi. The sequence goes on along the minus strand of CM049794.1, from coordinate 42,574,163 downwards.
TTTGAATAGGAATGTAATGACTTGTCGTTCATTGAGTATACTCTTATTTAACCACATGATTCACTGAGTAAGCGAGGAGTTAACTCTAATTTGTGAATCAGCCAATTGTGACCCTCTCTGTGAAAACCCAGCTAAAGTCATTTTTTTGTGATTAGCTGTTTTCTACAAAAAATCATCCTTCATATAGAAAAGAACATTCTGTGAAAATGTAACCGTTATATCTTGAGTAAGCTCATGTCAAAGATTTAAATTATAGTGAAATTAATGGTAGGATTTCTTAAATCAAGCAGTACTAATCAGATTGCATGTTCGGTGGCGCATGCAACCTAAGAGGTGTACAGGATATAGTTGTTTGTCATATTACCCCTCCTCTCTGTTACCATCTCTACAAATCATCATGTATGCATGTATGATATATGATATAGGAGTATGGTCAGCACTGACAAGCAAATTACTAAATTGATTAATAGGAACCTGTCAAAACCGCTGTCATCCATTGTACATATTTCATGATATTACATGTGCAGAAGCCCTGCCAATGACTTGCGGAAATAATTAAGCTGGGAGGGTATAAATTATCTCTTTTGTTTTGAAATATTGAAAGATAGAACCCCAGAGATATAAGAACCAGAGATAACCTTCCTATCCGACACCCACACAAACAGGTGTTTGTCACATGGATCTAATTAACCTTTCATTAGAGCTCTAAAATGGAATTATGAGTCTTTTTATCTCTGCGTTGACCCAGTCATGTCTTCTCATTTCCGTATTTTCTCTTTAAGAAAAGTATTTAGTGTGTCCTTTTTTAGATAATGTGAAATTGTTGTTAACCTTCATTTCTGCTTAGCATATTGTAATCGTTATCAAAAATGAGATGCTGAGACAATTTAACACACACACACACACACACACACACACACAAAAAAAAAAATCACATTCTATTAGACCTTTTTTGTCAGAAGTGTTGCATCTTGTTTGTATTGTTATGAGCCACAGGATGACCAACCTTACGCTCAACAAGATTGAATTTGGCAAATTAGTACATGGTGTTTTGATGATTCTTAATGTGTCTATGCATGTCTCTTTGTATGTTTTCTTTTTTGAATGTCCCCTAATGTCTCAGTTATGCAGTCGTCTGTAGTGATGTGCGCTCTTTCAGTGGCAAATGTCTAATGATTAATTTAACCACGAGATCTACATCTCTCCTGTTAATGGCTTACCTAAAAATAGCATTCATTTCATTTTCTCAGGACGCATGACCACTCTTTGTGTGAGAGTCGAGATTTCAGCCCGTGATTTTTCATGCCTAATCAGCTTAGCAAAGCGCACAGCTGAATATCTCAATCATCTGTCGTCATGGTTACTTAATCATGAGCCAATCAACCCAATCAGAACAGAGAGCACTAGAGTCATGAGGTTGATACTGTCAACAACTCAACCACTGACTGTTACCAATAAACAAAATAGTCTGTGGGGTAACTCTAAAAGCACATTATAAAACATATTTTACATTTCACAAAAAAAGATATATTAGAAATATATTTCAGTTTACATCTTGAATTAAATTCAGTAATTATTATTTATTTATGAATTTAATTGAGGCCCCGTTGAAAGTTTGCTAAGGCCCCCAACCTCTGGATAAGAAACACTGATATCAATTTTATTTATTTATTTGTTTTTGTATTTATTTATCAATTGTATTTATATTTCTTCCTATTTTTATCCACACAAGATAAAAAAATAAAAAAATCTAGCTTGTCATTATTTACTCTTCTTTGATCATCACCACCATCAGTTTTGGCACAAAATGCTTGGAAAGCAGTGAGTAGCTACAAGTTTCCATGCTGACTTGCTCTTAAAAAGTTAAGCAGGATTAGAAGAAAGAACATGCATTCCTGCACACAGCAGTGAGAAAAGCAAGACATTGAGGTCAGACTCCTGCATTCCTCATTCATTCTGTAACATGGCAAAAGCCTCTTAACCCTGAGCACAGTGCATGTTTAGTCAGACTTTGTGAGAGTGCCAAACAACACTATTATGCAAAGTGTTTTTTCTTACTCCGATGTTTTTTCATAATCTGATATGTGCCATACTTTTTTGCATGCCCTTTACAAGGCAGTCTGGCACTAGCAACGGCAGCCTGTCTTTAAAGACAAGGGAGGCTGAGCTTCCTTGATGTATTCTAGATAAACATATGGGGAATTTGTGCCTTGTTCAGTGCCACACCAGGGCTCTAGACTCATTCTTCCCTCTGGTTGCTATTTTGCAACTAACTTTCTCAGTTGGTCACACGAGCACATAATTTGGTCGCAATTTTGTTGTTGTTGTTGCTACAACATGGGATTAATCAATGCATGCTGATGAACTTTTATCATAGTTTATAGTTATATAGTAACCAAAGTGTTCAACTTTCAACCCATTCTTTTTCATCAGTATTTTTTGTGATTTTTTAAATTTTGTGAACAGGAATTCCTCTTGTGCTATGTTATAAGCGATCGTGCACTTTCGCTTTCACTTTCACTCTCGAATTTGTGATCTTGGTGTCACCTTTTACAAGAAAATATAATTGTCTGTTTTGCTTATAACTATACACCTTTCAATTTTTAAGACTAAAACAAAAGATGGATTCATTGTTATTCTTAATTAAAAAGCACAACAACAATAAAACAGTAGGCTACAATGACAGACTAGCTTACAAAACGTTTATTAACAAAAATGTCCTGCTCAGCAACGCGCGCTGTATGGAACTGGGCACTTTGGAGCAGTGCAGACCATGCACTCGCACAGATCAAATTTTAACTTGCATATTCTCCAAAAAACTGTCGCAAATGCAACTATTTTGGTCACAGTCTAGAGCCCTGCACACATGTGATGCACTTTTTTTTTTTTACCTATTGTAAAGGCCTTGTAGAGTCTTGATGATGATCACAGCTTTAGAAGAGCTTAACCCAAGGACAAAATCAATGGCCATTCAAGAGAACATTAAAGAGTGATTTAGGTTTTACAGAGTGCTTTTGTGTCTGACCGGGCTCTCCTTTAATGCTCTAAACACTTGCTAGTGTGGAGACCACCAGCTTTATTCTATAGCTTGTAGTAGTTTGAGGGGCATATTTCATCCACACTCATTGCACCTCATCCCTCAGTTTTGTTCTGGTTTACGTATTAATGTTTAACAATTACTCTCTCGTGTTCTTTCTCTCGTCTTAGCTGTTCTTTCTTTCTCCCTCTGTTCTTATTGTATTGCAGAAAGTTTTGATAATTCCATGGATAACTTGGCTTTACTGTGTGTGTGTATTTGTGCTTCTAAAGAATATTCGATTTGTATTATCTGCCTGTTTCCACCTGAAGGTGTGAAGCACTGTGTGATGTGGCCATGGGTAGGTGGAACTAACTTTAGACTGTATTTTGGATCAGTAACAAGACAGGAAAATGCTGTAAAGTGCTTAATTTTCCCCTTACATGCAAGATATGGGTCAGCTACAGTTTGCTTTTTCTTTAACATTCAGCCCTGCTTGCTATGTCTTTATATTCCTTCTTTACCACTGAGGTTCATCATTACATAAATACTTCTTTGAAACCATTTTACTAATACATGTTGCAAAGGAGCAGTAGCTTGAGGGCCGAGTGAGATCAGTTTGAGCAGATTAACAGTGCAAGCAGCCAATGTGTATAATGAAATGACTCCTAGTGTGCACCCGGCAGTCTGTCAGGGTCAATGCTTTTTAACACTCTGCAAATAGCACTCTGCACATGCAAATAGCACAGGGAGTTACAAGGTAGTGGAATACAAGTTTGAAAAGATAAAAATAGAGAGAGAGAGAGAGAGAGATGCTGTGCAGTTTACAGACAGATAGCTAAACTGCCATTTTGCCAAGTTAAACATCTATCTTTTCTGTCCGTCTGTTTTTCTATTAGTCTATCTTTCTATCTCTGTCTATTCTAGCTATCACTCTATCATTATAGCTATCATTCTGTCAATATAGCTATATGTGGTTGTATTTACCTATCATTATATTTATCTATTGTTCTAGCTGTTCTCTCTATGAGTCTATGTATGGTTCTGTCTTAGCTATATAGCTCTATCAAGCTATCTGTTCATAATTGTATCTAGCTGTCTAGTTCAGCTTAAAAATAAATTAAATAATTCTGTTTTCTTTATATTCAGATTGGAATTCTTTATATTTTCTGCCTCGGTTCAAGTTGAATTGGCACTCTCAGTTTAGATCTGAATGTCACACAGCCTTGTGAATGATTGTCAATTCTAGAATGCATGCATTTCTACGCTCTATTCCTCTTTCTCTAGAAGGTTTCATCCCAGTTAGATTCTTATTTTTTCAGTTTCATTCAGTGGTAAATTAGCTTGAGTATGTTGAAGGTGCAATGAATGTAATGGATGTGCTCTTCATGAGACTAATCTTCAGTGATTAGTAGTTGAATGTAAATGGTATAAAGTAGTGTTCTCTTTCTCACTGCTGACCCAGCATTTATTCAGTCACTTACTGCTGGCTGAGTCTTATTCCCATGGGCTACAGCCTGGTTAGCACATGCTAGACAGGCCTGTGTGTAACCACTTTATATCACTTGCCATCTTTGTCACATTAAATAGAAGGCTGAAGTTGCCATAGTGTACAAGTATGCACAGCTGCATCTCAAAATATATAAAAAAGTGAAACTTTCATATATTCTAGATTCATTACATGTAATGTAATTTTTTTTTATTATTAGCGCTTACAGCTCATGAAACTCAAAAATCCATTATCTCAAAATATTATAATATTTACAATTGAGTTTCGTTAAATGACCACCCCTGCAGTATAAATTCTGGGTATCTCTTGTTCTTTGACACTATAATAATGGAGAAGACTGCTGACTTGACAATGTTCCAGAAGCAATCATTGACACCCTCCACAAAGAGGGTAAGTCACAGAGGGTCGTTACTGAAAGGGGTGGCTGTTCAAAGAGTGCTGTATCAAAGCATATTAAATGCAAAGTTGACTGGAAGGAAGAAATTGGGTAGGAAACGGCGCACAAGCAACAGGGATGACTGCAAGTTTGAGAATACTGTCAAGCAAAGCCGATTCAAACACTTGGGAGAGTTTCACAAGGAGTGAACTGAAGCTGGAGTCAGTGCATCAAGAGTCACCACGCTCAGACATCTTCAGGAAAAGGGCTACCAAGCCACTTCTGAAACAGAAGCAACATCAGAAGCATCTTACCTGGGCTAAGGAAAAAAAGAACTGGACTGTTGCTCAGTGGTCCAAAGTCATCTTTTCAGGTAAAAGTAAATGTTGCATTTAATTTGGAAATCAACGTCCCAGAGTCTTGAGGAAGAGTGGAGAGGCACAGAATCCAAGCTGCTTGAAATCCAATGTGAAGTTTCTGAAGTCAGTGATGATTTGGGGTGCTGTGACATCTGCTGGTGTTGGTCCATTGTGTTTTATCAAGTCCAAAGTCAATGCAGACATCTACCAGGAGATTTTGGAGCACTTTATGCTTCCATCTGCTGACAAGCTTTATGCAGATGCTGATTTCCTTTTCCAGCAGGACCTTAGCACCTGCCCACAGTGCCAAAATCACTTCCAAGTGGTTTGCTGACAATGATACTACTGTGCTTAATTGTCAGCCAACATACCTGACCTGAACCCCATATGGAATGTATGGGATATTTTCAAGAGAAAGATGAGAAACAGTCGATCCAACAATAAAGACGAGCTGAAGGCTCAATAGTGCCTCAGCGGTGCCACAGGCTGATTGCTTCCATGCCACTCCTCACTGATGCTGGAGTTTGTGCTAATGGAGCCCCGACCAAGTATTGAGTGTATAAAGGAACATACTTTAAAGAACTTGAACTTTTCTGGTTTGCCGATAATTTTTTTTGATTGATCTTAAGAAATATTCTAATATTTTGAGATTTTTTACTTTCATGAGCTGAAAGCTCTAATCATCAAAATTAAAACAAAAAACTTTAGAAATGTTTTACTTTACATGCAATTAATAAAATATATGAAAGGTTCACTTTTTGAAATAAGTTACACTTTTTTTTTTTACCCATCACAGCTGTATTATTTAATAGCGTTTTATGATGGACATGTTGTGGAGATTCAAATTCATTTAACAGAGCAGAAAGCAAGAAAAAAATAGTTAAGTTTCTTTGCAGAATTCTACATTTGGACTGGAACCAGAACGTACAAATCCACAACTTCCAACTCTTACCTATAAACTAAATAATTTTTTATTCCTCCTTATTCACAGTAATTAAAGTCATTGTTTTATACGCTGCAATAAGCCAGCTCATTTTGTGAGCAGCTCCTGCCAGGCCAAGCCATTTTCTCCTTACACTATTATTTTGTTCCTGCTACTTTTCTGTGCAATTATTATTTCTATATTAATAGTGAACACTTTGAAAACCCCTTAAAGCTTAAGTATGTCATTCTAGATTCCACGTAATGTGTCCATTACCCATTGAAAGCCATTGTGTAAATCTCAAATAATTTATATTGGATTAAAGAGCAGTTAATTATTCAGAAACCATTAAAAAGTCACCCTAAACAGTTATTCATGTCTGGGCTCAGTTCTTTATGAACGATAGATATCAGTTCTGTGTGACTTTAATTAGATTGGTGCTCAACCTCATTCTCATTAAGTTTGTTGTTGAGGAAAATTGTAATAATTTTAAGGATTTATTTGATATGTTCAGGTTAGAGCTTTAGGAAAACAAGAGTCGAGCTCTGACCACAGAAATGCTACTCAACAAAGGGCCCTCTAGCCAATAATATTTTTGATAACCACTACTGCAGTAATCGTGAAATCCCTTTAATCTGAAAAATATCTGTACTTACACTTCCACACCATTGAGACTTTCAAGAAATGAGTGTAAGTGTGCCTTTCATCCTAGAGAAACATCAAAATGCAAAAAAGAAAAGAAAGGCCTGTAAACAAAACAAGACTGCATGTTTGAATATTTATGAATGCCTTTTCTCACCCTCAACCGTGTAACAGGTTCCTTCCTCCTGTGTTAGGGTGCTGAATTATGGACTGAAATATTCCGGCAGATGGTTGTCAGTCTAATGTGTATCCACTCGTAGAATACCACCTGGACCTAGGTTTCCTTACTGAGTCTGTGCTGCTCATGCCCATTAGCAAAGGTTCAGGCCCAGGTCCCCCCACAAAGCCGCTAAACGCACACAGATCAGCCCCCAATTCAGCATGATTAACTCTTTACATTCACCTGTATTTAATATCTCAACCATAATGACAATTCATGGAACATACATGCCTCATCACTATTTATGGAGAGTAATATCACATAATTTTACCCACTGTATGTTTGATTTAATATAATTTTGCCCTGCAGTCCAATTATGGGTTGAATTTTCCAGTGGTCATGTGGAAATGCTTTGGTCAGCCCAGGCAGTGATTATCTGTGATCTGCGGTGAGCTCTTGGACTGTATATGGAGTAGGGACAAAAGTCATTTCAGTTTCCGTTAACCGGCCTGAGCTAAATGTAAGACGTTTATGTAAGACCCCCACCTTATTACGATAAATACCAGCACTGGAGTTGTGCTGAAACAGAGCACAGACCGCATGTAGACACTCGTTGGTAAATTTGGGGGCAATCCGACGTAAATTATAGGTTTGCTTTTTTCTGCCTTAAATTGATATACAGAGTTTTATTTTCGCTGACATGTTTCTGGTCGTCGCTCTCTTCTAAGATGCCAGACATTTTACAGCTGCTGGCAGCAAGGATGATGTTCTGGAATATTTCCCTGAATTACTGTATCACAGCTTTATTTTCTGTAGAATCCAATTACAGAGAAAACTAGGACCACTTTAAACACATTAACTGTGTTTACTGCTTTTGACTGATATTCTTAATTCCTTACAAAATCCATCAAGTCATATTTAATTGTATTTTTTTAGTGTGTCAAGCGATTAAACGCATCCAAAATAAAAGTTTTTGTCTACATAATGTGTTCTACATGTCATCACTAGGCTCTGTCATTCAGAAACATGGCTTTTCATATCACTGCTATGCTGATGACACTCAACTCTACCTCTCATTCCGTCCTGATGATCCGACGATATCTGCTCGCATCTCAGCATGTCTAACAGACATTTCTTGCTGGATGAAGGACCATCACCTTCAACTCAACCTAGCTAAGACAGAACTGCTTGTAGTTAGGAATTCAACGATTATAGATTGTGTTGGTACGATTATTGTCTGAGGAATAATCACTGTTTTACGATTATGATGATTATTATGCATTTATTTATTTCCCAACATTACTAATGTATAAAATCACATGAAAAATCTTTATATGTTAAAGTGTTATTTATTGCTGGTTTTGAAACCGAAATAACACAGTAACCAATAATACAGCACAAAATAATAATAAGCAAAAGACAAACAAATCCACTTCCCATTAAAAAAGGTGACCAAGAAAAAAAAACAAACATCCATGAATTTCTCTTTTGAAAATAACAAATGGAAATAGATCACAACATTTTTTCATGTTTTAAGTTTGTACATTCTTTAATTTTCAAACAATTCATATGATTTTAAATGTGGGCTGAGAAAATCATGTCTGTTGTTTTGGTTTGTGAGATCTTCGCGCTGCACGGTTTTTCAAAGACACAACTTCTTGCGTTGCCGCAACTTTTATTAATGAAATGGATTAAATACTACTGGAGATTGCACAGACGCAGTAGCTAATTCACACAGGAACTGTCAGAATCTCTCTCATAATTAATTCATAGTTGCCTGGTAAATTAATTATTCAAATAAATGTGATCTCACTACGCTATCATCTTTTCTGATCTTAAGCGGGCAGAATGCTGAGCTTGTCACGTCCAGGTGGTTTCTTGCCTTCAAAAATCCAATCTACAACTAGCTCTTATGAATTCGCTTTTACATTTATTTACACCCTGGTCATTTTTTGTGTACCAAAATGGCAGGCACACTCGGCTGAAATAAAGCCACTGTTTACCAATCTAAATGATGTAGTAGCCAATCCGAAAGCACTATCGGCATAGTGTAACTTTGTTCACTAGCGTTTTTTAAAGCACCACTAAGAGTTCCAATCGCTTGCCTAAAACACCCGGTTATTCGCAGAATCGTATTTTTGAGCAAACCCTTCAACCTTAACACTTAATACAATAAGACCTTTAATCTTAACCCTACTTGTTCAGAAACACAGAATTTCCTCTTAAGCTCATCAACCTTAACTCCTTCAAAAACAGACTTGCAATGGAAATGGGCTTCTTCAGCCAATTCCAATATACATAGCTGCTTGGCCTCCAAAACCACCTCTCCTCTCTGCTAAGATTAATCCCCTTCTTTCTAAATATTGGGAGTTAATCAGGCGCCAATTTTTTATGCACCCCTTTACCTAGTTGGGTACTTCTATGCTCAAACGGCACCTCCTCGTGGTATTGAGGATGGTTTCCCTTTAGAGAGCGCTGGCTTGGACATTCACTCCCCCCACCTACAATCCCTGCCAGCCCTAGACTCGAACTCGCAACCTTTCGATTACGAGTCTGACTCTCTAAGCATTAGGCCACGACTTCCCCCTATACAGGTCCCATTCTTGCCTGATATAGGTTTCCAGCTTCTGAAGAGATTGTGGTCGTCTTTGTTATATATATATATATATATATTGTCTTTATATATATATATATATATTTTATACATGTGTATATATTTGTGTGTAGCTTTTAAGTAATGTGGTCTGGTCTTAGACAGGTTGTGTCAAATATAGACATAAATTTGGTCTTTAAATGAAACCTATGACACTGGTTCTTCATACACACATTAATGGGGCTCAATTGAGTCTGACAAATGCCATGAACACAACACATTGATCTGTGTTTGTTTGCATGTGTAATTGTGTCTTCGTAGCAGATTTGTTCTACTGGAAACATCTTGGTGAGCAATAATTGTCTGCTCTTTTGTAATTGAGGTGCATTGACTGCTATGAAATGGATTGTCCTCACTGATTACAGTTTGATGATTTGATCTCTTCTGGTATGAGCACTGATTATCTACCAATATACAGCCTATTATACACATACAAATGCTCATTTCTGGATCAGGCTCTGAAATTATTTCAGTTGTTGTTAAATTATACACACAATTTCCCTCAATTTCTTGTCCTGTGAACGATGTGTGCGCTTGCGTGTGTGTTTAGAGGTATTTTAAAAATTAAGAGCCAACATGTTTTCCCAGCATGCGCTTGTATGTGTTTTCATAGACAAGCAAATTCATACCAAAAATATGTACCTAAACATACCAATGGAATGAATGTTGGCTCACACCACAACAATGCAATTGCCAATAGCAATAAGACAAAATTGTTAGTTTGGTTAACCTATTAAGTGAGGAATGCTTTCTGTTGTCACGCCAACTTTAAATAGACCTAAAGAGGAATTAAAACACAATCTTTGCCATAATTTCACTCCTTTGATGTTGGAATGAGTTACCTCCAAAACCGTCTGACTCAAACATTCTTGCAGCTAATTGCATGCTTTCCCGTCATCCATTCTCTCATTTCATTTTATTTTTTGTTATAATGTGTGTTTCATGTATGTGTGTCCTTAATCAAAATAGCATGATGTGCAGATTTTGGGCGTGTTTGTTTATAAATGGTTTATCATTCAAGTTTTATTTGACTTCGAATAAATCTGAGCTACAGAAATATACATTTTTTGCAAATTATACAATTTATTGTCTATAAACTGTCAGAAGCAGTTCATTTGATTTTAAGATTTGCATTTTTGTTTATTTATTAGATTGTATGTTTACATCATTGTTATTACATCAGATTAGAAAAGAAAATATTAGAAAGAGGCTTATGTTTTTTACAAGCATATAATGTTGTGTGCATTAAAAGTGGAGTAAATTATAGTCAGTTGAAGTTGAAAGAGTCAGTCATTATGATTATAATCACCGTATGTATCCAGTGGCGCTGAGTGAGCGGATGTAAGCGAGCAATCTTTATTCATTCTCAGTGGGAGAGGAGAAGCAGGCTCACTCGGGGATTGTGGGATTGACAGCAGGGCAAGTGGTGACAGCGTCAAAAAGTTGAGAAATGTGAAGCTTCATGCAAAGAACAGCCAAAGTGAAGACGGAAACATTTATCATAAGTGCTGCTGTTTAAAATGGGATTCAGTTCTTGCCTTGAATCACATTTTATTTTTACTATGTGCTTTTGTATTTAATTAATATGCAGTTAGTGAGAATATTATTTATAGCTCACATATGGAAATGTTGTACATTTTCCAGACCCCCCCCCCCCCCCCCCCCCACACACACACACACACACACAGCAGCAAATCTCTGGTATTTTGAGCGTGTTTCTTCTGCACCAGTGGACACGTTGAATGAGTCACATCTGAAATAAATTACTTTGCTGTTAGCAGTCAGTTTTAATTTTGAATGATGAGTGTTGGTGTTAATTGAAATAAGAGTCTGATTAAGGTCCTTGAGCTGAAATGCAATTAGAGTTGCTTTTATTTTAGCCATATGTTTTCCTCCTGGGGTTCTGCTCTCTTTGTTATCTGCCTTTAAACTGCACACCAAATGTTTAGACCTCTATAGTCTAGCAGGGACTGTTAGACTGCACAACTTGTGTCGAGACAAATACAAACAACACAAAAATGGCATTTATTTTTGGGAAGTTGAGTGAGCACACTGTAATGATTGATGGAAGGATTGCCATTAAGACTGATGCTGATAGAATAATTTTTTTCCTGAATGTCAGTGTTTTTGAAAATTTTTTAAACTTCAGTCTACATATAATTTGAAGATTACATTTCATTATCATTTATTATAACAAATACAACTTTGGGTTACACTTTATTTTAAGGTACTTGTTACAGTGTAATTGTACATTTAAGTACCGAGTAATATTAATTAACTACATGTACTTACGGTATATGGTAAGGGTTAGGATTAGGGTTTGGCTTTGGGTTACTTGCTTGCATATAATTATGCATAATGTATTGTTATTATAATAGTTAATAGGTACATGTACAATGTGTAACAATGACACCTTAAAATAAAGTTTACCCAGTTTTACCTTATGCAGTAATCAGAAACACATAGCCAGTGTGGATGTTTGTCAAAGCTCAAGCAGTGGGTCACACTGACCTTGGATGTCTTTCTCTGCTGGGAGCACTCTGTCTCTCACACACACACACACACACACACACACACACACACACACACACCAGCACACACAACACACACACACGCACGCACACACACACACACACCACCACCACACTCACACACACACCACACACACACACACACACACACACACATAGCTGCTCCCCCCTACACTGGCCATATGTTTGATGTGGCAGTTCCACTGGGAGGAATTTAAGACACATCATCCATGTGTCATCCCACATGTCTTAATGAGTCGCAGTACCCGCTAATGGAGGGCAATTTGAAACACTCATATGGTGTAATGGGAGGCTGGGTGCAATGATTTAACACTGAATGATTTTCAATTGATAAAGGGCAAGAAACTATATTGGAATAAGGGCATGACATCTGACAACTGCCACGTCTTTGGTATCTTTATGTTTTAATATTTAAAATATGGTGTTTTTATAGCTGCCTTTCCTACCTGCTTGGGTTTTATTTTAGTTTGAGGTTCATTTTACCTTTCTTGTTCATCTCTTTCTTGTCATCTCTCCTGAAAATGTTTCCTCCTCCTCTGTGGCAGCAGCTGCAGAAGCCATCTACTTAATCCTTCTAGATAAACTGGGCTTAAATTTGAGACAGTCTTTAGCGGTGAGTCTGTGGTGTTGTTCTGGGAAGCTCTATTTCAGAGCTGCAAGGCAACCAATAGCTTCTGTCTTCTGAAGCACAGGTAGAGTGAGGCTCAGGTTTAAGAGGAAAACCACAATTTACAGAGACAAGGAAGTATGAAATTGGTATTTGGTAACATCTCCCAACACTTCACCAGAATTGATGTTTTTATCAGGAGGGAGAGATCACTGATCTTGGCTAGAAGCTTGATAATAGTTTTTGGAGGATTTTTCATGCACCAAATCATAACAACACATACAGGTACCACAACTGAAATAGAAGCCTCACTGCAATTTGGAAATAGAACAACAAATGCAACACAGACAAATAAAACACAAAGAAAAAGTAGTTTGGGGTCTGAATGATTTTTTTGTTTTTAATGTATTTGAAAGAAATCTCTTGTTCACAAAAGCGGCATTTATTTGATTAAAAAACAATAAACCAATCATATTGTGACATATTACAATTATTTTCTAATGTGCTGTTTTGTTGCTCAAGTAGCATTTATTAACAGTCACAATGCTTTTTCAAGATTATTTGAATAGAAGGTTCATTATAAATGTGTTCACTGTCAGTTTTTATCAGTCTAATACATCCTTGCTCAATAAAAGTATTAAGTTCTTTAACAAAAAAAAAATAATTTTCAGCTTTTCTTATTTATGAAGATTTTAGTAGAAGAGATCTGCCATTGTTAGCATGGCTAAAAATCATTATTTGCTACCGTTTCTAAATCATTGCCCAATCAACTATGGCCTAAGCATGACAGAATCAGCAGGAGACCAATGATTTCTTAATGAATAAAGATTAATGGCAGTATACACTTATTTCTGTTTATAAGTGTAATTTGAATCATTTGTGTCTGATGGTTCATTCAGGTTGAAAAGACATCAAATAAATCAAACTTACTCCACCTCTTTTTTTGAGTAGAGGGAAATGCTGATCTCATTGGGCCAATGAATCATCTGATGGAATATTGTATTAATCAAATAACCTGCATTCAGATTCCCCCTAGTGTGTTTAATTTAGCTGTCTCCAAACAGTGCTTCATTCAGACGTCTTCATGGAGACTGTCCATGAGTGAGCTGTCAGACTAAAGGAGATGGACTGGTGAGGTCATGACGGCCAAAGCTGTCGTGTGCATACTTTAGACACAAACAATCACCACAAGCAAAGGAGATCCTGTTGTAGATTGACAAGTGAATATGTGCTTTCTTTTGTTCAGGACAACATATAAATCACTGGATGACACATTTTGATACGTTCATAACATCAAAAAAAAAAACATATTGGTTCAGGTTTTAAAGAACAATAGCACTACATATATTGTGTGTTTTTTTCTCGCTGTGTGTGCTCATTCTTGAACAATGCCACAGTGCTCCACAGGGACACATGTTCGGTTTATCACAGTGGAGAATCAGATCGATATGCCACACTGAACAGAATGAACAAGCTGTCTGCTGGCTTTTATTATAGACAAACACCGCTGTAGTCAGTGTGTGTGTGTGTGTGTGTGTTTTCATGACCACATTACATTGTGCATGAGTGCATTTTCCAGAATTTTCAGACAATCACACACAGCAACATCACATTAAGACTAGGGATGCACTGAATTTTCGGGAACCGAAATTATTTGGCTGAAAAAATAAAAATATATTTTGGTGTTCGGCTAAATAAGCGAAAAGACAGAATAAATTGTACCGAACAATGACGTGACGCGATCAAATAGCAACCAGCATAGAGTGAAAGTTGCACACTCTTTACAATGCAGCAAACATGTCGCAGTGTGGAAGCATTTAAAACTGTCCAAGAAAGACGCAAAAATCATTACAAGCACGACAGCGAGAGACTGTTCAGTACTAAATCACATGTCTTCAATGAGAAGAGGAAGGTGTGGGGGGGTTCTTGCTGGTTACTGTATGTTGATTGAAATTATGAAATTGACTTAAACAATTAGTAAATAAACTCCAACGTTTTCTAATATACACACACATATTTCTTGTATTCTGACAGGGCTGTGCGAGCTCGTAAGCTTGGGTTCAAAGTCCAAAGCGCAAGAAAAAAAAAATACTACAATTGTTAGTATTGTACATTTACTGTTCTGTCAAATAAATTAAAAAGTAAGACCATAATAATGATAATGTAAAAATACAAATATTTTTGGGCTGGGTAAAAATATCTATTTCGATATTAATCGATTCTCATTTTTACGGAACGATATTGATTCTTAAATCCCAAGAATCAATTAGTCTAGCCTGTTTTCAGTTAATGGACGGAAAGTTGAAGGGCACTTTCCATCCAATAAATCGCAATAAGCATTGTGCTTTGGTGCTTTTAATATGAAACAAAGTCTCAGATTTCAAATTATGTCCATTGTATTGCAGTATTCAAACAATAAATGCTGTTTTGGCGCTGTTTAATGTGAAGTGACAGATCTCTGAAGTGCCTCAGTTCAACAGACGCAGCAGCACGTAGCTCACGTGAACTGATCATCTCCTCCACATTATCACCAGTTTCAGCACCAAATAAACATGACTAAACAATTGAAGGTAAGTTAAAAGAGTACAACTTTATAGGGGTGCTCGATTGATTGGCTACCGATCACTATCACTGACGATCACTTTTCGGATGTTTGATCGGCTGTCTCTAATAAGGCCGATCTCAAGCTGATGACTCGACTGCTTTTAGAGGTTGTTGTGCAGCGGCACCGTTTCAGTCTCAGCCCGGCGTGGGTGAAATAATTATAATGCTGAAGGTGAGGTGCAATTAACATTTCTTCATTAAATAACTTCTAAAGTCATTTTAAAACTTTCTGTGAGACATAATTTCACAAACAGCACGAGTGAATCACCGCCTGTGCGCGCTCTTTTCTCTCTCAAAATGCGCAAATGGCTTCAAATCACCACACATCGCCTCTGTCTATAAGCAAGCTGCACAGTTCAGAATCAGAATCAGAATCAGAATCAGAATGAGCTTTATTGGCCAGGTATGTTTACACATACGAGGAATTTGTTAAAGTGACAAAGCTCCACAGTGCAACAGAATGACAGCAACGGGACAGGACACAGACAACAAAATAACATATACAAATATACAAATAGGCAATATACAAAATTGCAAAAACACTATGCAATACAGACATTCATGTGTGTACAGGTCTGACGTGCAAATTTGAAATGGAAAAAAAATTAAATACTAAATATTATATATGTATGTGTGGTGGTGAATAGATAGTTGTAAAATAGTGTTGTGTGTTCCACGTTAATATCAGGTGTTCATGAGATGGATTGCTTGGGGGAAGAAACTGTTCCTGTGTCTGGTCGTTCTGGTGCTCAGAGCTCTGTAGCGTCGGCCAGACGGCAGCAGTTCAAAGAGGGAGTGTGCTGGATGTGCGGGGTCCAGAGTGATTTTGCCAGCCCTTTTGCTCACTCTGGATAAGTACAGTTCTTGGAGAGTAGGGAGGGTTGTACCAACGATTCGCTCAGCAGTCCGGACTACCCTCCGTAGTCTTCTGAGGTCAGATTTGGTAGCTGAGCTGAACCAGACAGTTAATGATGTGCAGAGGACGGATTCGATGATGGCAGAGTAGAACTGTTTCAGCAGCTCCTGTGGTAGGTTGAACTTCCTCAGCTGGCGAAGGAAGTACAACCTCTGCTGGGCCTTTCTCACAATGGAGTCTATGTGAATGTCCCACTTCAGGTCCTGGGAGATGGTGGTGCCCAGGAACCTGAATGACTCCACTGCAGTCACCGTGCTGTTCATGATGGTGAGTGGGGGGGAGAGCAGGGGGGTTTCTCCTGAAGTCCACGATCATCTCCACTGTTTTGAGCGTGTTAAGCTCCAGGTTGTTAAGACTGCACCAGACAGCCAGCTCCTTAACCTCCTGTCTGTAGGCAGACTCGTCACCGTCCTGAATGAGGCCGATCAGTGTGGTGTCGTCTGCAAACTTCAGGAGCTTGACAGAGGGGTCTTTAGATGTGCAGTCATTCGTGTAGAGGGAGAAGAGCAGTGGGGAGAGAACGCAGCCCTGAGGGGCTCCAGTGCTGGTGGTGCGGGTGCTGGATGAGAATTTTCCCAGCCTCACAAGCTGCTGCCTGTCTGTCAGGAAGCTGTTGATCCACTGACAGACGGAGGTAGGGACGGAGAGCTGTGTCAGTTTATTCTGAAGGATGTCCGGGATGATGGTGTTAAAAGCAGAGCTGAAGTCTACAAACAGGATCCTCACATAAGTCCCTGGTCTGTCCAGATGCTGCAGGGTGAAGTGCAGTCCCATGTTAACTGCATCATCCACAGACCTGTTTGCTCTGTAGGCAAACTGCAGGGGGTCCAGTAAGGGTCCAGTGGAGGCCTTCAGATAAGCCAAAACCAGTCTTTCAAATGATTTCATGACCACAGACGTTAGAGCCACAGGTCTGTAGTCATTAAGTCCAGTAATTTTGGGTTTCTTTGGGACAGGGATGATGGTGGAACGTTTGAAGCATGAGGGGACTTCGCACAGCTCCAGTGATCTGTTGAAGATCAGTGTGAAAATGGGGGCTAGCTGGTCAGCACAGGATTTAAGGCAGGCTGGTGACACACCGTCTGGGCCTGGTGCTTTCCTTCTTTTGTTCTTTATGAAGACCTGCCGCACGTCATCTTCACTTATTTTCAGTGCAGGTGTGGGGGAGAGGGGGGTTGCTGGAGGTGTTAATGGTTGTGTGGAGAGGTGTTCAGGGCGGGTGTGGGGTGTTTTTTCAAACCTGCAGCAAAAGACATTCAAATCGTCTGCCAGTTGTTGATTCTCCACAGTGCTGGGGGATGGTGTCTTGTAATTTGTAAAGTCTTTCATACCTTTCCACACTGAAGCAGAATCACTGGAAGAGAACTGAATCCTTAGCTTGTCAGAATAATTCCTCTTAGCCACCCTGATCTCCTTTTCCAGTGTGTATTTGGCCTGTTTATACAAGACTTTATCCCCCATCCTGTAAGCATCTTCTTTGGCCTGACGGAGCTGTCTGAGTTTTGCTGTGAACCATGGTTTGTCGTTGTTGTAGGTTAACGAGTCCTGGTAGGAATACACATATCTTCACAGAAACTGATATATGATGTTACAGTCTCTGTGAGTTCGTCCAAATCGGTGGCAGCAGCTTCAAAAAACACTCCAATCAGTGAGGTCAAAACAAGCTTTTAAGTCTTGCTCTGCTTCAGCAGTCCATCTTTTAACAGTTTTTAATACAGGTTTTTCAGATTGAGTTTCTGCCTGTAGGTTGGTATAAGATGAACTAAACAGTGATCAGATAGTCCCAAAGCTGCTCGAGGGACAGAGTGATATGCATCCTTTATCGCTGTGTAACAGTGATCCAATATATTACTGTCTCTGGTGGGGCATGTGATGTGCTGTCTGTATTTTGGCAGTTCGCGTGAGAGATTTGCTTTATTAAAGTCACCGAGAATGATTAAAACAGAATCCGGGTGTTGTTGCTCAGTCTCTGTGATCAGATCAGCGAGTTTCTGTACAGCTGATCTCGCGTTTGCATGCGGTGGAATGTACACACTCACGAGAATGAACGAACAGAACTCCCGCGGCGAATAGAACGGCTTGCAGTTAATGAAGAGCGTTTCTAGATCATAACAGCACATCTTCTTTAACACAGTTACATCTGTACACCACCTCTCATTGATGTAGAAGCACGTCCCGCCGCCGCGCGATTTCCCGTTGATTCAGCCTCGCGATCTGCTCTGATCAGCTGGAAGTTGGGAAGATGTAACGCGCTGTCCGGTATGGTATCCTTCAGCCAGGTTTCCGTGAAACACAGAGCAGCAGAGTTTGAGAAATCCTTATTTGTCCGGGAGAGCAGGAGAAGTTCGTTCGTTTTGTTGGGTAGAGAGCGGAGATTCGCGAGATGGATGCTAGGCAACGGCGTTCTTAATCCGCGCTGACGAAGCTTCACAAGCGCGCCGGCTCGCTTCCCCCGACTGCGCGACCTGTAGCGTCTAAAACAACACCGCAGCTCCGCCAACTATAATGTCCAGCAAAGCGTCCGAGTAATCAAAATCCGGTAAAAGATTTTGTGGTGTGTTCTGCCGAATGTTCAGCAGTTCATCCCTGGAAAAGCTGATCGTGCTGGAGAAACATAAAACAGGAAAAACAAACAAAAACAGTACAAACACTGGAGAGCAAAGCACAGTAGCTGCCATCTGCGGCGCCATCACGAGCAAATGCACAAAAGTTGACACACGAATTGTCACTTGTAAGAATCGAGTCAGTGTCGCATCGTCAGTAAAGTTTATAAAATGCATTTATTTTTAATTCTTGCCAGTGTTTAACCATTCATACCGCCAGGTTCACACATACTCCGTTCGCAGTGCGTCATATTTTTGCAGTGCGTATTAAAGCGTTCACATGGCACACAGTTGCGGTCCAGTTCTATGAGCAGTGCAGAGATCGTTTCCACACAGCGTTTGCTGCACGGCACGCGCTGAATTAAAGTGACTGTGCATTGTTTGCAGTAAATATGAAAACAAAAATATAGTATATCAAAGGAAAAGAGCACTTTTAGGTAAACAAACCACTCTTGGAGGTAGGAAAATAAAGTTCTTTATGAACCACAGGATTGCTTGTAATAAAGATTTAAATGAAAAAAAGGCAGTAGAGCTGACTGTTTTTGTCAATGGTTTCTTTGTGTAAGCTATTGTGCAACAATTGCACAGTGTAAAAACAAAAATTAGATAAATATATATATTTTTTAAATGTATAAAAAATGCTCCCCTCCACCCCTCAAATAAAAAAAAGACTCCTATAAGAGGGAAATTCCCCCCATTATCAAAAATGAAATTCAGGCCCTGATTAAATGTATACAATTCCTGATTGGAGTATTACTATAAATAATTCTACATGATAAAAATAAATGAAGAAGCGGCATTTAATACACAGAGCCGTTGTTCACTGACAAGCTACGCATTATAGCTTTCATTATCGCAGATGAATCGCCTTCGATAATGAACGTGATATTGCGTAGCTTGTCAGTGAACTACTGGAGATTTACTGCTAATAACAGAACCGTCTTTACTGACGAGATGCGCATGCATATCGCATGAGATATATCGCCCAGCCCTAATCGGCAGATACTGCTTTCTGGGATCGGCGATCAGTGATCGGACTCAACAATCCTGATCGGAGCACCCCTACAACTTTACAATCCGGATCCTGTCTCATGTAATCGCTCAATCAGTGTTTCAGCCGCGCAAAGACGTCAATTTAATGGCTTGTAAACAATGTCACGTAACATCACATTTACCTCAGAAAAAAAAACATATTCAGTGACCATTAACTCATTAGTCGGATATAAAAATAAACTGTAGAGAGGGGCATTTAGCTAAATATATGCACCATATAATATTCATTAGAATGTTTACCGTTCTTCATTGTTTAATTTATGTTTGAATAAATCCATCAAGTTTCTATGACAGCCACCATTTAAATGTTTATATTAAAAAAAAACAATTGAAGCAGAAATATTATGTAATTGTAAATGTATTATTTTAAAAACTTCATTAAGTGTAATTTTAGAAGTTGTATAGCTTACAAATCAATCAATTTTAACCTTCAATATTATAGCAATGTAGTACCAACTTACTCTCATGTATATTTCACAGCATTAGTTGAGATATTTCTTTCCTTTAAAATTTGGCATGTACTGTACCTGATATATCCAAAATAATCGATATCAATCGAATTGAATCACAAGCTTGTGAATGAGAATCTAATCGAATCGTGAAATTTGTGTCAAAACTAATAATAATTACAACTGCTCTAGTAATATGTTTGTTATAACATTCACACAGTGTTCAAATTGGGATCTGTAATATTTTCAGATGTTTTAAAAGAAGTATTTTCTGCTCAGCAAGGCTGCATTTATTTGTACAGTAAAAAACACATGCCTGATTTAAGAAGGGGGTCTCAAAAATGGACAAAAATATTATTTGACTAACTTATTCATTTTAAGTTAAATTTGCTTTGTTGGTATAATGTCTGCTAGAATGTAAAAAAAAGTTACATAAATATCTGCCATAATAACATTGGAGAAAAAACATGAAAACCCATGTTTAGTATACAGACATCAGCGCAGTGTTTCATTTTGTTCGGCTTCGGCCAAGAATTTTTATTTTGGGGCATCCCTAATTAAGATACAAATTGATGGATGTACATACCCCTCCTTTTATGGCTCTTAAAGGAGTATCCCCCCCCCCCCCTCCAAAAATGTCATTATTTACTCATCCTCATGTTGGTCCTGTATAAGTTGTTTTTTTTTACCCAGGGAAAATCTACAAGAATCTTTACACATATTATTCCTATGACAGTCCATAATAACCACCTCTGTCACCTCCGTAAAAATTCACAATATAAGTGGTCCATGAATTGTGCACTGTATTCCTCCAGAGAGCTGTTTACTGCTGAAAATAGATCATCACGTGGCCCAAGCAGACATTTGTTAATATAGCGCTTAAGTTTATTTTGTTTTGTCTTTTGTCCTTAATTGATGTAATCACTGTGAATAGTAATTTTATCGATACAGTCTTTTTATTGTATACAGACTTATACTTTTGTACTAAATAAAAAAATAATAATAATAATAACAGCCTTTGGGTTAGGAACCATGTACGTAGATGCCTCATTAGCAACTGTTTCTATGGGCCGCTATGCATAAGCCATCTGCCATATTGTAGAGGTCAACATGATGTCATTCACCATAGTACATTTACATTTATGCATTTAGCAGATGCTTTTATCCAAAGTGACTTACAGTGCATTCAGGCTATAAATTTTTCTGTCAGTATGTGTGTTCCCTGGGAATTGAACCCACAACCTTTGTGCTGCTTACGCAATGCTCTACCACTGAGCCACAGGAACAGGATAGTAATCACTCAATATTCGAAAGAGGCCACAATCCTGCACAGAACAGCTCAACGGCTCGGTGCGAACCTACAGTATGGTGAATGATGTTAAGTAGACTGTTTCAAGATGGCGGCCGCATCTACGTGCCTGGAACGGTCGAATAGGGCGTGTATATATGTCTATGTTAGGAACAACATGAGGGTGAGTAAAATGGTGTGTGTGTGTGTGTGTGTGTGTGTGTGTGTGTGTGTGTGTGTGTAGTGTGTGTTGTGTGTGTGTGTGTGTGTGTGTGTTTGTGTGTGTGTGTGTGTGTGTGTGTGTGTGTGTGTGTGTGTGTGTGTGTGTGTTGTGTGTGTGTGTGTGTGTGTGTGTGCTGTGTGTGTGGTGTGTGTGTGTGTGTGAGTGTGTGTGTTCTGTCTGTTGTCTGTCTGTTGTGTGTTGTGTGTCTGTGTGTGTGTGTGGTCTGTCTGTCTGTCTGTCTGTCTGTCTGTCTGTCTGTTGTTGTCTGTCTGTTGTCTGTCTGGTCTGTCTGTCTGTCTGTCTGTGGGGTAGATGCCCATTAGCGCAATGCCTCAGATTGACCTCTCTAATAGAGCTGCAGTTTGTGTGTGTGAGCCCACAGGGATTCATTATTCAAACCAAAATATAGCTCTGCTTTTACAGTGACAGCTTCACATGCCTGTAAGCTGGGAAACTTTCATGTTCATGTCTCTGCAACGACTGGTTATTATGACAGTGTTGGTGTCATTGTGTACAAAGTAGAATATACTTTACAAAGATCAGATTTGAAAAACACATCAGTTTTTTTGTCACTGAACTCTTTGCAGCATTATTTAGTCAGACTTCTGTGGTGATTTAGAGTCTAATCAGTCTCTGAAGTCCAGCTGTGTTCCTTATTTAGACTGATTTAATTTTCACTCTTGAATTTTGTCTTTGGTTTTTCCTTGATGTGTATGTTTTTGTTTGCTGTCCTGACTAAAACTTGTGATTCATTGAGAACTAATTTGTTGACTTGAACAGTCCTATAAAGCCATTTATCTCAACCCAGTTTTCAAAATACTGTGAGTCATGAATATATTTTTCATGTTGAAGACAAAATATGTGTGTGTCTACCAGTCTAGTGTAAACTATTATTAGCTTTTTTCTGTTTATCTTTGAATTACATTTAAATATTTTTTACTGTGTTCAAAAACTATCTGAGCTGCTGGTATCGCTTTTTGATTTCAGCATTTTAGCTTTTAAAATCCTACAACTATGCTTATTCATCACCATGGAAACAGGGTCGTATTGTGAGTGTGTGACTTCTCTAATACTCTTCATATTCTAAATAAATGGGATATCTGTGATTGTTTTCATATCAAATTAAAATTTCATAGGTCAGATTTAAGTGTTGTATCACTTTGCCCATGTATGTGTGTGTAGAAGAAAATATTCACCTTCATTACTGATTTTTTTTTTCATTTCAAATTAAGCCATTTTTATCTCAGTCTTTTAATTAAATTGGAAATGGTGTTGGTAGAGAATAAAAATGAATCACAGAGATAGTGACTCAGAGAGTGAGGGAATCTTTATTAATTTGAATTTCTGGGCCACTGAGTAGCTCAAGGGCTCGTTATGAATATTCTCAAAAAGAACAAGTCCATCCATTTTTCATCAATTAGCCTACTACAGGAACACACACAGAGACACACGCATTAATGTTGACTCCTGCCTGGGTGAATGAGCCGAAGGATTTCATTTATTGTTGTTTTGTTGCCCGAAGGGCAGCCGTAGGGTTTCCTCTCCTGTACGTCCATTACTGTTCTATGACACATCACCAATCATCTTTGTAGTCTGCACAGTGTGTGTGTGGACTTGTGTGCATGCATTTAAAGGTTGTGCATGTGTGTGGCAGTGCCTCTTAGTTTCCAGTCACTATGGCTGTATTATCCTTCTATCTGTAATTAAAGTCAGCCATGGAGAACGCCACACTGCCACTGAGCGAGAACATACATATTTTATTTTCTCTCACACACACACACACACACACACACACACACACACACACACACACACACACACACATGGTTTACGGGGACTCATACTTAATGGTTTTTATAACTGTACAAAGTCTATATGCCTACACCTACCCTACACTAAACTTAGCCTCACAGGAGACGGTGCATTTTATTTACAACTCACTCTAAGCGTTTTAATTATGCCACTGGATGTCCTCATAAATCACTCCTTGATACTATGTCATACCATGCATTATAAAATTTAGGTCCTCTCATAAACTGCACACCCACACACACACACACACACACACACAACACACACACACACACACACACACACACATTTCCACAATCAGGAATGTGATGGAATTTCTTCTTATCTCCTCAAATAGCTTTTGAGATACCTGTCACTTTGGAAATGATTTCTGGAGCTGACGGCAGTAGGACTGTCATGGGTTGGTTTTTAAAGGGTTGGGGGGGGGGGGGTGTCTTTGGCAATCAAAGCTTATAGGGTCATGACCTTATAAGACCCCAATTTTGGAATGCTTTTTTATCATCTTGCGTTCAGGACGTCATGAAATTGCTTGACTAGTATACTGTAGGTTAGTATACTGTATGTGCTGATTTATTTTATATATTTGGATGTTTGCATGGGGCATACTGAAGGTTTATCCCTTTCCATTTTTTGTCTTCTTCCTATTATTATTATTAATTAACCAATATGCTTTAGTTAAAAAATCATACCATCATACAAATGATTAATCTGCCTCAGGTCATTCTGACCTTTATTACTTTGTTTGTGACTCACAACAGAAGATATTTTTAAGAATGATGGAGAACAAACAACATTGGAACCCATTGACCCATTGACAAAAAATACATTTCTTAAATACCACATACAGTATTATGTATTTGAATATATGAATATATTTTTCCACTTTTATGAATTTATAAATTTTATGGTAAGATAAAAGACTGAATGTATCTATATTATTATGGCAAGGTTATTGATCATCTGCTGCCCTGTTTTGGATTGATCTGTGAAATGACCTCATCATTAGAGCTGCAGAAATACATTCATAATGATATATTTACACATTGTTTTACTACTTTGTGTAACTCTGAGTTAATTCGAGTGTTTGAGTATTTTGGAGTGTCCTATATCCAAAACAGCCATTATACATAATAGAATGATAATATCATTTTTTTTCATTCGGACAATATTGATTTATGGAACTTGATGTCAAATTGCCACAGAAGCCACAGAAATGACACACTTAAATATTTTTGATGTAGTTGTGTATGTTTATGATTCAACATGCCCAGGAACTCTGAATGTGATCATAGTAAATCAACAATATGTACTCTGTATGGAAGTTTGCTTATATATTCTGCCACGTGGTCATGGTCTGGTTGTATGGTCACATTATGAGGTTGCAGACAGTAATGGGCATTTAGATTTATTCAGGGATGAACATGCAACTTGCATTATAATGATATCTTTTTAATAATATTGATTCAGGATTATTTTAAAAGGGAAAGATACTAATCTGCTCTTTGTATATTAATATGAATGATGTTGTTTAACATATGTACTTGCTCTTCTGCCAGTGAACGTTATATATCCACAAATAGCCTGCAGCAGTTAGATTATATACTATGTATTCAGAAATACTCTGTAACTGATCCTCTGAGAGGCCATAGATTGTTGTCTCTGAACACGCTGGGCCATAATCCTTTGCCTTATGCTGCAAGAGCCCTTCAGGGAGCAATAAATGCCCATGATGCTTTTACCTACCAAACTGGCCCTTTTATTAGAGAGAGGCCCATTCGCTGAGTGAAACACATGCTTGCATTAATCCTAAGTAGACACAGTGAGTGACAGGTGACCTCAGTGCTATCATAAAAGGTTATTATACAGAAATGAGAATGTACATTGTCAGTCTCACCTTAAGCTCACAATAATTATGTTGTTATTTGAGTTGTTTAACTTTTTTTTAGACCCCTCATCCATTAGGAACAGTGATAAATGGTGCCCTTGACGTGACTTTGGATTCAAGTATGACTTTCTACCCTCAGCGTATATTGAGAGTTTATGCAGTCTCTGTAAGTGTAAATGATTAATTTGAGTAAAATGTCACGAATCCGGTTCATGGGCTTCTGTCCACTCGCCATCAGAGGTCGCCCTTCCATCATATTGACTCTTGCACCACACAGACTGTTGCTTCATACTGGACTGCATTTCCCATCACCCATTGCACTGATCACACAACTGTCATCACACGCTGCACTGATCACACATATGTCCCCAATCATTAGCTGCCTTACCGAGCCTTTCTGTGTTTTGTTTAGTTTCTGTACTGTCTAGCGTTTATCGCTCTTCCAGTGATAGCTACACTACGGAACTCTTCCATGTTTTCTAGTCTAGTTTATTTTGTTGATTGTCTCTTGTCCTCATTCTTGCCCCTATGTCTGGATTAACCCTTGTCTTGCCGTTCGGGCTCTGTTCATACCTCGTCTGGATCATTGCTCTAGTTATTGGTCTACCCCTCTTCTCTAGCCCTCTAGATATCATTCGCTGATCCATGACCCATGCCTGCCCTAGGATTACTCTGTGTCTTTCCTATGCCATACTTGTTTGCTGTTTATTGACCCTGCCTGTGTGTGTGACCACATCTCTGTAATAAAGACTTGCACATGGATCCGTATGCCTCACGTCTCATTTCCACGTTACATAAAACATGGCTTGATTCTTTTACAAGATTTTTAGTGTTTAGTCATTTAAAATCACTTTGTTCTGGTGTATTTATTTGTGTGTGAGAGAGAATACTGTGACAGTGGTGTTCCTGGAAGAGCTTTGTTGTCTGGGAGAGACTTTGTGAAAATTCGATTTTCTTTCATTTTGATCCTAAATGTGTAAACCTTTTTGAGCCATTTTTAAGAGCGCTTCCCCTGTTAAACAAGCAGCCCTAGTTATTTTTCTAATCTCTCTTTACTTACTATTTTCCCTCCAAAATAGATTTGCACTGGCACCTTTGAACACTACCACAAAGAGTAGTTGACCTCAGTAATGAAATTAAACTGAATGGTTTTATGTCTTCAATGGGGATGTTATTAGCACAGGACATGTTCTTTTATGGACAGAGTTGCACAGACCAAGAGTTATGGAGAATGATTCTTAAGATTTTCTTTTCTTTTTTTAGGTATAAATTAAAGCCGTCATGTAATTTCAAACATTGATTTAAAATCACCCAAACAGCCCAGGTGCAAGTGTTTGAATATCAGATATCATAATGCTGTGTGTGTGTTGTGTGTGTGTGTGCTGTGCGTGCGTGTGCGTGTGTGTGCGTGTGTGTGTGCTCCACCCAGGTCAAGAGCACCTGTTAATATTCTAAAATAACTCCGTAAGTCTGATCAGATGTCTCACAATGCATAGCTGCATATACCATGGCTAACAGCTGCAGGAAGCATATACATAGAGCAACATATGGTGTAGCTAGACTCTTAACAAACCGCTTTCTTTCAGTCAGACATCAGTAAAATTCATAAATATTAGTGTTGTTTTTTTCTTTACACCTTTATTCAACTGTTTTCCAACCTTGCTGTCGTGCTTGTGTATATTATGGCTTTATATTGTAATATTATTTTGTTTCTTTTGCAAAATGTCTTTGTATTCTTATGAAGTGTGGTGCCCCTCGGGATATCCCAGTATAGTATCCATGGTGAGTGTTTCACATGATTTAGGTCAGTGTGTGCCGATGGCTCAGCGGTCTCTCTCCATGTTAACAGTCTCCTGACTGTGATGTGCTTGTTATTGGACATCCTCAGGGTCCAGTCGCATGCTGACCTTCAAAACCCAAGAGACCCTCAGCTGGAGTTGATTTCGGTACAGTCTTGTCCAGGCTTACTTTATGACATAACTTGTATCTCTGTGCGGAATGACCAATTTCCGTTAAGTTTTATGTTGATGTAAATTCTAAAAAAATATATAAATGTAGATAAATATTTGACCTTAGAATACTTTGAATGACCAATCAGATTTTTCAGAGAGTCACGTGATATACTAAAATATAAACGTGCTACTCCTTAGCTGCGGTTAGCACAGAGAATATGATTTCCAGCTTGGATGTTTCACAGCTCCTCAACTCTTGTCAAACCTTCTTTCTTTGTATAACCAAATTAAATATGAGACTCAGTATTTGGAGAAAATGGAAAAAAGAGTGTTACTTAATATTTGTTTAATATTTGTCAAAGATTCATGAGTTACAACTGACTCTGTGCCTTTGTTTTTAATATGCATTATGTCACAAACTCTCATTTGCATTGCAGTTAGGGATATTAATTGGTACTATTTAATAACTGGATGTGATTTGAGGAATCAGTGGTATTTAATTGAGAAGTGGATCATAACCATAATTTATTGCTCTCTTTAACAATATACTATAAGCAGAATTAATGCAGATGATATGATTATAAGTCATTGTTTTAAATTATATTTGAAGTACTTCTTAATTTGATAAGCAGGTTGAACACATTCCCCATGTTTTCTGATGTAAAGACCAGCACTATTCAAGCAATATTAGGTTGTTGCTAAGACTGTGACATGTGGAGGAGGGGGAACTGAATCCTGCTTTCCTACAGCATCAGAAACCCGTTAAAAGAGAGACCGTTATGCAGGTCACAGTATGAGAGCTGCTGTGTGGGGTGGTTGCATGGCTGGACAATGGGTTAAGGTTTAGTAAATAAAGCCATCCCTACTCACAGTGACTAAATGAATTATGTATTTGCTCTGCAAACACATCATTTATTCTTTACTTAACAGAGAATATGGTTTTGGTGTTCTCTCTCTATTTACTCATGGTTTATAAAACAGTTAGGTTTTTATATTTAATTTAATCCATCTAGGCCCTGAAAACAAGCAAAGCTTAATAAAGCATGTTTTTGTCATCCACCCTCAAACACAGAATAAAGGAAAATGCAACAGCATTAAAACATTGATGGAGGCTTTACAGTAGACAAGGTCAAGATTATATTCAAATTCTTAATGTAACAGAGTCTGGGGGATGTTGCGTGTTTATACTTGTCAGACTGGGCTCTATGAATCATAAATCACTGCATGAAGTGAATGAAAATATAAAATGTCATAAACGTGACAATCCATTTAACCTATTATTTAAATGGTATTGCTTTGTGCTGTAAATACAAATGAAGACTCTTGTGGGGTTTGATTTTTCAGTGACAAAACACTTTAAATGATCATTCTTTTTTTGTTGTTGTGGTTGTTAAGATTTTACCCAGTTTTCCTGCAATGCTTGCTGCTCTGCTTTGGC
Source organism: Ptychobarbus kaznakovi (assembly GCA_027422405.1). Classification (NCBI taxonomy): domain Eukaryota; kingdom Metazoa; phylum Chordata; class Actinopteri; order Cypriniformes; family Cyprinidae; genus Ptychobarbus; species Ptychobarbus kaznakovi. Next base: position 42,545,143 of record CM049794.1, on the reverse strand, counting down.
TGAGCAAACAGCAGAGGAGTTGCACTTTTAAGTGTGTTTAGGGACTCCAATGGAAAAAAAATCAGTGTAATGTAGCATGACTGCAGTGATGTCACCCTGCCTTTTCTGTGCGCAATACTGTAGCAGAGTTTCTGGACGGAACGAATATCACTGGCTGCTGGGAATCATGGGCAAAAGAGCTTAAATCTGTGCAGTTGCAGCTGTATAAAGGAAGAATTGTCTCTTGCACCCTGCTGTAATTAATCCACAGTTAAAATACTTTCTACAATGTCATAGGAAGAGGAAAATTAAGGAAAAAGGGATAGAGTCTCCATTGAATGTGTTAATTTAATCATAGTCATCTAAAACTCTGATACACAGTAATTTACAGCTTCTCTAACTGGTGTGTGGATAAATACACCAGCATGTTATCTTTTGTTTATGAATTAATAAATAGAATATATTTTGTATATCCAAGTAGGTTTTTGAATCAATGTTTGATATAATGTATAAATAAAAAAACAGGCATAATCAAATGTTTTGCAGCATTAAGTTTTAATTATTAAAAATGGTGCGACATGCTCGGGGGCAACACGATGATGACATAAGTTGAAACTGTAGCAGTCTTGATGATGAAATGAAACAGTTTGCAGTTCCAATCTTAAAGTTCAATTTTAAAGTGAAGGAGCTAAACTAGGAGCTAAACTAAAGTTCAAAAGTCAATTTTACTGGCACTGTTGATTTATTTAAATATACTTAAAAAAACAAAAATCTACTAATTCTATACTTTTGAGTAGTAGTGTATGTTTGGTCTGCACTAATCATAATAAAAAAAGGTATTTAATTCTGCATAATGTATAGAAATAGTATAAGCCACTGCCCGAGACTTAGTGAGGATGTTCTGCTTTGTGGTCCCCATCTGTGGAGCTTTCAGAGGAGCTTTCAAAAGAAGAAGAAAAATAAATAAATTCACCTGCTATTCCTTTCTCTCTCTCTCTCTCTCTCTCTCTCTCTCTCTCTCTCTCTCTCTCTCTCTCTCTCTCTCTCTCTCTCTCTCTCTCTCTCTCTCTCTCTCTCTCTCTCTCTCTCTCTCTCTCTCTCTCTCTCTCTCTCTCTCTCTCTCTCTCTCTCTCTCTCTCTCTTCTCTCTCTCTCTCTCTCTCTCTCTCTCTCTCTCTCTCTCTCTCTCTCTCTCTCTCTCTCTCTCTCTCTCTCTCTCTCTCTCTCTCTCTCTCTCAGGGTTGGTGTTTTGCCTGCAGAGGTTTGAGGGTCTGCATGTGGTGCATTTGCATGGTTGACTCATCAGTCTGATGGAGGTCATTTAGTTCTATGAAATGTTCACGCCCACGCGGTTGCTTACACAATCATATGTGCAGAGCCAGTGCTCTAAAATTAAGTCAAATCTGCTGACAGAGCAGAGCTCAAACTCCCTGGCTGACACATAAATCACTATACACAAACACAAAAATGTATAAACGGCAGTGATTTCATCCATTTACATCATCAATATAATTTCAATGTATTTAATATTTATTGCCTTGACAGCGACATTCTTCTTAGTACCAGATTACTGAAAATGCATGAGAAATCTGCCGCACTCTCAGCAGATCATTGCGAGTAGTAAAATAACATATGAATTAGAGACACACTTAGAATATTGTTAAAATAGTTAAAACGGTGTTCAGTAGGTCAAGGTTGCCTTTTTTACACAATATCAGTTTCCTGTAGCTCATGTAATTGGTTTAAAAAACTGTCAGCTTTGAAATCACGCACACTACTTTTCAAAAGTTTGGGGTCTGTAAGATTTGTAATGATTAAAAAGAAGTCTCATATGCTCACTAAGGCTGCATTTATTTCAAAAACACAGTATAAACTATAAATATTATTACGATTTAAAATAACTGTTTTCTTCTGTTGTAATATACACTAGTCAACAGTTGGATCGAAACCAAAATGCGTTCTTGTCTTAGGACAACTTTGATGAACTTGTTTTATCTACTTCAAATGTTGACTGCTTTGTTTTGAAATGTAATTGATTCCTGTGATGGTAAACCTGATTTTTTAGCAGCCATTACTCCCATCTTCAGTGTCACATGATCCTTCAGAAATCTTTAATATGCTGATTTTGTGCTCAAGAAACCTTTCTTAATCAAAAATATCTCTGTATATATTTTCCTGGATTCTTTGATTAATTTAAAGGGATTTTTGTTTGTGTAACTACGTAAAAGTCTTTACTGTCACTGTAATGTATCACTAATGAAAAAAGTATATATTCCTTAAAAATGCTTTTTCCCATACTTTTGAACAGAAAAGTAGTCCAAAGTGTCCTGCACCAGCCAAACAGCTGCTATTGAGATTAATAAGAACATTAATGGACCGCATTCTGCAGGTATTATGTAGACCTCTTTGGAACCATGCAAGATGTGTGTGTGTGTGTGTGTGTGTGTGTGTGTGTGTGTGTGTGTGTGTGTGTGTGTGTGTGTTCTGAATTTGACATTTTTATTTAATTTCCTTCTAAACTTTACAGAAAGCTTTTTTATTATGAAGCATTATGACAGTAACATGTTAAAAGCTTTTGATTTCTTTGTTGTGTTCTTCTCATCCACACTGTTGGCATGCAGCATTACAGATGGAGAGAGAGACAGAACTGTGGAAGGAAGAAGGGGATGGATGGTGAAGTTATTGTTCTCTCTCAGGGAGCAGTGGGGGAAGTGAAACACATTGCATGGGGTCTTTTCCAAATTTCTCTCCTGTGGTTGTGACTGTGTGTTTTGGCTGTTGAGATTCAGGCTGAGTGCCAGGTAGACTCTAACCTGCTGCTTGCTGCTTTTCAGCACCTCCACTGACTCCAGGCAGACTTCTTTTCCTAACCTCTATTCCTGATATTTTAACCGGAGGAAACGCATACGACTGCTTGTTTAAGACCCACCGAGGCAATAATTGAATAGCAGTTCATTCATTTGAATTAACTGCTTAACAATTAGTTCATTCATTTTAGTAGCCTGTTGTTATTTGACTTAGATCAAACTCTTGTTTCCTTTCACAGGATTTCTAAAGACTGGGGGTGTTTTTTGTTGTTGTATATTTCCATGGTATATTTTTCCTTCTTAAACATTTTGTTGAAAAAAAAATTCTAGACATAACTACATTTAATAGTGTCTGTAGATACTTTATTCATAGTCTTTGTGATGGGAGCCCCCGCACCTAAACATTTCTGGTTATTGCTTATTCAACTCTGTGGTTATCCAGAATTAGTTACAATACGCCTACCACATTGGCTCATGGTCTGCTCATAGGAACAGTGGTGATTGGGTCATCGAGTATTATCAAGTAAACATATAATACACATCTCCACATTTGACATCTGATTGTCTGCCACTACCGCCCCCTCGTTTCTCCTCTTTCCTTCTGAGGGATCTCACCTCAATCTATCACCTTTATCCTCCTCTCCATTTGTTGATAATAGCGGTGAAGGAAAAGACTCGGCAGGAACAGACACATTGACTCCATACTGAGAGTTTTTTGCTACTTGTAATCCTACGACTATTTTTAAAATATGATTATGACTTGCATTGTCTTTATTCACTGATTTAAATAGATTTACCCAAAGTGCAGTACACTAATTGCAAGTATTATAATTTGAAATTGAATGTGAGAAAGTAGAGCTAAAATAGTTATATTCCACCATTTCTGTTATGTTGTTGTTGAATGTTCATTTTCAATATGAATGAACTAAACGTTAGTCACCTTTATTTAGATTACAATTAGAGATTGTTTCAAATCAGCTTCACAGTATTAACAGGGAAGTAACATTGGGAAGGACACTTTATCAAATATAAGACCATTTTCAAATTCTGCAGTAAAGCAGCTCTAAAAATGCAAAGACAAAAAGCATAATTTTTCAGCTTCAGTGTTGATTACATTCATTACATATAAAACACTAAATTAAGTAATTTCCATAATACTCAATATCAACATTATGGCATGGGCCAATTCAATTTTAAATTCAATGCATGAATTAAAGAGGATACAGAATTTTGCCCAACCCAGATTTTCTAGGCTCATCCTAGCCTATTTTAAATGGTTCAATAACCTTCAGCAGTATAATGCTGTCCTAATGTCACATGTTATGTATGGTCAGGCTGAACTATGCAAATGAGGTTTGATGTGGTATGCTAAGTTGACGCGTTTTGACACTGATTGGTTACTTACTGATTGAATGTGTCTGGCTCTGGCAGGATTGAAGAGCTTTTGATGTGTCTTTACCGTTTGACGCTCAGGCAATTGGCAGCTCATTAGCTGCAGGAGGGCAGGTAAATGCACACACATATGCAATTTTTCTCGGAGACGCTGCTTCATATTGAGCAGACATAATATTTGCTCTTCTCTGGGGAGTTGAGTGTAGAAAGATCAGTGCAAATAAATTATTCTCAGAAATCCTACTTGCGTGGTGTCTACAGCCGCATACATTGAATGCATTTATACAATCAATACTGTGGCCTGAACAACCTTTCCCATTTACAATATCTCAAATAAGCTCCTATAATGAGCCTTCAGAATGAGAAGGAGCATATTCCGTGCAAGATAGGCAGCATATTATATTATTATTTTGACTTTTGAATCCTTGTTGTAACATGGCATGCACAAATATATCTACTTTGCAGGGGCGACTCTTCTGAAGCTGACAGCATACAAATGTGATTTAACTCAAGGATTACGGTGTTCTTATAACCGGGATTTCACAAAAGCATAAAATCAGCTTATCCTGTGCAAGACCTCATTCGAGATATGCTCCAATTCAGAACAGAATGAAATATAATATAGGTTATATTTCTAAGACACACAGTCACTCTTTCTCTTGTTAATTTGGGTTACAGTGTTGAAACCCTGATTTGATTTCCAGTCTGTTGCATTAAATTAACCTTTGGCTGAAATACAGACAGGGACTGTTTACCGTAAATCCATACTAATTCATTAGCAGAGAGGAAGTTTCAGAAGGGTGAAGAGGGCAGTTAACAGAAAGGCTTACATGGGGCATGACTACATTTCAGATGGACAAATTCCATTTAAATAATTCATTTAATTTTCCCTCTCTTCTTTCATTAAAACACCACATTTTCATCAATACTGGGTCTTATGCTGGAGGACATTGCTGATTGTTTGAGACTGTATTGAGCTCTTTGTTAGTGAATAGCCGCTCTCAGCAGAAAGTCTGGTGTGCCGTGCTGCTGATGCTAGCAGCAGTATGTCGGTCTGTGTAGTGTCTGTGTTGTGTATAGGCCTTGTGTGTTGTGTCTGTGAGGTTGTGTGAGCCATGTTTTTGGTGACTGGGAAAGGCCAGTCAGCAGCAGTTGAAAGTGAGCTGCTTTCAAAGGCTCTTTTGTGGGCTCTCTGTTCTGTACAGGAAGTGTTTGTACATGTTTATCCCCTGATGCAGAACAATCTCATTCCCACAGATGAAATGTTGATCCATTTGCATTGCTGCTCACTGTTGCAGTACTATAGTGCTGAAAAATACAAAAACCTTAAAGGGATAGTTCACCTAAAGATAAAACATTTGGTGTTCTGTTCCACGCACTCATATTGTTCCAAACCTATATTCCACAAAAATATTAAGTAGGACAACTGTTTTCAACATCAATAATAATAAGAAATATTTCTTTAGCACCAAATCAGCATATTAGAATAATTTTAAAGGGATACCTGGTTATTAAGACTTGTATGGCTTGATATAACGTAAATGATGTCTCTTACTGAAATACGTAGTAGAAAACCTATTAAAGATTTTTTTTTTAAATCACATCGTTTTATACATATTTTGGACAATGGGGGGGGTGCCATTATTCTGATGACATAAAATGGTTGACTCGGTGAGCTACTACCGCTACCTATTGCTATTTTTACCACAACACAACTCGGAAAATAAAATACTGATAGGATGACCACAGCTACTGAAAGAGCTTACAGGTGGCGATGGATATAAGTATAGGTTTAAACCAAGTGCTGTACCATCGATTTTTTCCCCACAAGGAGTCTAAAGGCCGCGGATATTGAGGGAAATCCATGCTGAGAAACTCCTCTAGTGGCCTTGCGTCATGATTAGCGTCGGCATGTTTACATCCTAACAGATGGCATCTAGCTTTTCTTGTCTCAGCCGTTTGTAAGCTCTTTCAGAAGCTGTGGTCTACTAAAAGACTCAAAGGCATCAGTGGAGAGAAAAATGAAGCAGGTCTTTAGGAAGTTTTATTCGTCCACAGGCATCTTCCCATTCTTTTCTCCTCTTCTTATCGCTAGGAAAGCAGTGAAGTCTTACATCGCTTCTCTTGTTGCCCTTCGACTGCAAATTACAACCAAAAGCCACGCAATGTGGTATCGTATCAGTATTTTATTTTCTGAGTTGTGTATTCTGAGTTGTGTTGTGGTAAAAAGCACCAGTAGCTCACTGAGTGCAACCATTTGAAGTCATCGATGCAAAATGTACTGTGCACATAAAATAATGGTGCTCCCCATAGTCCAAAAACGATGTCGATTTGTTTTAAATAACACATTTTTATGGGTTTTCTACTACATATTTAAATAAGAGACATCATTTACGTTATATTATCATGCAAAATCAGCTCTGATTATGTTGACTGATTTGTAGTGGTCAGGTTTGGTGGTTATTGGGTCGTCATGACATGTGTGATCTGTCATGCGTCCATGTGTTCTCAGGGCATGCTTGTGTGTATACTCAGTTCTTTGATCAGAGACAATCATTACTTTATTTTTAATGACCAGCTCTTTCCAAATGCAGTGTAATGGCACAAACTCAATTTGAAAGTATTGGTGTTTTTCTTATGCATTTTACTTCAGACTATGGATATTTCAAAGACATTCAGTGACACTGTGCACACAAGAGGGTAAACTAAAACATTTCAGCCTCTGGGCCAAATGAAAAGTCCTTTATTGTAAGATGACTTTGGCACACTCTTGTCATATAAAATGACTTTTAGTGTACACTAACAGCAGGAACGTCCCTAGAGTAGCCTGGGGTCACAGAGAAGAGAGATGTGTGCCTGATAAGAAATAAACTCTTTCTCTAGATGGGAAGTGATGTCATAAAGGCACACATTGTCAGGTCATCCAGGTTAACCGATTCACTGACATGAAAGAATGATGCTAGTGATTTTGTGCCAGAAGATTTCTCTCCACTGAGACGCTGATAAAGCAGCACTGTCGTGTTTAATGGATGTAGAGAGTTTATATTAACCCTTTTTAAGTTGTTTTTTTTCTTCTTGAGTCTGTCTCTGTCTCCGTCATTTTAATTAGTTGTTTATTATTGAGTGATGTTTACACAACTTCTGTTTAATTGTTGAAATGAGTGTGTACCGCACCACAAAAGCTGACTCATTTAATGGAATCATTCTGTGTATACATGTATAAAGAATGCTGTAGACATGGCTTTTTACATTTTGACAGCTGTAGATTAAAATGTCATTATCATTCTACCGACCTTCCCCACGACTTCTCTACTGCTACACTACCCACAATGCTCTGAAGTGACTTCTCTCTAATGGAGTAAACAAGTTTTCTTACTTTCTCACAATCCATCAATCACTCTATTTTGTGCTCTCTTCTCAGCAGGGGTGTGCAGTGAGAGACCTTTGTGGAAAATTCACAGTTCCAGCACTTTTCGGTGCAGTTTTTACAGCAAAAATGTGTCGTCTTCACTAAAAACCTGTGAACCAGTTGAACAACGTTAAAGGCACAGAAATAGTTTTTACCATGAGAATTGCAAACGCACCTAATAGAATAAACCTTATTTGAAATGCTCAATGCTATTTGCCTGGTGCAATTAATGCTGCTCTATTACTGCTTGCAAAAAGCAGGTGGTAAAGAGAATTTGTTTCAAATATATGTTTGCATTTTCTATTCATCGTGGCAGTGGTTATTATTTTGTAGCATTACCTGATTTGCATAATTCCTTTAGTGAATGAGGCACTAAAATAATGTAGACAGCATGTACGTTTACAACAGCATGTAGTTCAGATGTTGGCACATGCATAAAATGACACTTAATTTAAACATTTAACTTGCCATTCTGTCTAATGCAAAGCATCCTGCCAACTAATATCCTCTGCCCAAGTTCATTGCACCTTAGAGTGTCATTTGACAATCTAATCAGCATCAGCTTCTTTCCCGGCCACCACAAGGAGCTCATCTCAGTTGTCTTACAGGGTTGCCACATCAGCTACCAGCAATTCTCTTTACAGTCTTCCATTCAGGCATCTAATAGGCTGCAGTAATCACCCTCATATTCATTTAGCTTTGATCATTATAGGGTATGTCATTCTCCGGATGCATGAGTGTGGAAAATGAGTCTCATAAAGATGCCAGCCATGTGTGAATCTCTCTGGAATCCTGCAGACAGATGCTGAATTAGCCATATCAATGGATATGATGCAGTTTAGTGTAGATTTTTTTTTATCTGTGAGCAGGACGAGTGTGTTTTTGTGTCATTCCAGTGTTCTTTCTGTCCCCTTTGGGCTGCTGACTACTTAGCATGCTTGAGTTAACACAAGTTAACATTTAGAAATCAGAGGGAGGAGGGTAAAATGTTTGTTCATGGTTCTCCCTCTTGCCTTTTCTTTCTCAAAAAGGGAAGTGAGTAAGTGAGAGAGAAAGAGTCAAAGTGTAATTACTGTACACTGGTGCTGTTTGTTATTGAGAGTGTTTTACAGAAGTGGGTCTTTGGCCCTTGAGACATCGGGGTCTCTCTGACAGACTCTGAATAACAACTCTATGTATTAGAGTGGAACAGTATACCTGTTGTAGAGACCAAACAATTCAGTGAGGTCATACTATCTTTAGAAAGAGAAAATAGCCACTTTGTTCTTAATCCTTAAAGGGGTCATATAATGCCCATTTTCCACAAGTTTATATTATTCTTTAGGGTCTTAATGAAAAGTCTGTAACATAGTTTGGTTAAAATTTTTCATTGGTAGTGTAAAAAACACCTTTTTTAGCTTGTCAAAAACAGCTCTTTTCAGAGCAAGCCGTATTGTGTCATTCTCCTTTAAATGAGAAAGAGCTCTGCTGACCCCGCCCCTCTCTTCCGAGCGCTCACTGAGGGACTGTTTACTTTAGCCGCATTCATAGTGAAACTTGCAAATAAGCACATTATTAGGAAAGGCAGTTTGCAAAGATTCATTTAAAAAACCTTGTACTCACTTCTTCTGTAGGTGAGGCTGGATCACGAATGATTTGCGTGAACATAGACACATTTAGGTTGATCGAGGGCGCATTCCCTTCAGAACCAAACGTAATCCTCTTCAGCCGCTCAGATGACGGGAGTAACTGACTACTGCTATGTTCATTATTACATCCAACAACTAAACACCTCAATCGTTAGGAGTCATTCTTGTCTACATCTGCTCCGGCGGTGAAACAACTGATGACAGCTCACTCAGGGCGGGTTTGAGGTAAGACACCAGTGCAGTCTGTGCTAAAATACAACTGTCAATCAACAATCGTGGGAGGGGCCTCAGTCCGTGTGACGTCACATGGACAGACGGCTCGATTTGAGAAAGGGATAAAGATTTTAGGAGATTTATACAAAAAAAAAAACACTGGGTGGATTTTTATCATTATAGGGTGGTTGTGTACACACACTGCCAACACACATTTCAGTTCAAACGACTTGTAAAAGTGCATGACCCCTTTAAGCTATTTTTTTTTTGCATTTTCTATTGTAAATAATATACTTTGAAAAATGTTTCCTCTTATTCGAAACAACACTGAACCCCATTGACTATCATTTTTTTATCTTATTTTGTGTTTCACAGAAGAGGGTCAGGTGTGGAACATGAGGATGAGTATAATGACAGTTATAGAGTTTTCCATGATTTTACATAATGTTTGTCGAAACTATCCATTTTGGAACAACAAGCAAACAGACAAATGCGAATCATGCAAATGGTGCAGTTGAGCGATATGCTTTTGATCCAGATATTAACCTGGTTTCCTCTGTGCTCAGTTACCGGTTCTTGCCTTAATTGATTTGATTAGATAAGAAGTGGGTGTCTCAATCATTTTTGTGTGGAATAAAACGGCACCGGTGCCTAATTAGTAATGTGTATTAGTGTATTAATGAATTAGAGATTAAACTTCCCTCAGACGACCAGGGTGCTAATTAATTCTGCTCATTTGCATAATAATAAGCACACATGACCATTAGAGATGTGTGAAGGTAAGCATAAATATCGGCTAACAGAAGTGAGATTTGAATGAGAATGTGTAACTATTTCACTTTTTTTGTCAGAGAGAGAGATGGCCATTAGGCACAGTCTGCCTCTCCAGACTCAGTTAGAGGTCAGGGTTTTGGGGTTGAGTGCTGTGTGTTATTCTGTAATGCATCATCCATTAAACTGAAGGGTTCCTTACAAGTGTGGCATACTTTGAATTTTTTTGAGTTTCTCTTGGAAGCCACTCCGTCAGGCTGTCTCTTTTTCTCATTCTCACTTTTACAAATCCACTTATGCATTTGAATTTAGAAATGTATTGTATTTATTTGAATTTTATTCTTATGATTTAAAAGTTTTTTATTATTGACATTTTTGAAGAGGTGTGTGTGTGTGTGTGTGTGTGTGTGTGTGTGTGTGTGTGTGTGTGTGTGTGTGTGTGTGTGGTGTGTGTGTGTGTGTGTTGTGTGTGTGTGTGTGTGTGTGTGTGTGGTGTCTGTGTCACCATGTGACTGTGACTGTGTTTATGGTTCTGTGTATCTTGCTGTGCTGTGTATATATACTGACTTGCCGGCTACACGTAAAAGTTGTAATATAGGTTTGAAAATGATGAAAATTCACATAAAAAAGTAAATATTATCATTTTATTTGTAAGTTTACTATAAAATAATCGATATTTTTATTTAATACTACCTTTTTATTTTAAAACATAATAGTATTGCCACACTTTATTATTTTGTTTATTATGTTATTTAAAAAAACTAAATAAATTAAGTCCAATGATATTATTATCACTATTAATAAAAAAATGTAAAGTTATATTTAATGCGTCACACTATGTGTAGTGTGAGGACCAAACCAAATCTTCAGGTACTCTTATGAGAACCAGGCTAAAAAATACGTATGTGCACCCTGGACATATGGGATTCACAAGGAGTGTCATATGAAAGTAAAATACTCTAAGAATACCACAAACTTGAGGGCTCATCTCACACGCAAATTCAGAGATAGACATAGATGACAGTGCATAGTGTACCTGTTGTAGCACAACACTTTAAAACATTTACATGTTATGTTATGTCATATACATGTTATGTTTAATTTAAATATTCCCTTTTTCTATATCTTCACACTTGCTCTTCAGCTTGTATTTATTTGAACAATGCTAACTTGGTGTTAGGGCACTTGTTTAAGATTAATCGCTTTATGTATTCCCCAATTGTAAGTCGCTTTGGATAAAAGTCTGCAAAATACTAGGGCTCATGTAAAATAAATATAACATTTCTATTTTAATAAGGCTATGTTTTATTTATTTTAAATTCAACAGTAATTTACTTTCAAATGCCTCAATTGCTGAAAGTTCTGCACAACCTTTTTGTACAAGTTCAAGTTGCATTGTTCAAAATACCTGTAGTAACACAGCCGTGCTCACCTGTTTATATTTAATTAAGGGGGACTATATTAGACTGTAATACAAATAGTTGAGTTGGCCAGGTGCATACAACATTTATGACAGGTTTTATGAAAGTTTAGGTCAGTTGTCTGCTTGGCAATCCCATTTTGTACTGCAGCAATAACATTGAAGTGAGATAAACAAAATGAGAAATGTTTGTTTTAGTTAAAAACAGATGTTGCCAAAGTTTTCCTTTAGGGACATAATTTGAAGTTGAAAAAAGGTAATATATTGCAATATATCGGAGAATTTTGCAATATATTTAAAATCGCAATAATATTGTATCATGACACAAGTATAGTGGGGCCTCTGGGGATTCCCACCCTGGTTCCAGTATCCTCCTTGGCCTGTATATGGGATGATTATTAATGAGTGACATTCCAGTCATAATTTACACTGTAAGGATCATAATTTACACTGTAACAGGATCCCATTCTATGTACTGTCTCAGAAATGTAAACTAGGCCACTGAATATCTCTTTCTGTCAGTCTGTCAGTTGGTTGGTTGATCTGTCTGTCAGTAAGGCCTATAAAACATTTAAACTCCAAGATGTTAGGTTCTGATTTGGTTTTGCTGCTCTGTAACTGATTCTTGTTAGATGCTGATGCTTGCTGATCTGGCATCTTAGTGCACCAAATGTTAGAGTGTGAAAGCAAACACTTTCCTAATGTGATATTTTAGCACTTCTGTTGCTGTATTTAGGCTCTAATTATAAAAACTGTCAGCTTCAGACTTGTGCGTATTTGTGTGTGTGTGTGTGTGTGTGTGTGTGTGTGTGTGTGTGTGTGTGTGTGCATTAGAACATGTTTTGAATTATGCAATAGCACAGTGATGTAGTACTCTGCTTCGCCATCTTCACCTGTCTGTCTTTGTTGTCCCCCTTCTTGTCACTTTCTTTTTTAAGTTATACTATTCAATATCTGGTAGTGATAATGTTGTCATTATCAATAAAGACGCCAAGTTACAAACCCAAATTTTTGTTGCCTGCTCTGTTGAGTTGAAAACTGGATTAATGTTTCGTAAATCATTCAGACTGTTTTTTTTGTGAACTGGATGAACTTGAAAAGATCTGATTCAAAAGAATAATTTATCTACATTGCCCCTTCTCTCATCATGAGCTCTCGTTTTAAGAAGTTTTAAGTCTCTGTGCAGAACCAAATGTTCATGTGAAGAGCATCTCAAGACATAGGCAGAAACAGAAAGCTCTTGTGGGAAAAATAGTTGTGAATTGTACAGAACAGATTTGCTAGTTCTCTTGCTCACTGGCAGCTAATGCAGTAGACAGCACTTGGCATTGCTTAGAGAGAGACTGGCATATTACTCGTACTTTCATGTATACTGCTGCAATTTTATTTAATTTTTTGATGTGATGTGATTTCTAACAGTGTTTCATTGTAAGAACATCTGTTCTAATGTCTCTCTGTCTCGCTTTTTTTCCTTCTGTCACTCTTCTGTTTTGCACATGGACATGTGGACCTGACATGATGATTGACAGGTAAGGGAAGCTCACTCTTTTGTGACAGTTTGTGGTGTGCTTTCTCTTTTTTGTTGTTGCTGATAATAGTCATTGTTCCTTAATAACCCAATTTATCTTACTGTGAACGTCAATGACAATGTCTATGTTTGTGACCCCTGGAGTTTGAGTAACAGTACCGTAGGAGATCAGACATTCTTAATGTTTTTGAATGAAATATTTTGCATAAAAAACAGGTTTCCAATTTAATATATATTTGTAATAATATATTACTGTGATGGCACAGCTGAATGTTCAGCAGCCATTACTCCAGTCTTCAGGGTCACATTTTCCATAAGAAATCATTCTATTATGCTGATTTGGTGCTTAAGAAACAGTTATATTAGTATCAATTTTGAAAGCAGTTGTGCATTCTTATATTTTTGTGTAATCCATTAAAGCTTTTTCAGGATTCTTTGATGAATAAGAATCCATTAAAGCTTTTTCAGGTAAAATAAAATAAAAATGTATTTTTCTTTGATGAATAAGTCAAGTTCAAAAGTATGCAAATAAAATAAAAATGTATTTTTCAAGTCACTTGATTTATACACACACACACACACACACACACACACACACACACACACACACACACACACACACACACACACACACACACACACACACACACACACACACACACACACACATATATTCTAACATAATAATAAAGAAAATAATTTGTTCTTGACTCATCTTAATTGTGGAACATCCTCACTCCACATCCAGCAAATAAATCACTTAATTGTGATTTACATGGCTGTTTATATAATTAAAATGTTTCATTATTCTCATCCCATGGCAGGTCTTTTGTGATATGTTGTACTATTTAATTGACTGTACTATTTTTAATTGAATAGCTACTCATACTTCTAAAGTTTGCCTTCTTCTGTCCTCCTGTCTGTCTCTGTCTCTGTTTAAGCTGTTGTCTTTCTTCTAATGAGTCAACCTGTCTCTTTTAAACCCCTGGTATCCTGACTGCACCTGAGACATTCAGCCATATGCCCGTGAAATCATTGATATTCACTCCGGCTTCTCTCAAGCACGCACACACATACACACACTCACACAAACAAACAAAACCTCCGTAATTAAGGCAGCATTTGAATGAGCGTTCCTGCTGTGACCGAGCACTGCAGTGATTGATCAAGAAAACACATATACACACATACTGACAGTGTAAAGTAATTTGGTTAAATTATCTGAGATGACCAAACAACTGAGAAGAGATGATGCCAGCCCCTCAGAGGACCTAAGAGGAAGCCAACCCTCAGACAGTATACAGAATTAAGCTAATTTTTCCATAAGTTAAATATATTAGTTTCTACAATATATAAATCTATTGTAGAGACTTAATTTCCTGTAAAGCTGCTTTGCAATGATTGTATCGTAAAAAGCGCTATACAAATCATCTTTAATTGAATTGAATTATATGTGGAGCTGAATATCAAACCTATTTCCTCCAATCAGTGCTGTGTATATGTGAGTGTGTGTGGATCTGTGGCTAAATACCAGACTCATTAGGCCCGTTATTGAACGGCACTTGCTGTTTTTCCCCCTTCCTGATTGGATTTTTGGTGCTCAGAGGCTGTTGCTCATGGCAATAAAGAGGTTGAATAAATTAAGAGAGTTAGCATGAAAACACACACATATACTGTAGATGCAGACACAGCTTCGCCACACCGGTATTTGAATATTTTACAAGCATTTAGCCAATTACAATGATGCTTTTATTGTACTGAGATGAGGGTCCATGCTGATCCAAACCTTGTGTTTTAGGCATCATTTATTACTGGTTAAATGCTAGTTCTAATTAATGTCTGGGATTTAAGGCCATAGACCCAAAGGATTTATCTTCATTAGGCTAAGACGAGTTGTATTTACCATAGACACGGCTGTGTGGATTTGCTAGGCGTTTCATTATTCTCCTGGTGGGTTCAGCAGCTGTTCATGCTGCTCATCTGGCTCATGTTGCCTTTGTTTACAGTTTTCTATGTAAGCAAACAGAATGATCAGAACATTTGAATGTTAAGGTTTAGAACTTAAGCTCAACAAGGGATGATGGGGATGTTGTTGTTATATGTGTGTCCATATGTGTTTTCAGTGTGTGTGTTCCTGGTGCACTAAGGGTAATCAGATTTTGTTCTGTGGGGTAATTGAGTTACTTATCATCTCTGGTTTTACATCTGTTAGCCTGCAGTGTTCATCCTCAAGTGATCTATTGACTTAAAATTGTTATTATGTATTTATTATACTATATTTCTTTTTTAATTTTGGGTAAGATTTTTGGTTACTGATTTGTGTTAGTTTTTTGTTTTGTCTGTATTTATTATTTATTTTCAGTTTTAGCTTAGTCTACTGTATTTTAGTACATCTAATAAACTAATTAAAATTAGAAATGTTGCCAACTAAATTTTTTTTTTTTTTTACATTTTGTTTGTTAATGTTCATTGTATTTAAGTCATGATATTAGTTTTAGTTTATTACAATAACCTTGTAAAGTTTATTCCAAAAGAAATAACAATAATTTCACAACAACAGTTATTTGAAAGCTGTATAAAATCAGACGATACGCTAAGATTTCTCTCTGAAATTCTTTGTCCTCTGAACCTTGCAGTTGTTCACCACAATTTCAGCCTGTCTGCAATCAGTGTCTGTCAGTCAGCTTCCACCAGAGGCATTTCTCTTGATTAGAACACGAAAGACCTTTAGTGCAATTTACTGCAGGTCTTTTGAAAGCCTTTATTGTATTCAGTTCTGCAATGTATTGCAATAGAAGCAGCAACCATGTTGATGAACAGTATGCTCACTTGGTGTTTTTGATTTTGTCGCCTTCAGGTATTAATGGATAAATGCTTCTATATTTATCAGAGCCAGATTGAAATCAGAGGAAGTGAAAATTCTTGTTGCAACGTTGAGTTGTTTCTCAAGCCAGTCTGAAGCGTACAGATTTCTCTGAATGCATAATTTTCATGACATGAAGGGAAATCATGGCCACCATATGTTATCTTTGAAAAGATCTATGAATAGATGAAATGAGCAATGTTTAGAAATGTTGAGAATTTTCATGTATAAAATTGAAGTTTAAAAGTAGTTTTAGATAAAGTATAACACGTTACTCTGCAGGACATTTTTAAATTCTCAAAAGTATTTTATATTTCGGTATCCACAAATCTCCAGTCTCCTTAAGGAATCTTTATGACAGACTATGATATCGCCCAGGACAGAAGGAAGCATCTTTTAATCGAGGATGAAGTTAACACGGCTGCTTGGATTAAATGAGTCTTTCATCTGACAGGAGCCTCTGTTGATGTTCAAATCCATTTTAGTTTTTTCGCTAAAGAGGCAAGTTTTAAACCATATTTTTGTGATTAAGACAGCACAAGTAAAGAATTTGAGTGTTTGTACCAAGTAAAATTATGCAGTTTCTCATGTTTTTATTGCGGTCTTTTTCAGTGATTTAACCATAAACATGTCATTTATGAGATTTATCTCAGTAAACTGTTGTGACCTTGCTAGAATATTCTCTCTTCCAGGTTATTAATTTTCTTTTAGGTGAGGTAATACTGTGGCAATAGCATGAGCAGGAGAGGCAGATGATGAGTGTTTATTTCCCGGCAAGACTGTGACCTTGGGCTCAGGTGGGGATGTTGAGTTTGGCTCTCGGTCGCTAAGTGGTGGAAGGTGAGAGAGAACGAGAACGTGAAAGAACAGGTGGCAGAAAAGACTGAATGGTGTGAATTATGAAGAGATGTGCAGAGATGATTTGTGCAAGCTGGTAAAATGGCAGAGAAAGAGAAGAATGGAGGATAGTTTTATTGAGATGGGATTTGGTAACCTGTTAGTGAATGGAATCATCATGTAATCAAATACACATGTCTTTATTTCAAATTCCCTCCATATTAGACTCGTGTGATAGATGAGCCTTTGACTGATGGGTCAAACCAATTCCATAATCAGACCCAGTTTTTGATAATGTGCACATGGAGAATGATCGATAAAATTAATTCAGTATTGAAATGTATCAGGTATGTGATTAAAAATGGATTGCATTGTTGACTTAAAGAAGAAATCTATTTAGAGTCCAGCTCTCCCGTGTGCTTTTATTTGTGAGTTTTGCAGTGCTCTGTTTTGTTTAAAAGCAGTTTTTTTACTCTTTCTAGTCAAATTTGTAAATCAGCAATCATCGAAACGACCCCAAGTGTTTAAGGGGGCCTGTTCAGTGACTGATAATTTGCATACAGTATGTCATCTCTCTGTCTGAGTTTAGTGTGTGTTGGTAGTCAAGGTCTTGAGGTTAAGTGGTCCCTGTCACACAGCACAGCAAAGAGCTTTCACATCCTCTTTTCTTTTTCCGCAGAAACAACCTTGGATATCCTTTTGAATGAATTAATGATGCATTTATGTTGCACTTTATTGTGTATTGTTGTACACCCAAAGCGCTTCACAATCATGTGTGGGGGGGTCTCTCCTCAACCACCACCAGTGTGCAGCATCCACTTGGATGATGCGACGGCTGCCACAGGACAACAGCGCCAGTGCGCTCTCCACACACCAGCTACGCCACAAAGCAGTTATACTCTTCCCGCAGAATGATGTGCTTGAAGCAGCACGGAGTCACAGCGTACAGCTCCGCATAGAGAAGTTCAAAGCTATTGATGCATAGTTTATTAAATCTGTGAGATAGTTCATTGAGCCTTTTATTTTAACAGTTTAAAATTTTAGTTATTGTGTGCTCTTGGAGAGAGTTTCATCATCTGTCTTAATCGACTGTCATCGACTGTCTTAACCGAACGTGACAGTTTGAATGCTGAACGGAGGAAGACAGACAGCCGCAGCGGAGAGAAGAGTTTACATGAACTTGAATTTAATGACTTAAATATTCATCTGCATTCTGCACCTCACATTAAACTATGGAACGGCTTCAGAACACATGGACTTTATGGTGCTTTATAATGTTTTTGTGCTTTCATGGGGCTTAACAATAACACATAATAGTATACGCACTAGGGTAGACGATAGTATCGTGTATCTACGATAGTTAGAGATATCGACGATAGCAAATGTCTTTGTCGATAGTTAAGACAATATTAGGCTCATTCTCCTATTAATGTATACAACTATTATTATTATGCAGCCTATTATTATTGGGCTATCAAATTGCCCCACTATATCACCTCAGCGCCGCACTTCACACATACGGGCAAATGAGGATTAAGGCCAAAGTATAACAAAGACCGTGCGTACAACAGCACATGCGCAAGGGGAATGTTGAGACAGCACAAGTCAAGTTGGTGGTCCGGCGCATGTGTCGAGCTCGTCCGTCTGCACTCTTCTGCGGCTGAGCATACTCTGAGCATACCCGGGCCTTTAGGCTTCTTCTCCTCGTCAGAAATGTTTTAAAAACGGACTCTAAAACTGAGCCCTCATCAAAATTGAACTGCAGGGTGATAATCTTTATTTACAAATTAGTCTGTCAAGAGTGCAAAAAGAGACATCTTTTAGACATCTTATTGAACAGCTTTGAGCTATGAATGAACATGACGAAACTGCACCGGCAGCATTTAGTTTTCTTTACAACACATTAACAAAAAACATTGATGCTTATTCTTCATCATTGTTATTATAAAAAATATGCAGTTAATAAGTTATCAGTCTAAAACGGCTCATCATGGGGTGTACGGTCTGGAGCGCTGTATGACTGATATAGCCTTTCCGTTTAATTTAACTTTACTCCAAAAATATGAACTTACCTGAAAATACTTTTATCTTTAACGTGTTTGTTTATGTCCAATATTTAGTGTTAAACTGTTGCTCTTTAAAATAAATCTACTTTTGATTTTCACCTTGTTACAGTAGGTAATTTAATGTGTCCATGCTCAAATTTATGGATTAAAGAATCCTATATACATGTATAGCTAGTTGTACAAGCACATTAATTGTTTGCCTACAGGCATTTTCAAACTAAATGGAAAGATATGGAGAGTCTGTTATCATCACATCTGGTCTGATCAGCAGGTCTCTTGATTTAGGATGGCCCCTGAGGTGAGGAGAAAGGACAGATAGAGCTAGACTTGAAGAAATGAGTTATCAAACATAATTAGCCTATATGAGATTGGACTTTCCTCCATAGATCTTCTGTCTGTTTTCTATTGACCCAACACTTGGGTGCAGGTTTGTCAGAACATCTTCTAGTGAGGATTTTCAGTGTTAATGTAAGTATGAGTGGGATTTAGGGATGTATTATTGATAAAATAAACCCGGATTGTGTGTAGTAAAGCTAAGCCTAGCTTGTATTTAGAGTGGGCTTTGCAATGATCTCGACACAAAGGTGCAGGCATTAAGATGTCTGATCAATACCCGTTTCCTCTCCAGCATCTCCAAACAGCCCTGCGAACAAGGAATATCCCTGTAATCAATCACACTAGAGAGAAATAAAAGAGTGAGCGAGAGAAAGAGTGCTGTTTACAGATGCACAAAGGACTGAGCCGGACTGAAATCTGACAGGCTGGGATTTGACCGTGCACTCCTCTCCTTCTCTCCCCTGCTGTCATAATATTGATTTAGAAATAATTACTGACTGCTTAGCCATTCGTCTCTTGTGTGTTCCTGTTCAAGACAACTTGCCCTCCTGCACCACATGTGCCAACCTCAGACACGTACACTCTCACACTCCTACACCCCAATCTACACTCACCTACCAGCGTCCCTCACCTCCCTGTCAATTATACATTCAGATAATGTCTGCTTCAACATTCACTGGCACACATTCAGCCTGCCTGTAGTATGTTCTTGTGTGTGTGTGTGTGTGTGTGTGTGTGTGTGTGTGTGTGTGTGTGCGTGTGTGTGTGTGTGTGTGAGAGAGAGTGTGTCAGCAGAGCTGCAGTATTTAACCACCAATGCATTACAAGTCCCACAATTCGTTACACCTTCTTAGACTTAGTATTGTTTTTCCATAGTTTTGTTTTGCTTTGATTTATTATTTTTGTACGGGTTTGTTTGCTTGTTTGTTTTTGTGCGATTTTTGTTGTTGGTTTGCTTTTGCTTCTTTTTTTAGCTTTATTTTTTTGCTTTGTTTTGTTTTTCACCTATTCCTGATTTTACAATTTGTTTAAGAATACATTTACATTTATGCATTTAGCAGACAATTTTATCCAAAGCGACTTGTATTCAGGCTATACATGTTTTTGTCAGTATGTGTGTTCCCTGGGAATTGAACCCATAACCTTTTGCGTTGCTAATGCAATACAATTGGATACACTGAGTGTGCTTTGCTCTTTGTGGGAATGGAACCAAATTATTATTGGGAATTTTTGATTGAACCAAACTTTTATTTTACCCAATTTTTACTATGTATTTCTGTTCTTAGTTCCTAACCTATATTCTAGTCTAGTCTAGTCTATTGAAGTATATTGCTTTTAGTTCTATTGTTGTTGTCTTTATTCATTATATTCTACACTCAAAAAAAATATTCTCCAACACTGTTCAGTTTATTTAGCCAAACAAGTTGGCTAATGCCTAAAGTTAAGTAAATCCAATAAATAATATACTTATTTGTTTAGTGTAGAATAATGTCTGCCTGATAATTTAATTTCCAGTTAAATGTTTAAGTTTGAGTTCAACAAGCATAAAAAAATCACTTCAATGTATCAATTTCATTTAAACTATATTTGATCCCCAAATATATATTTGAGTTGGCCCAACACAATTACATTTCAATCGCATTCATTTCTTTTTTATGAGTTGGGGCTACACATATTTATTGGATGGAAATCCTGCCCTCAATTAAGTTGAGTTCATCAAATGATTTTTTTTGAGTGATATATGTAAATGAACAGTTATATATCTAAAGCAGTAATTAAATGAATGGACCAAAATAAAGATTCCTTCTGATGCTCTTCTGATCCCTCTGTCGTCAAATACTGATAACATAGAGGTACATATAAAATAGTATTATCATGTAAATGACTGCTCTTTAATACACTTAGTCAGCACAAGAGTCATGGTCAGGGTTTAGCTGCATTTAATCTGCTATACTGAGGGGCAGCTCTGGGCCCTTAACTTTAATGGTTGTAGATGTGCACTATTTTAGAATATGAGACCATAAAACATAGTATTGAGGAGAGACTTCACTCTCTTAACGAGCTGTTATGAACCTCTCCAGAGATACATGATCGTAATTGTTAATAGCATCTCTGCACTAATGTTCTGAACCATGAAATCCGTTATTGGAAGTACCTCTGCTGCATGGCACTCTGTGACTCTGAAGAGGCTAGGTCAGTTCAGATGGATCGGCTGGAACTGAGAATCAGAAGCCAAATTCTCCAGAATCTGTATTTGAAACTTATATTCTAGTTGTTTCTGCAAAATGATGCAAAGTAACAAAAAAATCATTTGTTTGATTGAATCAATCAGCCAACTGATTTATAGTGTTGTCAAGATTGTAAACTTATCCTAATTTCTCTGTGTTCACCTGTGGCATTTATTGGACATGATGTATGTCTTGGCAAGAAACTGATGCGCTATATGGCCCCATACTGCTGTGCTGATCTGAGAGAGTGTGGTGAACCAATTACACTGTTTATCTCATCTTTGTAGGCTCAATGGAGCTGGACCTCAGCGTATCAGTTTCCACTGAGCTCCATACGGCTCGCTGGCAGACAATAGCATGCTGTGAGGGGTTAAAATCTGTTTCCAGCCGATTAGACCTGAAGACAGTCATTTTTTCCCCCTTTTTTCAGGCTTGCTAATTTTTCAGACACACGGAGTGAGCAGGAAGTGGAAGGGTGTCACGGGAAATTGGAAAGGTCATTTTTCCTTGGCCTCTGATGAAAATGTTCCTAATTTCCTGTCTGCTTCTGAACATTCCGAACTACCCTGACGGACATGGACAGATCCTATAATCTTTCTAAATGCTGTCATAAAGCCATTCCATATTAGCATGGACTAGATTGTTATGCATTTTAGAGTATCATTGAGTTAATCACATCTTAGCAACTCAGCACTTCCATTAAAGTGGTTTGTGCCATGGTCAACCTTTCTGACTAATATTGGATTTCTCGTGTTAGATGTTATTCTCTCTGTGTCTGTCGCTTTCTCTTCTTTCTTCTTATAGACACAGCATTAAGAGAGCCCTGTGGTGAGTAATATGCTTCTGACAGGCCTCTTTGAACTAATAAAATGATAGGCTGTGCTCTGGCCATTAGTCTCTGCTCCGTAAATAAAAGCTGTGTCGTAAAGAGCTTGAAGCACACCTAGTGTGAAGCTTTTCCCTCCTAAGAGCAAATTGCAGTGGAACTGTGGTAAAAAGAGACTGTCCTTGCTACAATATCACACATTTGGTACATTGGTATGAGTATAGGCTGATTTTTTTAAAAGGAAACCCAGATTGGTATACTGTTTTACTAGGTTTAACTAGGAAAATTACATCATGACGATAACGCCACTAAAATTTCATAGATCGCAAACCAGCCATTGGTAAATCGATAGGATACTGTTATATGAGATGTATATACAAATAGGCAGCACACACTCAATATCTTTTTGAAATACCAGGCAGGCTGATGTTTTAGTGTTTTTTATGCTTCCCTCAAGTTTTTTTTATTTGTTTTCACATTTTAGTGTGGCATGTAGCGATAAGCTAAATACATTTCTTTAATTATCTGTTGTTTTAACACATATCTCTTTTCCCAGTGGATACAGCTGCAGTCATTTTTCACGACCTGCTTCACTGTAATTTTCTCAAACTTGGTGCTGTTCAAGACCATTAAACCTAATGAACATAATGAAGGGTCACAGTGCCACCCAGACACGAGTAGAAGTTTAAAGCCATGTGGCAAAAGACTCCACCTGCTAAACCCATTTGAAAATATTTTACCCCAGATTCCAATTACGCAAATGTCTGAGCTCAAAACATTAACTTAAATTGAATCCAAACCCTTGCCACCAGTCCTTTACGAAGTTGCATGGTCAGGCTCTAGTTTGTTATAGGACATGCTATAATGATTGTATTTGAGCAATTATAAGGATCGTGTAGAGACCATTTTAACAAGGCTTTTGTACAAGTTCTGTCTAGGTCACAGACGTCTTTATTAGTGGATGAAGGTTTAAAAATTTCAGACAGGATTATATTTCAGACTTTAATCCAGAAAGTTGCTAGTCATAGATCCCATGAGATGTCTAAATGGAACGAACAGAAAATATAATCCGTTTTATGGCTAATGGTTTAAACTCTTCAATATTTAGTGGACAAAAGTGGTCCAAGTGGTCAGGCAGTTACACTGCATTAGCAAATAATGTAAAGCTCTTATTCTTGCTCTGTCCGACTCCACACATCACTGGTCTAGATGTATTTATACAGCAAATTATTATACCAGTTTACTGACCACACAAATAAAGACTGAGCAGATGAAATGGTGTGTTTCATTGTAATTGCATAATAGCTTTAAAACGGAATGACGACAGTAAAGCGTTCACACATTTTAACACTTCTCCATGAATAGAGCCATTTGGGTGAAGGGAAATATGGCAATTTTGGCTATTGTAGGTTCGTAACTCCAGATGTTCTACATGCTTTATTTACCAAGATGGGTTGAAATAATTGCATGTTTGTAATTCAAAAAAAGTGTGCAGCAAGCAAAAATACACAACCTCAACATTCCCATCTTCACAAACCTCACAGTTTTTTATCTTTGAGTCTTTAAATTTCTCTCCATTATGCGTCTGGCTGCAGACAGCGCTGTTGCTCCATTAAAAGACAATAGTACTTTGTTATTTACAGCCAATTTGTGTCTGGTTTCTGTGAAGCTTGACAGAGAGAGGCAGCAGCAGAGCTGGGGTTGTGATCAGTCCCAAATGGAAAACAGGGATGGCTCATTTAAAGTGATTGTGGTGTTTTTAAGTGGGTGGGACTTTTTTATTTTAAGCTTTCAATTCTAGGACTGACTTAGACTAGTGAGATGTTTTTCCAGTGTCAGAATTCATCTCACTCATATATATCTACCCTTTATGTCATGGGTATTTATTACTGTTCATTTATTTGAATTTGCAGTTAATCTTGATGGTTCTTTCAAACACTTGTTATAATAGGCACACTAAATTAGGCCATTTTAGTCTAGATGACCGCTGCAGTGAGTCCAATCTCATCTCTTTCTTCTCATTGTGTAAATCAGATTGTCTCTGAACCATATCTACGACCCTGAGCCCAGTATGCTTGAGACTAACTTGATAAAACTATTCATCAAAATGACATGGGCTAAAGGATCAGTACTAGCCTTTAACAACTCTGAACTGGTGGGGTTTTCAAAGCAAGACCCTATTTAAAGGTCTTCCTATCACCCAGCTTCCTGAATCCATGTCAAAACACTCAAATCAACATTTTTGTCACATCATACCATTATCATGAAATATGCTTTAAAGAATAGGCATTGTTATAGGATTTATTGATGAGTATAAGAAGGTCTAATGCGAGAGGATCTGATTTATACATGCACAAATGTATATCATTAGATGATAATGGACCAGCTGTTATAAACCTCTGGCTTTTTAATGCGCATGACGCTGACTGCTTTGGCAGGATAAAATGTATTCTAAAGTGTGTGACACATGCTTAATGTGTTTCAAAACAAACTGGTTGTGTTTCACATCGTCCGCTTAATGTCATCAAGGTCAAATGACTACATGCTTTGCTTCCAAGTAAAATGCCCTGAGCTCAAAGCATGGCACGTCAGCCGAAATCGGAAAATGACACCAGACCAGATATCAGTGCACACCCACTCATAAATCTGTAATTTAACACATCCATCCCTCTGCATTTATTATATGTGCATTTTTAACAAGAACAAGCCGTGAGACGCATCACCAATCTATTTATTCATGCTTATTATTATTATTTTTTTACCTAGCTCATAATTTAGTTGTGCATGTCCCTGTATTTTCGCCTTCGTCCACTGGCTTCCTTGAGTCTGTACAGAGCACATGGACATTTTCTGAAGTGTGTTGCCTGAGTCAGTGTGACCTCTGTCACATTTGTGTCAGTGCGCATCTGTGTATAATGTGTCAATTGCTCTGAGCTTTAGCTGTCAGTGTGAAGTAGTTTTACATCATGATCACGTTTCTATGTTGTCATCTTGTACTACTTCTGGAAACAGGCCTGTATGGAGTGTTTGTTGAGTCGCATGCAGTTGTGTGTGAGTCTTGCATCACACAAAATGATATCTGCTTAGCAACAGGAGATGAATCTTGGTCTGACTGCTTGGTCCCCCACAGGTTTCTTGTCACATGTTTAGCTTCGTACCCTGATATGTTTGCATCATCAACATGAGTAGACTCTGCACTAGTGACATCTTTCTAACTCCATTGCTAGATAACAACTCAAGATGCCAGCCTCACTATTTTATTTACATTCACATTTGCACTTTTGCTTTTACTGCCTAGAATTGCACTTGAATTGGATGCATTGCAAGAGATGCAAAGAAAGCACGCTTGTCACATAAGGAACTGCTTGTAGAGATAAATAGCAATAAGAAATGCATTATACTACACTGGCAAATTATAGCAGTAGTTCACTTGCACACGCTTGGCTGGATTTCTACCATACCAGTGAATAAAAGTCCACGTTTTTTATTTAGAAAATAAATTTCACATAAACCAAATTAGCTCTGGTGTCAACAAAACCATGATTAGGACAGTTATTATTGTTCAGCCATTCATCAATGAATTGATTTAAGATATTAGCAGTCAACAGACTGCATCCTTGATGATGAACCAGAGTGCTGTTTTCTTCTGTTATGACCTCTGATAGGCCAAAACACGAAGATGCCATTCTAATATGTGAATAACATTCATACTTCATTTGACTGTTCACTGTTCACTGCTCCTGTAAATTAAATAGATTTTAAATGCCAGTGCACATTGATTGTTGTTTTTCATTTTCATTTCATTTTGTTGTGCTCTGCTTAGTAATCTTAAGAAAAACTATAATTTAACAGTGTGTGTGTTTCATACTGATGTAGTTAAAGGTTGTTCTTCATGTCAGACCAATGTCTACAGTATTTGCTCTTTATTATTCTGTTCCCTCCTTACTCTCTGTTTTGAAAGTAAAATGCTTGCTGAAAGACGTTTATGTAGATGTGGGTTCTGTTGGAGTGAACAGTATTGCTCATAATTTTGCATGTGAGAGTTTGAACATGAACATGACATGTTCTTCCGCTATTAGCATAAGTCAGACATAAAGCTCTATTTACTGCACCTCACCTTCAAAGTTATATAAAGTAGAACTCAGTAACTGGATTTTACAATGTATTATTTTACAAACTTTTACAAAGTTCTCACTACACCTGTGTGGGAAGTTGTTCTACATTAAAAAGCACAGCAAACAATATACATTTATTTACTCATCCTCATGTCATTCCAAACCTGTATTACTTACTTTCTTTAATGAAGCACAAATTATATGTTGGATGGAATGTCTGAGCTGTTCTTGTGCATGAAATGAAAGTGGATTTTTATTTATTTATTCCTTTTTTAATTCCAGGCTCCAAAATGGATGAAGGATTTTCTCTAGAAAATAGCTTAAATTTGCATCTGTTTGTCTGTTGTTTTGTTTTTCACAAATCATACAGGTTTGGAATGATATGAGGTTAAGTAAATATTGAGATAAAACAAATTCAGGTGAACTAATCCTTTAAGTGATTTGGAATGCTGCAGGGGCAGATAAAAAAGACTGTTTCCTTGTCACATTTGTGCTCTTCATCCATAAGCAGGTTATGGTTAGCTTGAATATGAATGAGTATGTATTTAATAAGGGTGATAGAGAGTTCATATTGGGATTATATCACAGGCTGTGGGTGTTTGATTAACTGAAGGGAGGAAAGGAGCTTTTGTTAACAAAAGAAATGATGAACTGCATGAAAACTGCAGCTTTGCTTCACTTCTAGCATGAGCAATTCACCCCACAACACACATTGAAAAAGTATGAGAGAAATACGAATGTGTCTGCATCGCATTAACCGATTCACCCCATTGATCAGATGCTTTGGGGGAAAAAGACAGCCTGTGTGAATGTGTGAGTGAGCGCGTACGACTCGTGGAAGCCAAACTGTGATAAGAGAGGCTGTAAGTAGAACAGCAAATGATTTGGCTATCAATGAGGCCAATTTGTATGTGTTTGTGAAAGAGACACAGACAGATACACAAAAGCATCCATTTAACGGTTTCCTGTCTCTCACATGCTGATAAAAAAGTCATATTTTTGTTTTGAGTTGTGAACTGACACCGTTTAAGAGGTAAAAGACAGACCACTCTTAGAAAAATAACTGAAATTGTAAAGAAAATTGTATATGCTTTTTTTAATCTTTTTTGTTTTACTCTCAGACACTGAGCATTTAAAAACAGTCGAAATTCACATTTCATATGAATCAAACCTGTCTGATTACTTGACCATTATCCTCTTTTAAAGCTCTATCACAGTAAATACTGTACATCTATAAATATAGACTGGCTGGCCTTGTGCTGGAAAGCTATTAATCCTAGCAGGCTGATATGTTAATGTAGTGGCATAAATTGGCTAGAGTTAAAAAATAGTGTTCCATAGTGAAAAGCTGTGATTTAAATTCAGCTGTTTGCTTTTGAAGTATTCAAAGAACAATATTTGTGCATTGGATCTCCTGGAATGATTTCCTGGAATGATGGGAGGTTCATCAGGTGTCATGACTGCTGACACAAGTCATCTCCAGATGCTTCAAAAAGCATGTTTTTCCCCTCCCCTTGAGTTTTGCCCTTGAGCTCTTTCCCTCTCTTCTCAATCTGTCATTGTCATGCTCAGGGTGAACTTCATCAACCCCTGGTGACCTTCAGCTCTGTCTCCAGAGTGTGATCTTGTCTAGGTTCAAGAGAGTGCTAATGGGAAAATGAGAGTCCTTAGTAGTAGTTATTGGGGGAGTCTGATAAACACAAATAATGATTTATACTCTATCACTAGTGCTCATATAGCCAAGACCCTTAGATTTTGCCATGTTATATTTTTA
The DNA here is from genome assembly GCA_027422405.1 of Ptychobarbus kaznakovi. Classification (NCBI taxonomy): domain Eukaryota; kingdom Metazoa; phylum Chordata; class Actinopteri; order Cypriniformes; family Cyprinidae; genus Ptychobarbus; species Ptychobarbus kaznakovi. The sequence goes on along the minus strand of CM049794.1, from coordinate 42,516,952 downwards.
CTTACCCAGGCTCATTGGGAAAACGTGCCTGTGGTGACATTTCTGCAAAATGATATTATGTTGCTTCTTGTATGTTTTGTCACACTTTTAAAGCAGAATGTCCAGTAAGTGATGCTAAAAATGCATTGAGTTGGATTGCAAGTGCAGTGCTGTACCAGGTGAGCTACAGAGCAAGTCTACTATATCAGAAAAGCCATACATACAATGATGGTTGTATAATATGTACGCCAAAATATATACATTTTTTACAAATTATACCCTATGGTAAAAGTGTTTTGAGGTCAGTAACATGTATTTGCACAAAAGTCTTTATTAATCAATAATCTGAACCTGTAATCATAATTTATCTGAAAAGGAATACAAATTGTCAGTGCTTTCGCCAGTAGTGTTAAATTCAGATGGAAACTGCAGTCATTTGTATTTATAGGTATGTCTTGGGAGTTTTGCAAAAATGTAGGTAGAGCGTATGTTGATCTTTACAGTTTGATATCTGTTTCTTTTATTTATTTCTGTTTGAATTTACTAAATATCCTTTGTATAGAAACAAGAAGAAATAACAACCATCTTTCCTGTGCAGATGTTGGTTTTGCCAGCACTGAGAATGTAGAGTTCAGAGCTGGCACTTTGTCATGCAGAAACTGCTGTGAAACTGTTTGGCTCAGGTAAGAGTAAATTATTGGAGTCAATTATAAAGTTCAGAAGCATTCAAGTGTGAACGGCACACCATCATTTTCACTCCCGCTCTATTAAACTCCCCTCACTTGAGAAATAATTCTTACTGAACGTTTAAGAATGAATTTAATGAACATACAGTATGTTAGTTGCACTGATGGATTTGTTTTCTGCAGATTTCTCATTCAGGTGGATCATTGACAGTATGGACTGTTTTAGTATTATTGAGTACATTTGCTACATGTAGTCAGTTCAGTTGAATTTATATTTTGAACTCTAAGTCTGTGTGTATTTTGAATCTGTGTGTGTGTGTTACGACTCTTTGATCAGGGTTGAGGCCTGGGCAGGACACCAGGAAGCACAAGCTCTGTCTTTGACAGTAAAATAAAAAAAAAATGTCAATACTGAGATGTTAACAGGTTTGTGTGTGTGCGTGTGTGTGTGGGGGGGGGTGTTTAAATGTACAGGTTTGTGTGTGTCCATCAGACTTGTTTATTATTGTCAAGCTTGTCCCTTAGGTTTGTGCTTCAGTGAATACAGTATGCGTGGTTGAGTTCAAACAGGGTATGTGTGAGCTTGCGACTCCACAAGGTTTTAGAACAGCTGTCCTCGGGTTACAAACAGTGTCAAGAAGTTAATGTGAACGAGCATGAAGTCTAGGGTATTGAGTATGTGTGAGGATGTAGAAAAATAAAGTTTTGTTAGAGCAACATGAAAGAATAACACCTAAAATTCATATTTAAAGGATGGTGTTTACACCAACCAAACTGCATTTGCATTACTGATGAGTGATCAATGTGAATGTCTAAACTGGACAAACTACAAGACAGTAACATCCATTCTTCATCATTTGCTATGTTGTCCGGTAAACAAATATGTTGTTTTTGTGAACTAATATACAACAAGCTGTCTAAATATTTCGCCCTCAGACTGCGAATGGTGACCGAGTGTGGCCCGTTTGGCTTTGTTTGTCTCAGCTGGGCTCGTCCCCTGCCGCGAGTGTTTTGACAGCCAAGGCTTGGCCTGTCACCCGCATGAGTACAGCCTGTGTTTTAAATGAGAGGGGGAGTGAGGGAAGAGTGTGCACATGGTTGTATGTTCACACTGCCTGTTTACCACTTGCCCTCACTATGTGTCTTCCATCTTGAATGAATTTGGTTAATATTTATAGCAGATGTGATGATTTTTGTTTCATTGTAAAATGTTTTGCTTTTGATCAATCAAATGTGTCCTTGCCGAAAAAAGTTATTCGTTTTTTTAATCTTACTAACTCCAGACTTTTGAATGTTTGTGTATCATGTTTTCCAGAAAAATATGAAGCAGTACAACTGTTTATAATACAACCCGAATTCCGTAAATTACGGTTTTAAATTTCAATAAAATACTAAAAAAACTAAAAGACTTTCAAATAACATGAGCCAATATTTTATTCACAATAGAACATAGATAACATAAAAAACATTTAAACTGAGACATTTTAAAATGTTATGCACAAAATTTGAAGCCTGTTACAGGTCTCAAAATAACTTAACTTAGCTATTTTAGTTTGTTTCATTTGTATCTTTTTAAGTCTATTGTATTCCTTCGCTTTTTTATTACTGGTAGTTGAATTATTTACAATCATTTTGAGGATCTTTTTTTTTTTTTTTTTTAACTAATATTAGTTACTCTGGTATTCTGCTGTGGTATTGAGAATCGTGACATTTCGCTGGTCTCTAAAATGTAGATGTCATAGCAACCTTATTTACAGAAAATATATATTTTATATATATCATTATCTTTAAATAAGTCTTTCACATAAAGGTTTGGTCATATGACCCACTAATAATCGTTTTAAACAATCGTGATTACAATATTGACCAAAATAATCATGATTATGATTTTTGTCATAATCGAGCAGCCCTACTCCAAATATTTCACTGACTGTGTGTGTGTGTGTGTGTGTGTGTGTGTGTGTGTGTGTGTGTGTGTGTGTGTGTGTGTGTGTGTGTGTGTGTGTGTGTGTGTGTGTGTGTGTGTGTGTGTGTGTGTGTGTGTGTGTGTGTGTGTGTGTGTGTGTGTGTGTGTGTGTGTGTGTGTGTGTGTGTGTGTGTGTGTGTGTGTGTGTGTTATTTTGCAGTTTACATGTGCCTACTATGTTTAATATTTTACCTTACATACAGTACATCAAAGTACTACATAGAAAAACAAGGCACAGAGCAGTCGGTAAGTCTGTACCACATGCACAGATATTCTTGCACACATGCTTGCATACACTAGGCAGATGTCATGACAATGACCAGGACCACAGTGAACAAGAAACCTTGACAGCCCAAGTCGGCACAACATAAAGCCCACTCAGCAATAACACTAAAGGTTAGAGAGAGAGAGAGAGAGAGAGAGAGAGAGAGAGAGAGAGAGAGAGGTGATATGTCCACTGGAGTCTTTGGATCATAAGTGTGAAATATTGTTTGCTGTCCCTGCAGCAGTTCTCATCTCTGCAGTACTTAGAAGTGGATAATATCCTTGCCAGGCTTCTGTATTAACAGAATAGAAAGTAATTTCTTTTGAAAGGTACATTGGAGCGACCTCTACTATTTGTCAAGTATAATATATCACATCCTGTAATACACATCTTCTCTCTCTTTTTCTCTCTCTCTCTCTCTCTATGGGTAAGGGGCAGTATAATACAGGGTATGCTAACACAATGGTTCTCTTTTGGTCACCACCTAAATAGTTCAGTTCCATTCTGATGCTAAAAGCAAATAAAATGCTCAAAACTCAACCTACTATCATGCATAGGATCACAAAATAAAAAGTGTTATGTGCTTTTATAAAGAAAGAGGAAACACTTCCCATATCTTATGTTGTTGACAACAAATGCCATGTAATCAAATTAAACTCAACTGGCAATAATTAATCTGTCACTTTTAAATACGTACATTTTACAGATCCCCATTTATTTATATCATATTTTATTCTGTGACAATTTTTTGTTAACTTGTGTTGGATGGGTCCTGGAGCAAAACCAGGTGAGAAGCATTGAACTATTAGACACACATGGCTTGATGTGATTAAACAAGTTAAGTTCACCTTCACCTGTGTGTGTGTGTGTGTGTGTGTGTGTGTGTGTGTGTGTGTGTGTGTGTGTGTGTGTGTGTGTGTGTGTGTGTGTGTGTGTGTGTGTGTGTGTGTGTGTGTGTGTGTGTGTGTGTGTGTGTGTGTGTGTGTGTGTGTGTGTGTGTGTGTGTGTGTGTGTGTGTGTGTGTGTGTGTGTGTGTGTGTGTGTGTGTGTGTGTGTGTGTGTGTGTGTATTAGTGTGCTCAGAGGGCTAATGAAATCACAGGAGAACACAGCAAGACCTGTATTTACCTTTTCCTGAAGAGCTGATATTCAGTATCCCTATACAATCCTCTGCCAGTTTATCTAACAGACAGAATCAGATGCAATAATCTGGACTCGGAACAGATAAAACATGTACAACTCAAAGGACAGGCAGCTCTTCATGGTTACTGTCGCTCTCACTTAACCATGTAAGAATGAGGAGTGTTTGGTATTCAAGAATTTGTTCAGTGGTGTGAACAAGCAAGTTTTTGTATAAAATTGTATGAGACAGCCGGTGGGAGGAAATGGTGCAGAAACGGATATGAGGAATATAGAGAAATGTGTGTATGGAGGTGTGTGCATAAGTTAAAAATACGAATTGTGACCCAAACTGTTCTGTATTGTTCCTCGGGTCAACGAGTTCAGTAACGTCTCCAGGAGATTTTCCTCTCAGCCCAAATGGCACTAGCAATCTGTGTTTAGTTTATAGTACAAGTTGCAGTCAGTTTGCGGTCTGAATGAGATTAACTTCATGGTTGTGGTGATTTCTGATAAGCTTATCTGGCTGTTCTGCTGTATGTGTGTGTATTTCTGTCAGACAGGCGTTGGATCTGGAAGTGTGACAGTAAAGCCGTAATAATCCCACTCCATTAATGCCTCACTACAGATGCTGGACCAATATGAAACAAGATTAGTCTTTTCCCCCTTCCGTTCTTCTCACACATATATACATGCAGTGATTGATGATATTCTGTTATAAACTGTGCTGTTTTCCTCAGCTACTATCAACACTATTATATCTCAGGGGTTGAGTTATATTAAAACACATCCACATTTCAACTGTTTTCTTTTTGTTATTTCACTTATAAGTATTGGAAAGGTTTTATGTTTTCATTTTTACTACTTTTCAAATGCGTTTATATTTAGATTTATTGTTGTAATCTTGTCTCAGACCTAGAATTTAACTCTTAAAATATCAAAATGCATCAAAAAAATATTTACAAATATTTTTAATCAAACTGTGGTTTTATTTAAAATTATGCAAAACATGTCACAAATACTGTTTGCTTTGCTATACAGTATATGAGGATATTTCTTCATGAACAACTTCAGATAAAAACACTCCTGTGTGCCGTCAATCAGCTATTACAGTCTGTTAAAATGGCTTGTCATAATATACATGACACATCATAGGCTGCCATGCATGTCTATAAGCACTTGCTGTGTCATTATTTTCAGTTGTAAGGGTAAATTTGTCAATGTCAGACAGATCTTTGTCATGGACGAGACTCCAGTCTGATTAACGAGTCCCATTAAACCGAGGAGGAGAAAGAGAGGTCTGGTGGCGTGATGGATGTGGTCAGTAAAACTTCCTTATTGCTGTGGTCAATTTCCTCCTTTAGAAGACATATCAATACGTTATCTGCTGCTTTCCAGATCCATTAGGTATGCAAAAGCTGTCAGAAAAAAATATGAGTTACTTATGTCTGTTAATAGACTGCATTTATTATTATTCTTTTAGTTACAATGATTTTGACCTATTTTTTTCCTGCACATTTGCCAGTAGAAACGTTCATAATAATCCGCCCTTTGAGAGTGTAACAGGATTTTAAGAGCCTTCAAAAGAAATTCAGGCCCCAAAAAGGAAGTGTGGAGAGAGAATTACAAAGACAAAGACTGTCGAGCTTCAAAGAGAAATTGGGTTGAAAACAGGAGGGGCAAAGTAAGAGAAAGAGGTGGGCATTAAAAACAGAATGCATTTGAAAATGTGGTAAACACTGAGATCTGAACAGAAGCTAGGTTGGTCTGTATGTTTGAGAATATTTTCCAAGCTGAAGTGGCTAAATAGCATTAGGTCCTCATTAGTGCATGTTTAATTATTGATCTGAATGAGAGATCGAGAGCCCCAGATTGTTCAACTGTTTCTGCTAGCTGTAACCCCTTGCTGCTTCACATTAACAACGCTAGCACTAAACTGACTGATCAGTGTGTCCCTTCATCCACAGACCACCACAGACAAGTGTGTTACCTACATCTAATACTATCAGTCCTCACCACACACAAAAATCAAGCTAATAAGTCACTACAAAGATACACAATACCTCCATATTTGTTATTCATTTATGTGTTTATTTATTTAGTCAAATAAAATATATACAAATGCATATACACAAATCAATCCTTGCTCATTTACTAATTAAATAAATTGTATACAGTACTGTTCAAATGTTTGGCATCAAGGCTACTTTTATTTAATTGAGAATACAGTAAAACCATTATTTTGTGAAATATTGTCATTCAAAATGACTGTTTTCTATTTTATGTATTTTCAGTATCACATGATCCTTGAGAAATCATTCTAATAGGCTGATTTAGTGCTCATGAAACATTTCTTATTATTGCTGTTGTTGTTGAAAACAGTTTATCTGCTTCAGAACATATTTTTTTTTTTTGGAAACAGTGACATTTTTCGTGATTCTTTGATGACTATAAAGTTCAACAGAATTAATTTTAATTAGGAATATTTTGTAACATTATAAATGCCATGTTAGATCAAATGAATGGGTTTTTGGTGCCATTTTACGATGGGTGTCCAAAATCTAAAATACTTTACACATCAAGTAGTATTAGAGATTCACACAGTCTGAAAATCGATTAGTTGGTGTGTCTCAAAATCCATTCTAGTCGGTTTCCAGGAGGCCTCTTTATAATGCTGGTTTATTGAGTCATGTTCACCTGTTCTTCTGTAGTTATATCATGGACACTTGATTTTCATGAAATATTCAGTCTCACATCTAGCCGTGTTGATTTGCTGAATGTTTTGATTGTTTGGGTTTTATCAGTTGCTGGCTTGGAATCCTAACCCCTGCTTGAGCAATAAACACATTGTTTAACCATGTAGCACAATACTCCCCTTTGCTTGTTCTCCAGCATCCCTCATCTGTAATACATCATCATTTGACGTGAATGTGATTTTCCTGTGGAAACTGAATAAGTGCTCAGCATGCCACCTCAACTGCTCTCATCCATTTTGCATGATGTCACCAGACACAAATCACCGGAGGATTTAGAGGAATGGATGAAAATAATTAAAGAAGCCTTCAGGGAGAGAGGAGGGGATAAGTAGAGCTTTTCCTCCAGTTTTTTTCAATAATCTCTTTTGTTTTGAAGTGAAGAGAGATTCCTCCTTCAGGCTTGGTTTCATTCCAGGAATGAACCTAATTTTAATGAACCTTTTTCTTCACTTAGTGCTTAAAGCAGTTTCTATATATCCTTTGCTCCATTTAAATATGTTAATAATTGTAAAACAGAAAATTGTGTAAAGTAGCCTTAACCTATTTTATATGAAATGTAATTGTTCATGCACCTTCATGCATGCTAAAAAGGAATCACAAATCTATAATGCTGATTGAATGAATGCAATCATTTATTGACTTCTTTAATAAAAAAATAGAACAGAAAATCAATGCCGTTTATGCAACATACATAACTACTTGATGTATTTGTGTTTTTATTTATGTTCATTTACATTATTTATATGTATATTCAGACACCTTCAGCATTTCTCACATTATCACAGTTTGTTCACTATAGTTTAGAAAATGGTAAAAACATGACGAACTCAGTTAAACTGTGTCAGAACAAATTCTTCTTGATAATGTCAGATAACTTTGATAGAAAGGTATGTAATGAATTAGGTTGAATAGCTTTCAGCTGTCAGCTGTCACATTTAACTACATAATTACCAAGCAATGCTTAATTTAGTTCAGTATGTGGTGTAAAAAGGTCATTACTAAAGTTATTAATGAAGAAACATGGTCAGGTCAAAGTGTCATAATATTTTTTGGTCCCAGATTTTTATCAGTTTTACTGGTAGTCCACTGTATGAAGAATTTTTGGGTATAATATGTCACAGTTTACTTTATTTTGCTATCCTCATTACATAAATGACCTATAGTGTCCTGCACCCACTAGTAACAAATATATATCAGAAATTATATCTGGTGTCTGAATAATTTTTGGTTTGACTGTATTACAAATTCCATTTAATAACATTAATCATAATTCCCCAAGATATCCGGTATAAACATGTTAAAAGAGCACTTTCCTGGTTTGGTGTTGATGTAGGGGTGCTTTAGGGGTGCCTTACTGGGCTGTGAAAGTTCATGAGATTTGGAAACACTGGTGTAAAATTCTTAAACCCATGTAAAACTGCAGCCAATTCCCTCATCCCAGATGCTAATTTAAGGCTATTTGTTGTTGCTCAGTTAATACTCCAATGCCATCTGTTGAAGCCTCAGTAGAATTCCAATCCAACCATCATCTTAATGTGTACCGCCAACAAATTACGGTGTTAATAGAGGGCACACATTGCTTGGTATTCTACATACTAGCGACGGTGAAAATTAATTATCACAATTGTCAAAAATGCAGTATTAAAGAATCTCTTGGACCTGTTGGCCATTAAATCTTCTTAGCTAACCTCTCACCAGGAAGTAATTATGAGCATGCCCAACACCACTGTCACTTGAGTCTTTCTTTCTTTTGCAGAAGTAGAGTAATAGTTTTAAACCGCCATCATCCTATTTCTGCAATATCAGATTTATAGGTCAGTCTCAGCGCAATAATTCTACAGGCTTTACAAGCTAATGAGACTGGGGAAAAGGGGGGGTAAAGAGGGGTGCGAGAGAGATTACTGAAGAAAGCAATCCAGTTGTGCAGTGGTATATTAAACTTTCACTTTGCATCCAGTTCAGTGGTATAATTTTTCACTTCTATTAAACTTTCACTTTGATGTTGTTTTGGAATGTGATACTGACATCATTTAGGATACTGATTATTCATTCTCTGTGTATGTTGATGCCTCTTGTGTTTGGGTTCAGCTGAGAGGAAGCTCATACGTTTTATCAGAGCTGCTGATTCAAGCTGTCTCACTCATCATTTGGTTTGGGAAGAATCAGACCAGACAATCTAATTGATGTTTATATGGGAGGCTCGGAAATTGTAATGGAGTCTCCCATGTTGCTGTATTAACATTTAATACTGCTATGCAATACTGGTTTCATCGAATTGAGAATTTCTTACTAAGGAAATTAAAGCTGACTTCTCTTCTGGCAGTTTGTATTAGTGAATCACAGAACCACGCTGATGTCTTTTAATTGAAATTGAAACATAACGCACAATAAGCACATAATTGTTTAGCCCGAGTAGGCCTATGTCCCCAAGGTCGAAGTCTTCTGCTGAATTTCACAGCTCATTTCAACACCTCCATATACTGTAGCATATAGCAAACAAGTCTGAACTGACTGAGAAATTACTGTCAGACTGAGAAAAAAAAGATTTTTGCCTGATTATTTCCATTAAATAGCTTTAAATGTGTTCCTGCATTACAAACAGGAAGCCATTTGAATGTCTGTTTCGTATAATATCATGAATCCAAGGATTGTTGAAGACCTATTAAGAGAGTGACATGCAGTTTTTCCATTAAATATGTATTAGCTGGGGTATGCACAGAGAATGATCCTCGGGGAGTTTCTTTCTAATTAAATGCACTTTAATGTAAAAGCGTTACTGAGCGTGCTGATTTAGTCAGATATATTGTACTGGAGAGAAATAAGGTCAAAATCACTAGATTAAAATGAATTGAGCCATTTATTATTGTGCTTGGAGACTGCACATGGGAATATATTGGCATGCATGCTCGTTTTCTTACTGCTTTAGAATAATAAGTGATTTTGTTCTTTCTACATTTACAAACTCCTTTGTATTGAATTTGAGTCTGTTTGTTGAATCTGTATCACTTTCTATCCGTTTCAACTTCTAACATGCATTTAAAAGTCAAAAAATGAAATTGTGATTAAGATGTTTACCTTTTTACTGTTACACATGATGAATTATTAATTATATAATCAATTGCAGGGCCTACATGCTTTGACTGTGTAATATAATCATGCATATTTAATGCACTGGGAATTTGAGAAAGTACCGCATTCCATCTAACAATCATACAGCACTTCAGCTTTAGAAAACTGAAAGCCATACAGAAACTATCACATCTGCAGCCTTGTCTTTGAATGGGAAATTCTGCTTTTGCTGCTGCTGCCAAGTCTGCTTGAATGGTGCTTTGTTATTCAAATTTGGGAGTGTGTGCGTGTGTCTAGGTTGTGAGAAGCAGGTATGGATTCACCGCTTTTCAAAGGCATCTTTTGTTCGGAGAGTTTGACAGCTGTAAGAAGCCCAACAGAGTTTTGCTAAGCTCTGACAGAGCACTCACTGGAACCTTCTAAAGATCAAATACAGCTCACACGTATGACATGAGACATGCTCCAATTGAGACGTCTTCACCAGTATCTGTTTATTCTGGTACAGCAATAAAAAAGACAATAAATTATTATTTTTTTTTTAATTTAGTTAGCTCCTTGTTTATAAAGGATTAGATGTGTTTCCATTTTATTCGTTCGCATACAGTATAATTCTCTCATTAATGAATCTAGTATTTATTACTGTGCTTGCTAGTAAGCAACCACTTTGAAAACACCCAGAACTTCCTCTAAAACAGTGGTTCTCGACCGGGGATTGACCAGGATTGCCACGTTCTCTGAAAACCTATAAATGCGGTACTTAGATTTTAAAAGTGTGATTTTTAGACCTGGGCTCCGTTTCACTCCAATTTTAGACACACACACTCGTGAACTTCCCTAAGCACTTTCCCTCGGGGGAATCACCGCTGCCATTTTGTAGTGCGTTCCACTTCGTGAAGTGAACGAGGGAAGTTTATATGTACAGACCCTCGACCCCTTTGACAGAGGAAGCGAATCTGCTTCATATGCCCACTTCAGGCCACTCCATAGACCACAATGCAACACAATTGTGATTTCATCGCAGATTGTTTTCAATTTATCCCCACCCCAAACAAATATTTTTTTGTTTTACATTTATAACAGCCCAAGCATATCTACATACATATAGAATGCTGCACCAAACAAATTCATAAGGGGAAAAATGTTAACAATAAACCAACTCTATATCCAATATACACTATATTGCTAAAAGTATTGGGTCACCCCCTTCTAAAGAAAGGTTTGACTACTTTAGCAATTTCCACGAGTACACATCTTAATGTTTAAGCATATAATGATATTCTAGGGAATTGTGTGCTTCTAATTTTATAGCAACAGTTTGGACAGGACCCTTTTCTATTCTAACATGACAGTGTCTCTGTGTATAAGGCAAGGATCAAAGAGAAATGATGATTCAGTCAGTGTGGAAGAACTTGACTGGTCTGCAGAAAGACAAGTCCTAATCCCAGCTGAACACCTCTGGTGTGACTTTAAATGCAGACCTTGAGCCAAAAATTCATTGTCTGCGGTTGTGAGGCCGGTTGGATGTACTGTCAAATTCTCTGAAACGCCTTTGGAGACGGCTTATGGTAGAGAAATGAACATTCAATTCACGGGCAACAGCTCTGGTGGACATTTCTGCATTCAGCATGCCAATTGCATGCTCCCTCAAAACTTGCGACATCTGTGGCATTGTGCTGTGTGATATATATGTGCCTTTTGTGTACGTAGAAAAAGTCTTAGATCTTTGAGTTCAGCTCATGAAAAATGGGGGCAAACACAAAAGTGTTGCGTTTATAATTTTCAGTATTTAATTAATCTATACAAATTTTAATCAATAATCTGTGTCCAGTGAACCTATTTTAATCTATGAACACTCCTAGTTTATGTTCACATCCTTTTAATATTATGAAAAATATGGGACCTTGCTCTACACTGTCTTTTATTATTTGTTTATTTTTTATTATGTTTACTGCCTTTGATTTCAAACTGTATTCACCAGCTACTACATATTTCAAATATAGAAATCTTCCTTTCTATAAACCTCATCCACTGTCAATTGTATGGAAAAGAACAGCTCAGACATTCCATCCAACTTCTCATTGTGGGAATAAGTAACAGTCACCACTGTTGAATTTACACATGATGATAGAATTATCTTTTGGATGAACTGTTCTTTAATTCATGCATCCTTTCTTTCTCTGTAGTTGCCTCATGTATCTCTCTCTTTCGTCATCCTTCTCCTGGGATTTCACCAGATTTTATTCTTATTGCAGTGATGCAGTGGAGGGTGAGAGAGGTCTCACATTAGAATATGCATGAAGTAGCTCTGCGGAATTATCGTTGTGACCAATGATGTGTACTTTGCTGTCGGAATTCTAACAAGGCTAAAACCTTGGCTTTCACCTCTTTTTCCTACTGTTGCGCTCAGCTTTATTTTGGCACCATGAGTACTGTCAAATTATACAGCCCATCACACATCTGTATCGCTGCATTGATACTCACACCTCGTAAAAAACATCTGAAAATGAGCGATTACCCATGATAAGATTAATATTTATTTTCAACCCTGTGTTCTCCTAGGTTCAGATCTTTTCGGCACATAAAAACTGAACCCAGGCCATTTTTGAAGGTGACTGTTGATCAGTTCCTTTGAACACCTGCTGAATGAACGGCTGAGTCGATCACAATATAGTGTAGGGCCATGAATATTCTCTCGGCTGCTGGCAATATGAACCGGCCTTCACAGGCACAATAGAATCAGCACACGGAAAAAGCTATTCAAAACCAAACAAAAGAGGCTTAATGGAGAATTCAGCTCATAGTCTTATTTTTACCACCTTGATTAAAAGGAGCAGAGAGGATTGTGATTTGCTTCAGTGTTTGGGTTGAGGAATAGAGGACAAAGAAGGACATCTTCACGGAGAGCTTGGTGCTTTCTCACAGGGCTGTGAAGGTCTCAATAGCTCTCATATGAAAATCCTCATTCAAGCAATAGAATAGGAGAACCCTGCCTGGTAATTTCAGTTTATTTTATGGCCTAAATCTGTTAGAGTCTGTTTTTTTGTATCTCATTTCTTTATTTCTTTATTAGATTCTCCTATTAATAGAATAATTGCAACAGGGTAGCTGTTTAATGGATTTTGAATGTCAGCTACATCATTATGCATTGTAAGTGTAACTTTATAAACCCAGGCACCAGGGTTTATTTGTTATGCAAGATAATGTGATTTTATATATTAGGGGTTGCACTGACTAATCGACTAGTCGAGTTTAATGCGAGTTTAGTCGACTAGTCGCTGGTCCTATAGAGGGCGCAACAAGATAAGACATCTTTGAAGGACTTCCACATTTACACTCCATTTCCAAACAGTTAAAATGACAAATAAATGCATACTCCGAGAGCGCTCCATAACACATGTGATTATATTACTGGATGCTCGAAATTGAACATGAGAACGCACATTTTAAACTGCTTATTGTACAGGTTACAGTTAATCGCCGTTCTAATCTAATAACGCACACACATAGGCTACAGACAGTAGTGTGTACATAACGCACAGATCGCGAGCACACAGAATCATTCAGCGCAGAAATGTACTGTCAACACTGTTTTGTGATTTCTCAATAAAATTGCTTTGAAACTGGAAAAGTTCTAGCATCTTAACTAAATCCCACAGCTTCACTACTAGTACAGAGACGCTGCCAGGTAGAATTCATTCACACATGCAATCGCTCTCTCAATATCTGTATATCTGTATTTTATATCTACTTTATCTGTATCTGATTTAAAACAAGCAGAAATCTGTGAGAAATATAACAACCCAAAGACAAAAGAACTGATAAAAAAGCTGTTATGAGCAATAGTCATGTGGGCATCGCTGTGTCATATGCCATAGCTGTACACAAGGTGTTTGTCACAGCTCCAGACTTATTTGTTCATTAATGACATCATCAGCAACTAGTCGTCGTTGACTCAACTTTCATCACATAAAAGTTGACTTTAAAAAAAACTGAAGTCGTTCAAACCCCTAATATATATATATATATAGTTAATCCCTTAAGGAGTGTCATTTTTTTGTGAAACAAAAGTTAAATGTTTTCAGAAAAGTTATCATAGTTTTAGTGACAATGGCATAAATTATAAACCTAGTATGAAAAATGTCCAGAGTTTTCATGATAAGATTTTGTACAAAAATTCTTAAACGGGGCGTTTTACCCCACTGACTATGTTTGAGGAAAAAATCATGTCATTATGAAAATGTAATGATATTTTTTATTAAATAACACGTACTCCTTATCTACAGGCCATACTGTTATCATATCATATATAACTGTGACGTTCTACAAAACAAAAAGCTATAAATCACTTTTATTTTACTGATGAAAATTAGATAATTTACTATGAAATCGTTTTCTCTCCGGTACATCACCTGTGTAAGCTTCATCGTGAAAACTTCTTCATCACTCTCGTCAACATAGTCCATAGTTACAATAAAAATGTATCTTGACTTTATTTTGTGGTTATTTTGGGGAAAAAAGTAGGGGGGGGGGTACCCCACTCTATCCTATATGTGTATATATATATATATATATATATATGTATGTATGTATGTATGTATGTATGCATGTATATACTACAAGAAATTAAATCTATTTTTATTTTGTTCCAAAAAATGTGCTCCAAACACTAGGGTACAGTAACATGCATGTTAGAGATTTTTGTTAATATTTTTGAAAGAACACCCAGACAGCCCTGCTTGCATGCCCATAAACCTCCACAGCTTTCAGTCTGTCAATTTAATAACTTTCAAAGGTATATATGTGTTTGTGTGTTTTCACTACATCTCTGTGACATTTCTTTTGTTGCTGTGTGCTGATTTTCAGCAGCCTTTGTTCCAAATGTATTGATCCTTCAAAAGGCCAATGAAGGGTTCAACTGTGAGACGAATACAGATGATACAATAGGAACATGAACATGTGAACAGATCAAGGATTGCCACACTAATATTTTTGTATACCAGTAGTTTTAATTCAAAGTTGACATTTAAGTCTCAAGATTACAGCAGTGTTGATGTCTTGGCAAATTTCATCACTTGTTGCTAAGCTTATGCTGGGTTCCTAAAAATGCTTGAAATTGTGTCTTATTCATAAAGAAACTATATGCTATAGGTTTATGAATAATACATTGTATGTTATGATGGCTAACAATTCAGGATCAAGCTGTGTTGTTCTGTATCCAGGCATAGTTCCATCTAAACTGAATATTTGTGGATTTATGAATATAAATGTGGTTGTTATTATATACTCTGGTTATTCATTTCTGTCAGCTGGTAGATGAAGAGCTCCTACTGTTTTGGGTCAAGTGCCCTTTTGGGATATTCTGTTCTGCTGTTGTTCATCAAAATAATCTAAGATGTGGCTTTCGTATTGTTTTATATAAACCTCTTGAAGCTGAATGTGTCATTCGGGTCACATTACTCGGGGAAAGCAGTAGTGTAGATCTCACTGATCTCTTCTGGCTTAAACTATTTCAAACATCACACAAGATTTAGAAGTCTACATCTGCATTTGTTATCTTAAATTCATTCATTAAATATGTGTGTGCATTGTTGCTTTGTGTTTGTTTATCCTTGTTACAGTTCTAATGGTTATCAAAAATCTTTGTTTACATTTGAATGTATTGATTACAATTTCTCTTTTCTTCTCTTCTTAGGTAAGTTTGAAGCTTACATCCTTCTTGTTTACCTTTACCTGTTGGGTGAGTAGGTTATGTATAACTATGCACTTGGCTAAGTTTGGTTATGATGACAAGACATTGTGTTCCACATTTTGTCTCTACATGGTTTTCTGGTCTAGAATATTTAGGTTGATATGTCGATCAGATGTGTACAATTCACCTTTTTTATTATAATTTATTTAATTTGTATCAGCAGTGTTACTGCTATTAGGGATATGCATTATGTTGGTTCTATGTCAGTTATTGAAAGCTATTAGAGTCCTCTTTTTTGTATCTGTTGATATTGCATATTTGTTTATTTCCTATTTTTTTAACACTCAAAGTTAGGATTTAAAAATACTAACAATTTAAAAATGTCCTTTTAGGTAATCTTCAGAAAAAGTTAAAATGTATACTGTACATTAGAATGTTGTGATGCCTAAATTTACTTGTAGCAAGTTATCCGCCATAACTTGTGTGTTCTTAGCCATGACAAAAAAGTGGAATAGTCGTTCTCTAATAGCAACATTTTGGTTTATTTCACATAATTAATAAAACTGCCCTTCGTCAAATCAGCCCTTGCCATACAGTGTTATTCGGTGCAGAATTTTCCACCGGTTATGAGGCTTTGGCCTCTGCAGCCTGTGATTATCTGATCTGTGGTCATTTCTTGGTCTGGGGAGCAGCCACTTTCAGACGGCCAGCGGCAAGTATCACTCTAACTTCGGTTAACCGGTTACTAAACCCGCGACCTTGTCAAGATGCACTCGTTTGCCTTAGAGCAGTTAGAAAAGTGGAATTTAAACCTCGTGCAGTGCTACAACAACCTGTGCAGAGGGGGGTTGGTAAATTTAGAGGATGCTGTTCAGGTTTGCTTTTTCCTGCCTTTCAGATTTCTTTTTCTTGACTTGTTTCTGGTTGCTCTGGGGCATTGTATAGCCAGTTGGCAGCAGAGCAGACTAGAAGGGTTGTACATGAGTTGAAACTTGTACTTGTACCCTTACCTTCAAAGAACTAGTATCTGTACATCCATTACATATCCTGTTTACAATATCTAAGTTAAATCTTTCATTAGTCCATCTTTATACATTTTTTAACTTTAGTATATGAATCATTTTCTGTCATTTCACAATTTTGAATGAAAATTTCACAAAATGAATATACTGTATAGCTTCCATGGAATTACATTATATAAGATTTTATAGAAAGAGTTTATAGATATTACAGGAAATGTAATGTTTAAAAACTGAATCAATGAATGAGTAAATAAATAAAAGACAATATGCTAAAAATCCATCCTCAAAGCTCTGCAACAATGAGAACTGTGCTGCGTCTTTTATTATGTATGTTTTGTGATTTTCAACCTCACGATTCCTGTATCCTTCTGAGATTCTCACAGCTGTTACTCCTAAAGGCTAAAAGCACTTCATACTGTGGAGGACATATGTGTTGTGAATGATATTCACAGCTTAGACTCAATTATAACATCAAGTAAAATATTGTGGTAGTTTTGTAAGGCGTATATGTTATTGCTGAAGAGACGTGATCACACCTTTAGCAACTAATAGAATTGAATGAATGGTCTGACCACATCATTATTAGACGTTTTATCTACTTAATGCTGCTCCAAGATCAGGATTTTGTAGACTAGAGAAATGGTGTGGTAATTGCTGCATTTATCCTATGACAGCTCCTGGGGTTTAATTGCTCTAATTGTTTGATTTAAGATAGGGGCTTCTTGACATTTTGGTAATGAGCATATTTTCTATTGTTCATTTTTGATTGTTAATAATGTCTAATGACTAAATTGCATGTTTATATAAAATAAGGAGTGATTACTTCAGTGCAAGTGATCATGCCTATCAATGATGATGGATAGAAGATCATTTATATAACTCTATAGTTTTGTCAGTAATTTTGAGCTGTTTTCCTATAAAACAAATGCACAGCTAAATGTTTATGCAGTGTTTGTGGACAGGAAATGTTCTGATCGGAGGACCTGCATTTGTATTCCTCATCTTTACACATTCAATAAAAAATGGAGCTCTTTCCAAGTAGTAAATGTAAAACATTGAATCTGTGGAAGATACTTCCATAGTGATTCACAGATTAAGACTGACTGGGCCCCTTATTTCTGATTCTGTTTGATTAATCATTCTGTTTGGGCTTGTTTGTGTGTTGCACACGGCTTATTTCTGGGCTTGCTTGTCATGTGGCATTTTAGTAAGCACTGTGCCATTCCTTCAGCGTCAGGCCTTCAGCGTAGGTCCACACCATTAGTGTAGCCGGATCAAAGATATGCCTGAATGTGCTGAAAATCCACATTTCAGAGGAAGAAGAAACCCTATCTGGTCTGGTTTGGTGATTTTGGGTAGCAATGAAATATTGATTAAAATTCAGCTGTTTTCATGCCGCAATCTTCACATCTCCTATACTGTGGTTATATATATAAGGGCACGTGTCGTGAAAGAGCTTATTTGAAAATTGCTCACATACAAAAAATATGCAGCTGTATCAAGGAGAAAATCAGAAATCAAAGTACCTTCACTCATATTCTTCTGTTCTCCTTTTAGACAGGTTTGTGTGTGTGTCTGTCTGTCTGTCTGTCTGTCTGTCTGTCTGTCTGTCTGTCTGTCTGTCTGTCTGTCTGTCGTCCGTCCGTCCGCGCGTCCGTCCGCGTGTGTGTGTGTGTGTGTCTTTTTGATGTTGAGAGACACCCCAAGGCTCCTTTCATCTCTTGTCCGAGATAAACTCAGAATTTTCCCCAGTAAGCAATTTTTGCTTTGTGTCAACTCAGGAAAAAAAAGGTCTGTTACTTTTTAGGCAAAGTATTATGTTCACTGAACACAGAAAATAGGCTTTTATTAAGACTTAGAATTTAGAAAACTTTGAAACCTTAACATTCACCTTTACAGCTGGAAAATGAAAATTACTAAATGTAAATTGCAAAATGTTTATATGTGAAGAGACTGACACTCAAATCGTCATATGCACATATCATGGCAGTATCACATGCTGTAATATTAATTTATATGGTAATGATAAATCTACACACATCAGGTGCGTGCGTGCGTGCGTGCGAGAGAGAGAAAACTCTGGAATCTGTGCTCTGATATATTGCTGTAAATCATAAATTCTCAAAAAAAATAAATGACAGGATTGTATTAACCGGCATTACTTAGAAATCTTAATCTTAGTAAACCGTAAATATTTTCTAAATATATGTCTTTATTATTATTATGATTATTATGAAGGCATGGTATACATTCTCTACAGTTTATGGACCCCAAGTGTCTAATTTGCAAGTCATGGTACATTTCATGGGAGCTTGAGCAACGTCCCCTGATTTAATATGAGATGGAGTCGGCTCTGATGTCTCGATGTAAGCTCAGTCGTGCATGTGCTAATGAATGTGTAAAGCTTCGACAGAATCAGAAACAGAGATTGTGAGATGACAGTGATATTTTAGATTGACCTTTTCATGTCATCATACACATCTGGCTGTCTTTCAAATGTCAGCAGCACTACACAAATCTTCTGTGACTAGTCTGTCATAAGGCAGTGGGATTCGAGAAGACATACTCTTTAGATGACACTTCACAGGGGTCAGGATCATACATTTGTCCAAATATCACCTTGGGGGGACTGAATGAGACATAAATGTCAGAAGAAGGTGTGTTGTCTGTGTGTATCACTTTAAAGCATAAAGGACAAACATGGCATGATTAAAAGAATAGTTCACGCTAAAATTTATATTTGCTGAAAATTTACTCAGGCCATTCAAGATGTAGATGAGTGTGTTTTTTCATCGGGAACAGATGAGAAGAAATTTACATTACATCAGTTTCTCAGCAATGGATCCTGAATAGAATCCACTGTTGAGCAAGTGAATGCTCCAGTCCATTAATTAAAGTCCTGTGAAGTGAAAAGCTGTTTGTGAAAAAAAAAATCTTCTTTAGTAATAATTATCTAAAATAAAAAAAAATTGGAAGTGACGTGTGGCCAAGTATGATGACCCATACTCGGAATTTGTGCTCTGCATTTAACCCATCCAAGTGCACACACACCCGGAGCAGTGGACAGCCAATGCTGCGGCGCCCGGGGAGCAGTTGGGGGTTCGGTGCCTTGCTCAAGGGTCTCACCTCAGTCGTGGTATTGAAGGTGGAGAGAACGCTCGTTATTCACTCCCCCCACTGACAATTCCTGCCAGACCTGAGATTCGAACCCACAACCTCGGGTTGCAAGTCCAACGCTCTATCCATTAGGCCACGGCTGCCATGCATAATGGACTATATTTTGGCCAGAATCTAAAGTTAAACTCCTTAATGGGAGTTGTTTCTTACAAACTTAACTTGATAGACTAAAGTTGATTGATTGTGGATTATCGTGATGTTTTTATCAGCTGTTTGAACTCTCTTTCTGACGGCACCCATTCACTACATATGATCCATTGGTGGGCAAGTGATGTCATGTTAAATTTTTCCAAATCTGTTTCCAATGAAGAAACAAACTCATCTACATTTTGGATGGCCTGAGGGTGAGTAAATTAAGTAAATTTCCAATTTTGACTGAACTATTAATTTCAAGGAGTGATAAATATGCAGCTCAAAATTTACTAACTTTAACTCCACAAGTTTGCATAAAACCTTATGATCATGTTTTCCTGCATGATTTGAGAATGATCCAAAGAGCACCTTAAGCTTCAATGGAAGCAAAAACATCTGACCGTCTGTACAAGTAGTCACATGATCAGTATTATGAATCTTATATCAATTAAATCCTAAAATAGTGCATGAATCTGAAATATTTCCACAGATGTTTAATATAGCTCCAGACTTTTGGTATAGTACAAGCAAATAGTGTTTATAAAACCATTTTGAGATACATTTGTGATTTTTACCATGCAGACTTTCATGATCATCTTATGTCCTACTTGAGACACAATGTGTCAGAGCTCAAGCTGTGGGTCACACTGACCTTGGATGTCTTTCTTTACTGGGAAACAATTACACACACACACACACACACACACACACACACATACACACAGCCAGCCCGGTTCTTCACTCCACAGGTATCAACACTTCTCACATAGAGACACACACTGCTGCTTTCTTCTTGAAAGGCCATATGCTTGATTTGACAGTTACACTTGAGGTTAAAGGTGACGCGATGCGCCATATGTATGTGTCACGTCTCTAACATAGATCTACTGTCTGAACATGTGCTCACATACCAGTGTGTGTGCTATGAAGAAGCATACATTTAACTTATAATTCAGTATATCTTTTAATTCTTTATTTTGAATAGAACATCGAGTGTCAGGTTTGTAGGCTAAATAAATATTTCATTTTCTACATGCAAGTTAATAGTTTGCATTCTGCATCATTATGCATCGTTTTTGCAGTTATGTGTGCATTGTCAACATTCAAGGATGCATGTAGGAAACCACACATAGATGTACACTGTGCAGAAATGAAGCAGAGCGAGTGGTTTAGCATGCTGTGCACACACACAGTTTTTGTTTGACTGTGTAGTTTTGCAAGCTTCACAGACTGTGGAAGTCTAAGCTATAAGACAAGCCAAGTGTGAGCTATAGGACCACGACTTTATCCAGCCTGACTGAAAAATGAAGGAATAATGCATGTGTCCAGTAGAGCAAAACCATCTTTTTCTCTCGCTCTCTCTTTCTTTGAGTCTTATTTTTTATGCTAATCTACCTCCGTTTCCTTGGTATGTATAAGGAAACATTTTATATTGTATTATTATAGTATATACATTATATAAAGTGTTTATGAAGTGATGTTTTCTTATTTTCTCAAATGTGAAGCTTTGTTCTGTCTTCTCTTGTTCTTGAGAGCATTTCCTTTTTCTGTAAGCTTCCAGCTGCAGAACCCATCCATTTAATCCTGTTAGATAGACCGGGCTTAAAGCTGAGGATGTCTTGAGCATCTTGTGCTGGAAGGCACCTTTTCACAACTGGAAAGGGACCAGTAGCCGTTTGTCATTCAGAGCTGCAGTACTGAGAGAGAAAATAAAAAAGACCCTCACATAGGTGAGATAGTAAGAAATTGTTATTCTATAACATTTCCCAACACTTTTGAGGAAATTGCCAAAATAGACAGAGCCTTGGGCAAAACACAGGCCAGAGTGTGTGTTTGATTTTTACAGTTCCCAGGTTAAAACAAAAGGAACTACCATTTACTTTGCAATTTAATACAAGCTACCAATACTATAATATATAAATTAGGGTTGTTCATTTTAACCGTTAACCTACCGATAATAATTTTGACCGATTAATACAATCAGTTAAACTGTTTAAAGCCACTTATTTATTTATTTTTTTCAGTAATTTATCAAAATATTTTAAAAGGTTTGCTGCATGGTTAAAATAAGCTACGCGAATTAAAAAAAATACTTTTTTTAGAGAGAGTAAAAAAACAAGTCAAATTGTATTATTTCATTCAGAAATAGGCCGACGCGAATTACAAACATTATAATAAACACCGTGAACATAGCTAAGCTATTTTAGTTCCCCTCACTCCACAACAAATCCTTTCAATTAACAGTAGGCTATTTAGAAAATAACAAGAATTAAAAATGTAAGAACGCTATATAAACGACAAACCAAAATGAATTAATTTAGGCTAAAACGAAACTGAAACCAATGTTGGGTCTCTCGTTCGACACAAAATCAAATGTTTCTGTATTCGCGATGTATTTGAATGCCAAAATATAATTTAGGCTACCTTTTTATGTAGGCCTACTTCACTCGCATTACAATATCCATGTAAAACAAAATGTTTTGCATAATATCATGGTGGCACAGTGATAACGCTTAACGGCACAGATTTGACTACACGTAATGTTTTTTTTCATATGTTTGACTGATTGTTTTTTTATAATGATAATGAACAGGCTGCATTGTCAAGGTAGAATGCTTAACTGTGTGCGCGCATGCGGCGCTGGAGCAAGCACTTGATTTTTTCCCCCTTCTAACAGCGGAAGCAACGACAAAAAACTCCTTTTAGTTAAGAAGATAATCGGAATTGTAAAAAGTTTGCTTTTATTTGTGTACATTCACAATAAAAACAAATCTTTATGCTTTTTGTAAAACAAGCCATTTTTACTTAAGTGAAAATATATTTCTCGTATAGGCCTATTTATTTGTTATAAATATATATACTAGTTGTATTATGTTTTTCTCTGCTCGCAGAAGCTCTGCAGGCGTGATGTGACATGATATATGATCATGTGAATCCTCATGTTCTGTTGTTTGATGTTTGTTGCGCATGTAAAATTACTCCCCAGAAAACAAATGTTAGTATTTTTAACGGGTCACAGACACTTATACTTTCTAATTTAATTCGGTTATAATTTAAAATAATCTTGTAAAGATGGTTAACGGTTAATAATCGGTTAACGAGCATCGGTTGTCGGTTAGTAAAAATAACCGAAATGAACATCCCTAATATAAATATACATATATATATATATATATATATATATATATATATATATATACACACTCACTGGCCACTTTATTAGGTACACTTTGCTAGTACCGGTTTGAACCCCCTTTTGCCTTCAAAACTGCCTTAATTCTTCGTGGCATAGATTCAACAAGGTGTTGGAGACATTCCTCAGAGATTTTGGTCCATATTGACATGATAGCATCACACAGTTGCTGCAGATTTTTCAGCTGCACATCCATGATAAATCTCCCGTTCCATCACATCCCAAAGGTACTCTATCGGATTGAGATCTGGTGACTGTGGAGGCCATTTGAGTAGTGAACTCATTGTCATGTTCAAGAAACCAGTCTGAGATGATTTGAGCTTTGTGACATGGTGCATTATCCTGCTGGATGTAGCCATCAGAAGATGGGTACACTGTACTCATAAAGGGACATGGTCGGCAACAATACTCAGGTAGGATGTGGCATTTAAACGATGCTCAATTGGAACTAAGGGGCCCAAAGTGTGCCAAGAAAATATCCACCACACCATTACACCACCATCACCACCACCAGCCTGAACCGTTGAGACAAGGCAGGATGGATCCATGCTTTCATGTTCTTTACGCCAAATTCTGACCCTACCATCTGAATGTCACAGCAGAAATCGAGACTCATCAGACCAGGCAATGTTGTTCAAATATTCTATTGTCCAATTTTGGTGAGCCTGTGCGAATTGTAGCCTCCGTTTCATGTTCTCAGTCGTGGCCTAATGGATAGAGCGTTGGACTTGAAACCCGAGGTTGTGGGTTCGAATCCTGGCTCTGGCAGGAAGTGTCCACGACTGAGGTGAGACCCTTGGGCAAGGCACTGAACCCCCAACTGCTCCCCGGGCGCTGCAATTTTGGCTGCCCACTGCTCCACTTGGATGGGTTAAATGCAGAGAACACATTTCACTCCTCATTATACTCTGTATAAATGTGTATGTAACAAATAAAGCTCATCTGAGCTTAATTTGTATTGTATTATTGTATTGTATTCTCAGCTGACAGGAGTGGCACACGGTGTGGTCTTCTGCTGCTGTAGCACATCTGGTTCGATGTGTTGTGCGTTCAGAGATGGTATTCTGCATACCTTGGTTGTAACGAGTGGTTATTTGAGTTACTGTTGCCTTTCTATCATCTCTAACCAGTCTGCCCATTCTCCTCTGACGTCTGACATCAACAAGGCATTTTTGTCCACACAACTGCCGCTCACTGGATATTTTCTCTTTTTCGTACCATTCTCTGTAAACCCTAGAGATGGTTGTGTGTGAAAATACCAGTAGATCAGCAGTTTTTGAAATACTCAGATCAGCCCGTCTGACACCAACAAGCATTCCACGTTCGAAGTAACTTAAATCCAATTTCTTTCCCATTCTGATGCTCGGTTTGAACTTCAGCAAGTCGTCTTCACCACATCTAGATGCCTAAATGCATTGAGTTGCTGCCATGTGATTGGCTGATTAGCTATTTGTGTTACCAAGCAATTTAACAGGTGTTAATTGAACACCTAATAAAGTGGCTGGTGAGAGAGACTGTGTGTGTGTGTGTGTGTGTGTGTGTGTGTGTGTGTGTGTGTGTGTGTGTGTGTGTGTGTGTGTGTGTGTGTGTGTGTGTGTGTGTGTGTGTGTGTGTGTGTGTGTGTGTGTGTGTGTGTGTGTGTGTGTGTGTGTGTGTGTGTGTGTGTGTGTGTGTGTGTGTGTGTGTGTGTGTGTGTGTGTGTGTGTGTGTGTGTGTGTGTGTGTGTGTGTGTGTGTGTGTGTGCGTGCGTGCGTGCGTGCGTGCGTGCGTGCGTGCGTGCGTGCGTGCAGTATCTGCGTGCGTGCGTATATTTAAGAATATATTTTAAACCAGTATATTTTATTTTGTTTTAGTATGAATGTGTGTTAGAGAGAGAGTGAAAGGGACAGCAAGATAAATATATACAGTATAGAGATGGAGAGACTGCATTGACCTGCCTGAAGTCAAATATTGTTCATGCATTTAAATAGGAATATTATTAATGGTGGATGTGCAGTGTATGTTTCATTCTGAGCAGCAAGTTAATCTGGTAATAAAGCATTTAAGGTGGCAGACCAGTTCAAGTGAAATTTCTCTGCCAAAACCTGAAGAATCCACCACGCTGTTTGCTTAAGAATGGTCATTTATTATGAATCCAGTTAGATGACAGCTCATATGATTGTTTCAGGTCCAGAGAGGTAATCACACCCTTCTCAGATGATTAATACATCTATAAGAACTGTACAGTGCTAAATATAAGTCCACATCTAGCCACCAGCGGATGCTGAAAAACAAAAGTGCGCTCTGGAAAATGACACCATCTGGAGCAATAACAAGAAATCTTATTGAAAACAGCACAAAATGACCTTTTCGGGATCATAAAACAACATAAATGAAATTTTAAGATGCCCAAGAGCAATATCTGGGAGTGTCTGTCTGTAATATAACAAGAATAGCAATATCTGTGTCCCCTTGGTAGCATATGCATGCACTAAAAGTTACTGAAAGTAATGTTAGAAGTGGTCAGTGATTCAACATTGTTTTATAAGGATGATCCACTGTAGCCATGCTCTTTATCAGTTTTCTCTCTTTATCTGCTGATAAACCAAACACAAGCCCTATAGCCTGGATGATATTTTGTTATAATGAACTCTTTCTCTCTCAAACACAAACACAAGTTGAGATGACTTCTGTATTTTGTCCTTGGGGTTCTGAAATGAGCTGTGCATGTATTTTAGAGATCAAGAAAGCTCATGCTAGACTAATTATTAAACAACAGTTGTTGGGATTTTTTTTCTTCTCTATCCAGAAAGACCGATTACAGGTTGGTGTGTGTGAACAATGCAAATAAAAATTTAATATTCTTGTTTTCCTTTAAAAATATATCTTTAAAATATTTTAAGTTTATTATGCATGTTAATGTAATATAATAAAAAATATATGCATATTAATATACATTATGAATATGTCATGCTGTTTGTTTCAAGTACATTTTCTCTAATTTGAATGTTGTAAATGTGATTTTCTTCTGGAAACCAGACAAAATGCTGATTATGAACATGTAAATCCCAGTCAGTGTACTTTTAACATACATTGAGATGATTCAGTCATTGATTGTGTGCTTTGAAGGCCTGAAGGCCAGACATCTATAAGAGCTGACGTGTGCTAGCCCTGGCTAATTACTTAAATGAACCGAAATCTATAAGCACTTTCAAATGCCATTAGCTTAAGATACGGTATAATAAACATAGATGATTAGATGCGCCACAAGGTAAATAACACTATGAAAGTGTTCCATAGCAAACAACCTTTTGCATTTATTCAGGGAAGACTCACTTATTTAAAGGCTTACTCGTTGCATTTGAAGTATAATATACATTTACAAATCTAAAATGTGACTATTATGGAGTGCTTGAAGTATACTGTATATATAAGTATATTGCTTGAATTGAAGGATCGAAGAGGTTCTGTTTGGTAAGAGAGAGGTCAGAAATAAAGTATGTGATGTGTTCGTGATAACGGGAGCTGTGAGAAAAGCATTGTGGGTAATTTAAATATCAGTCAGTGCCTCAGTGTTGGTCATGTTGAATGGACACACACACACACACACACACACACACACACACACACCAACACTATAATTGGAGCCCCAACAAAAGACTATTGTTGCAGCAAATTGTGTGTTTGCTATTTGTGATGTTTAATGTGATATTTCACTCTGAATTTCATACTGCTACCGCAAAGAATAATGCCTACCAATTATTTGATGGCAGTGATTTGCTGCTCCTTTAAGTTGTTTTTTATGATTTTGCATGGTGGTCACATATTTGATTGTACAGATGCATCAAATGTGTTTGTGTCATGCTTCATTTTACATATGTCACCATTTTATTATCCTTCCTACAGAATTCTGGTGATTGTTTTTAAGCCCAAAATTAGACAATTTAAACAGTTTAGGTATGCCTTGTGTGAATGTATGTGTGTGTGTATTGTTTGTGTATATTTGTGCACATGTCTGGAAAACATAAAGGCAGCAGGCAGAAAAATGTTAGCTGATTTGTTCAAGTGGTACATTTCGTGCAGAGCCTTGACCTTCAACTGAAACTCTCAGCATTGTGACAGTGTCCACATTACGATGTGCTTCCCTACAGTCACGTTATTACAGGGTGCAGTGTTTAAAATAATCACTCAGGCAGACATGAAACAAACATAATGTAGTCAGCAGGGAGCCAGTGACTTCTGTCTGCCTCTCTAAATCAAGATTAATGGGCTTGTAAATGCTACATTAATAGCCTGTCACTTGAGGATAAATTTACAAGAGCATGATGATTATCCCGGTTTTACTGGATTTCCTCATTACAGGTGTTTGTGTTGTGCTGAAGATGGGTTAGAGCAGGGTGCAGTTTTAAAAAGCCAGATCCAGAACCTCCTGCACATACAATATCATTCAGAAGTTTAAGGTCAAAAAATGTTTTCATGTTTTTAAAAAAAGTATCTTGTGGTCACCAAGGATGCACTTATTTGACCTAAAATACAGTAAAACTGTTTTTTTTAGGAAATAAATACATTCATTTTATTACCATTTAAAATAACTTTTCTTTTTAAATATATTTTAAAATGTAGTCTTAGGATGGTAAAGCTGAATTTCATTCCAGTTTTCAGTGTCACGTGATCCTTCAGAAATTATTCCAATATGCTGATTTGGTGCTCAAGAAACATGTCTTATTATTATCAGTGCTTTTTGCTGAAACTGTAACTTTATAAAATTATACATTCAAATTAAATATAACAACATTATAAATGTATTTACTGACACTTTTGATTAATTAAATGCTTCCTTGCTGAGTAATAAACACGCGTGGTGACCGGGTACTCGACCATTGTTACACTCCTTTCCGGGACGCGTACAAGTCCCTCCCCCGCCCACCTTTCGGCAAATCAGATCACTCCTCCGTTCTGCTTCTGCCTGCTTATAGGCAGAAACTGAAGCGTGAAGCACCCGCCCTCAGGACAGTCCAGTGCTGGTCGGACCAATCGGACGCTACACTACAGGACTGTTTTGATCACGTGGATTGGGACATGTTCCGTGCGGCGTCTGATGACGACATAGAGGCGTACTCAGATACGGTCACGTGTTTCATCAAGAAGTGTATAGATGATGTAGTTCCGACCAAAACAATCCGCATCTACCCCAACCAAAAACCGTGGATTAACAGCGATGTTCGATCAGCCCTGTCAGCGCGAACATCTGCCTTTAAATCCGGAAACGCTGATGATCGGAAAACAAGCCAGCTACGGTCTCAGGAGATCCATCAAAGCAGCCAAACGACAATACAAAAACAAAGTTGAAGAACAATTCAACAACAATAATCCTAGAAGCATGTGGCAGGGCATCAACAACATCACAGGCTTTAAAGGGAATAAACCAGCTACTGTGAACATTGCCGCCTCTACCGGACGAGCTCAACACCTTTTATGCTCGGTTCGAGGCTGATAACACCGCACACACAGAGAGCGATCCCACGACTGCTGTAGAAGAGGTGAGTCCACTCTCGCTTTCTGTCGCAGATGTAACCCGATCCTTCAAACGGGTGAACATCCTTCAGGCGTGTGCTCAAAGCATTATTTTCCAATTTTTATGCCCTCTCTCTGTCTGTGGTTCCCGCATGCTTCAAAAAATCCACCATTGTGCCCATACCTAAGCTCAAGAAACATCTTCAGTCTTATTACCCACTACAATTTGCATCAGCAGTAACCGCCACAGATGATGCTTTGCTTTACCCTGCACACTGCTCTCTCCCACTGGAAAATAAGAACACTTATGTGAGGATGCTGTTCGTGGAATATAGCTCGGCATTTAACACCATAGTGCCAGCCACACTGGTTGCGAAGCTCCACACTCTGGGACTGAACAGATCTCTGTGCAGCTGGATCCTGGACTTCCTGACAGGCAGAAGTCAGGTGGTCAGAATGGGCAACAACACCTCATCTCCCCTGACCCTCAACACTGGTGCACCGCAGGGCTGCGTCCTCAGCCCACTCCTGTACTCCCTGTACACACACGACTGTACAGCAACACACAGCTCCAATGTCATCGTCAAATTTGCTGATGACACAACGGTGATAGGCCTGATCACCGACAACGATGAGACGGCCTACAGAGAGGAGGTGAGTACCCTGACTAAATGGTGTCAGGAGAACCACCTCTCACTCAACATCGACAAGACCAAGGAGCTGGTGGTGGATTACAGGAGACAGAGCAGAGAACACACACCCATCACCATCGACAAGACACCTTGAGCGGGTGAGCAGCTTTAATTTCTCGGCGTTCAATCACATGAGGATCTCAAATGGTCTGCTCAAAGATGCAGTGCTGAAGAAGGCACATAGCGCCTCTTCTTCCTGAGACGGCTAGGAAGTTTGGAACAGCCCCAATCTTCCTTCTACACCTGCACTGTGGAAGCATCCTGACCGGCTGCATCACCGCCTGGTTTGGAAACAGCACCGCTGGCAACCGCAAAGCCCTGCAAAGGGTCGTGCGAACTGCCCGCCACATTGTTGGAGGTGAGCTTCCCTCCCTCCAGGACATCTACACCAGGCGGTGTGCAAGGAAAGCCCGGAGGATTATCAAAGACTCCAGCCACCCGTCCCACAGTCTGTTCTCTCTGCTGCCCTCAGGGAGACGTCTCCGCAGCATCCGATCCCGCAAGCCGAGGGGACAGCTTTTTCCTCAGGCTATCAGGCTAATGAACAGTCAGAAATGACCCACCCTACAACACACTCCCACTCACACAACATGCCATGCACTGCACTCTTAACACAGTTCTACCGGACTACACGCACACACTGCACTGGACACCATACAAAGCACACCCACGACATTGCATATGCATAATATGTTGCACCTTGCACATCTACCTTGTTGCACAACCAATCTGTTGCACAACCAATTCTGTATTTATAATCTGTTGCACCTTCACATTATTACTATGTATAGATTACATAATGTATAGATTGTGTACATACGGTGTATAATGTGTAGCTGATAACTAAGTATGTCTATATAGTACACTGTGTACTGAGTATATGTATGTGTATTTTGCACACTGTCCTCTGTACAGTCTGTAAATATGTACTGTCCATATGTAAACTGTTGTTTTTTTTGTTTTGTTTTGCTTTGCACTGTCTGGAGCACGCTCGTAAGAATTTCACTCACCAAGGCACTTGTGCTGTGGTGATGTGACAATAAAAGTGATTTGATTTGATTTGATAATAGTATTTATTTAAATAATTAAACATTTAAATAAATAAATAAATACAAATCTTGCTGAATAAATAAATAAATAAAAGTCTTGCTGAAAATTTTGAAAGGTAGTGTACTAGTTTTATGTGATATTTATTATATTCTGTACCTCTTTTGAAGACACATTCATGCTTTGCCTTGGATTGTACATTTGTAATGCATCATTGTGTTGTGAAATGCATTTGACCTTTGTAAGTTACAATGATAGCTGCAAGATAGCGGTTCACTGAATTTCATTATGGCCAAAAAACAAGTGTGTGTGTGTGTGTGTGTGTGTGTGTGTGTGTGTGTGTGTGGTGTGTGTGTGTGTGTGTGTGTGTGCGTGCGTGCGTGCGTGCGTGCGTGCGTGCGTGCGTGCGTGCGTGCGTGCGTGCGTGCGTGCGTGCGTGCGTGCGTGCGTGCGTGCGTGCGTGCGTGCGTGCGTGCGTTCGTGTTTGTTTGTTTGTCCACAGGGTCTTAAGTGAGAAAAACAGAAGCTCAGACAGACACAGAAACAAACTGACTGTTTCTATTATTATATAAATGTTTTTGTTTGTCTGTTTATGAAGAGTAATAGATAAACTCTTATGTAAGTTGTATTTTTTTATACAGCATATAGTCACTAATACTGTCACACATGCACAACTTAAAACCATAATATAATGGGAAAACTGAAGAAAACACATTCTTTTTGCATTTCTGAATCCACTGCTTTCCTTGGAATAATATAGTAAGGCCACAGTTATGATGGGTAATATCCTTGTACATTAGGAATTGCTGACACAAAGCATTGTGGGAGCCGTAGGCCATAGACTACACTTGATTTAAATGAAGTGCTTCTGAAATATAGTCTCATTTCGATGTCAGTCAGTCTAATGGTTTTACCACTGACAGGGCTGTCATGCTCAGCTCCAGTGTCACACATCTAATAAAGGCCCTGCTTTCATATCTGGAGCTGAGTTTGGTTCCTGATGGGAGCCAACAAAAAGACTGAACCTCATTGGGGTGTTGCATTTATTTAACATCATGCTTTAGGTCTATATCAATGAATATTTGGCTGTGTTTTTGTTAATGGTATAATGGTAAAATTAATATGTAGACCTATACATGAATTATACATCTGTTTTCATTCCATATTAGTTGTTGTTTTCATTGCTCGTTGAATGAAATACAGCAGCTCTATTAATGAAGGGAAAATAGGAGAGAGAGACTCTATTAATTGGAATTTCTGGGCAACTGAGTTGCTTGAGGCTTTATTCTAAAACATTTTCAAAATGAACAAGAGTTTCATTAATTAGTAGAGAAACCCAACATACACACACACACACCCTCATGCCTTTATATGGTGAGGAGAATAGAATAATAATATTTTCTTAATTTGTAAGGCTTACCTTTCAATAAGGCTTACCTTTCAATTCAGTTTTTCACCCTGAAAAAGGCTTTAGCCCTGTCTCGTTTTAATGTCATGTCATCATCATCATGCTGGCTAGCTGTGTGTGTGTGTGTGTGTGTGTGTGTGTGTGTGTGTGTGTGTGTGTGTGTGTGTGTATCGGTGTGTGTGTTGTGTGGTGTGTGTGTGTGTGTGTGTGTGAGTGGTGTGTGTGTAGGGTGGTGTGTGGTGTGTGTGTGTGTGTGTGTGTGTGTGTGTGTGTGTGTGTGTGTGTGTGTGTGTGTGTGTGTGTGTGTGTGTGTGTGTGTGTGTGTGTGTGTGTGTGTGTGTGTGTGTGTGTGTGTGTGTGTGTGTGTGTGAGTGTGTGAGTGTGTGTGTGTGTGTGTGTGTGTGTGTGTGTGCACCAGAGTCCAGTCTTTCTGGCCAGTTTA
The DNA here is from genome assembly GCA_027422405.1 of Ptychobarbus kaznakovi. Lineage (NCBI taxonomy): Eukaryota > Metazoa > Chordata > Actinopteri > Cypriniformes > Cyprinidae > Ptychobarbus > Ptychobarbus kaznakovi. The sequence continues at coordinate 42,484,818 of CM049794.1, read as the reverse complement.
TCCCTCCATCTGTAATTAAAATCACTCATGGAGAACACCACCACCGCCTAACAATGGCATCCATATTTTATTACAAGCACACACAACACCTACGATTACAGGCTGAGCTGCTCTTCACACACACACACTCCCACACTCATTTGATGGAATTTATTTTATCATCCAACTCGAAATTGGGTTTTTACAAAACTGTCACTTTCAAGAACCTAGAAAAGATTGATGTGTGCGCGCGTGTGTGTGCGTGTGTGTGTGTGTGTGTGTGTGTGTGTGTGTGTGTTTGCTCATACAGTAGCTCTGATTTCTTTGAGGTGGATTCATAAAATCTGGAATCACTTTTCATTCTTTCTCTCTTTCTATCTTTGTAAGATTTCGGACCTTTTACTTTTTTCTTTTAAATTATAAGGTCACTGAGTTTATAGTAAGAAAGTGAAATGGCTTAGAACCCCCTTCACACACACACACACACACACACACACACACACACACACACACACACACACACACACACACACACACACACACACACACACACACACACACACACACACACACACAACACACCTTTCATTGGTTGGCCAAACAGATAGCCCTGCCCCCAAACCATCACAACATTGGTTAAGCCATTATTGCTGTGTTGGTTTGGTGGTGTTGCTCAAACACATGATTTGATTCTTATTCTTGCATACATACTGGCCAGTTGATACACTTGGGTTCAGCCAGACACTTTAAGTTTAACTGATATCTTCTCTCTCAAGCTCCATCCTTCTCTCTTCCTCCGGCTGCCTCCAGTCTGACTGATGGACCATTCACACTTATCCTCAAGAGAGTCTCTCTCTCTCACACACCTCTCTAAATCATCCCTCACTTCATTCCAGTCCTTTATTCTTCCCTTGACTCTCACCCTTTACCTCCCAATTCTTCCTCTATCCATCGTCTCATCCCTCTAGAGATCTCTCCTGTCGGCCTGCTTCTGGTAATCACAGACAGGTAGAGACAGATGGCAATACTTCTTCGCCAGTCTCTCTCACTTTATCTTGCTCTGTCTCTCTAATGCTGCTGAGATCAGAGAGTCTAAAACATTCAGTTCAACCCCACAGAAGTTCATCACACGGGGAACTGACACAGTACAAGGTCATTTAACATGTATTAATATTATATTTAATTTACTTGTAAGGCTTTTTATTTTATTTGAAATTTTTTAAAACCTTTTTGGTGTGGTTTTTAGTTTTGAAAGTACCAGTATCCTGTTGTTCTTTCTTTCTTTGCTTTTTTTTATTAAAAGTATTGTTCGCCTAAAAATGAAAATTCTGTCATCATTTACATAGCCTCATGTTGTTACAAACCTGTTTATTTTTTTTTAGATATTTTGAGAAATTTGTCAGTGTCCTTTATTCATGCACGTCTGCTCCCCAGAACATTTTTGGGTGAACTGTCTCTTTAAAAAAATGTATGCCTAATAATTAACAAAGACATTGCAAAGCATTGCACCGAAAACATTCGACACTTTGTTAGTCCAATAACCTGTTCCTTAGAACCGTACATTTCACATCAAACTGTTATTGTCTCTTTCACACAGCAACTTTGTGTGAACAAACACATTGCTCTTCACTGGATGCTTTTCACGTCATTTCTAGAAAGGTTACATTGTAAGAATGGCCAAAATGTCAGCAGTAGAAAATTGATTGGTAGTGGTGTGTGTGTGTTCAGTTGAATTTGCAAGATTTTTTTATTCCATTTGTCAATTTTTACATGTATTTGTTACACCAATGATACATAAACTCTGTTCTTTTAAAGTTCAGCATGCATATGTTTATGTAATATATTCACTTTATAATATAAATGGCAGTGCAGTAAGAAGCAGTACTGGTTTGATGTCATGATCAGAGTGAAATTAGAATATGTGTGTTGAGTTATTATTTTCATAATACTCTGCTGCCACCTAGTGCTACATCTCTCTCTTTCTTTCTCTCTCTCTTTCCATATTTCAGTCAACTGCACCACTCCTGCTGTCAGACACAAAAGCCAATCAGTGCTTGTCGTTAAAGAGAGACAGTACGAGTGGAGAGGAGTGTGTTGGTTCAGTCAGGGAACTCACACACGCATACATTAGCATCAGTGTTTACATATCCCTCACATAGACACTTAGGTTCACACTGGAGAATGAACACAATTACCACACACACAGTGTGTCAGGCCTAGTCACAGTCTTCCGATCAAACACACACTCATTTACATATAAATTGCAATAAGTAGGACAGAAGCTTGTTTAAATTTGATGAGCGCTTTTGTTCAAATGAGGACCGAAAGCTCAGGGGTATCACATGAATACACTTTGAGCTTCAATGTGTACCTGTGTGCAACCTTAGCAATAGTTTGAGGACAGGCTTATGTCATTTTTATATATAATAGGGCTAAACAATAGAATCAATATATAGAACAATAAAACAATAGAAGGATTTTTGTGCTTGCATATGTGTTAGAATATCCACCACTTTCATTGATCATATATTGCATGCTATTGTATGATCTGTATTCATGCTTATAAATCTGATCAATGTTATTTAGCACCATTCCCATGACATTTAGTTTGCATTGATTTGATTGGACTAGTTTATTGTGAACACTCTTAACTGTAAATCGTCCAAATGATAGTTCAACAGCACTCAGTGAAATCAGGATAGATGCTGATGTCAGTATTGTTCCATGCTGTTTTTGTTGGAGATATTTGGATCGGTAGACATACAGGAGCCAGGATTGACTGGAGAGCATCTTAATACCAGACTGGAACAGAGGTTTAAATCTAAACTAGAGCACAGACATGCTATTATTACCCATAATTCATGGGATGACTCTCAGCATTCCTTGAAAGAGCAAGCTTTTATCTTGGCTCGATTACTCAAAACCGCTGTTCCCTTTCCCTGCAATTACACAAAACGTTTACTTTTTTTTCCCTTGCTGTTTTACTGGAGCTTCTTCAAATCATCTAGGAGAAGCAAATGTGCTTCAGTAAAAAACAGATAAGATGTGATTGAAGTAATTTTACAGATTCACTCATTCTGTCATTTGGGTCACTGGATCATTTCACCTCACTTTATACATTTGATCTTGTTTCCTGAGTGGCTTCACTTTCAAGACCAAAATTGTATGATAGACAGTTATTCTCTCATATTATCTGAAATGTTTGAAATACCACCAATCAGCTGTCTCATCTATTTGACCCTCAACATGACGTATTGTTGGTATTGGTCTCTTGGCAGATTATAGTGGGTGGCCAGAGCGAGGGGAAAAAATAAATTCCAGTAAACTATATATATATATATATATATATAGAGAGAGAGAGAGAGAGAGAGATGGTATATAGTTAACTACATGATTTGTCAAATAGTAACACTTAGAGGTTTTGAAAAATCCCCTTTCGTACATACAGTATGAGCAATAGTAATAGTTATGCATGCCTTAATGCTAATTATGGGGAGTGAAATAGCTTGTTTTCCCCTTTTTTAATGTTTTATTTATTTATTTAACTTATTTTATTGAATAAACTGTACTCTGACTCACTGCAACAACTGCTGGTTTTCCTGCATTAAATATCATACTTTCCTTCACTCTTCCCCTTCTCTGTATGTGGGTCATGTATACATGAGAGTTCTTCAGTGAAAAAGAAAGATGTGTGTGTTTGCCTTTGGGCTGTGTTCTAAAGTTTGAAGGAGGATGCTGGCAGTGGTTAACAGTAACAGGAAACGTCAGTCATCCCACTGGAGCCAATCAGCACAGAGCCCAACTGAACCCAGTTACTCTCCACTTCAGCAAGAGATGTTTCACTACTGCACTCTCTCCATTGGGACCACAGCTGTGGTCTGTATGTGTGTGTGTGTGTGTGTGTGTGGTGTGAGAGAACTGGTATATATGGTTTATGAGGACACATCTGTATAATGACATGGGTATTACAACATGAAGGTGGTTTATGAGGACACTGCCTATGTCCCCGTAAACCAAAGGCTTAAAAACATACTAAATTATGTTTTTTTGAAAATCTACAAATGCACAAAGTCTCCTGTGAGGGCTAAGTTTAGGTGTAGGGTAGGTGTAGGGCAATAGCACATACAGTTTGTACAGTATAAAAACCATTACGTCTATGGAGAGTCCCTGTAAACCACATATGCCAGACTGTGTGTGTGGGCATGTGCATATTTATTGTCACTTTAAGACGCATTGTGGCTGAGAACCGTGTTGTGTGTAACATGTTTTTGCTTATAACCTGAGAAGATGATTCTGTGGGGTTTATGTATGGTTACCCTGATTCCAGCTCTCCTGGAGAGAGAGAGAGAGAGAGAGAGAGAGAGAGAGAGAGAGAGAGAGAGAGAGAGAGAGAGAGAGAGAGGGAGAGAGAGAGCAGGCGTGGAGGAAGCTGTACTGAGGGAGGAGGGAACTTGGAAAAGAGGAGGGAGGTTTAGAGAGCAACAGAACAGAAAAAGAAATAAAGACAAAGAAAGAAGGAGGGAGACCTGTCTATTCTGAGTGACATTACAGCACCGATCTCTAATATAGCGGTGAGTCCTTCTTAAACTCCGGTGGAAACTTTAACAGCCTGTAATTGTGTTGAATATTCTCAAGAGTTTCACTTCAAGTAGAGTTGTAGAACTCTGGAAATATAATAAAAGGCTGCTAACATTCATAGTTTGGGAAATGATAGAGTGTCATAGAAAGTTTGAGAGTTTTGTAATTGCGTGTCACACAATGTATTTCAGTGTGTTAGCATTTTCTAAGTGGACGTTGTATTGAGTGCAGCAAAATGATGTGGTTTAGTGATGTAGTGATTTCTCTCTGTCATAAGCCTGTGGCTGCTCTTAAATGAATATACAAAATTAAATACAAATTGAGCTCTTTAAACAATACCTATGGCATGTTGTCATTTACCACAAATTTCAATTTCTGTTCTCATTCTTCATTTAAAGTCTATGGGCCAAATGTACAACAACTATCCCATGGACTTCCATTGTAAGTGAATTGCCAATGTGTTCCTTTGTTTTCAGAAAGGTTGGAAAAAGCCAAATATTTTTTATGTGATAGTTATATTTAAGCAGGATCATTCCAAAATGTGGCGTTTAATAGTTATGGTATTCAACACCTCTGCAAACATTTTATTTTAGACAGCTGTGTGAATTTCAATTTTGAAATTCAAGTTTGGAGAACTTGATTATGTTTTATTATTTTTCTTAGTTTGTTTTAAATTAATCTATATAATAAATCTAATATCTAACATGGACTTCAATGTTAAACAAAAATGTAAAGCAGCACAGCTGTTTTCAACATTGATAATACAATGTTACTTGAGCACCAAATCAGCATATCAAATTGATTCCTGAAGGATCATGTGACTGGAGATGATACACATCCCAAAATGATACACAGTTTCGCTGACTACACAAGCAAGCACCCTTACAAATATGAATTTGATTTGTACTGTTGCAAGGACAAGAACGGACACAATGAAGTTGTGAGACACACACTTATGTATAGCCACACATGATAACTCAGCAGTTTGGATTCAAACAGGAAAGGAAGTTAGACAATGAGTTATGTTTGTGCTGTGACGACAGCTCTTGTTGTACTGACAATGACATTTCACTAACAAGCATTCAGACGCACACACATACACATATACAAAGCCCCTTTTGTTTGACTTCCTGTCTGGAAGATGTCCAACAGCATCTGGATCAATTCAGGATGAAAATAGAAAGGAGAGACTTTAGGGAGGGAAAGAGGAATCAAATAGTTTGCAGAAGTTAGATACACTCCACAAACTACAAGAAGTTAGAAAGAGAGAATGACAGTGATTTGTCTCAACCGCTGGTAGTTTCATCAGTAAAATCACCATAACTGGCATCCCATCCTGATCAGAGCTGTGTTGCCATGACAATTGTAGCCGGTACCTGCTCGCCGGCTGTTCCCCGCTATGGTCCATTATGAAGTCTCTTCTGAGTATGTTGGGATTTATTGTGCACATGGCCTGAGGGAGAAGCGCGTCTATGTTTGCGTTACTGATTACCTGTATCTGTGTCTTCTAATCTGTCGTAATGTTCACAGACAGCCTGTCCTCTGCCAGAGTCATGTGAATGAATGTTTATTAGTGGGCTTTGCTAAAGCAAGCATCACTATGATTATTTCCCATACTTATGATTAGGGATTTGAACACACCTCTAATCCCAAGTATTGCAATTTGGTGCGTAACTCAACCCACAATGTTTCTGACATAAAAGATACCTCAAATATTGCGGCTTGTTGAGGAGAGGTGTGCTATTACTTTTCTAAATCATTTGACTTGCAATTTTCTCCACAACAGCTCCACCAAAAATCTTTTAAGTAGGTTCCTGAACCTTCTTTATAGGCCCAGCAATATTTTGGGGCTTATATCTTCTCGGGCAAGAAACCATATAGCATCTGCCCAGAACACCCTAGCAACCACATAGCAACCTGCTAACAGCCACTCTTGGTGACTCTTGCATGGGCGCCCGGCCTGTATGATTTTCTTAAATTGCTGTAGTTATTTTCATAGCTTTAGTTGGGAATTATACATTGTAGATATTGTGTTTTAACCCAAACATCAGCTTGATGATGTCATTTCCAATAATACAGGAGTGTGTGGCGGACAGCATATAATCAAGCCTCCGATCCACCACACCACAGTATGACACACACACAGAGCGGACCATATTTATGGATTATTTTAGGGAAGCTATTTTTGAGAAATGCGTGTTTGTGTACCTACTTAAGCATCTTCAAAACCTCCTTTTGAGGATGTATTCATTTGGGAAGAAAACTTTTTTTTATTATACAAATGCAGAAAGTTTTATTATATATATACACAGAGCTGGGTAGATTACTTACAAATGTCAAAAATCAGTCTGTTACTGATTCCAAATTACATGACAAAAAATGTAGTTAGTAATGTAATCATTACATGACACATTTTAGGTAATATAATCAGACTACTTTTTGATTACTTTTAGATTACTTTTGACCTATCTCATTTATCACATTGATTTAAAAAGAATAATCTTGCACAATATTAATATAAAAATTCAAAGAGAAAATGCATTTTCCTACATTGGAAGTGTCCAACTCCACCCCCAACTACCTCTTGATTAAAAGATCTCATGTCATTCCTTTCTTTAGAAAAACTGAAGCACACCATTCAGGGCTCAATTGTTAAATTCAACAAAACTTGGATTCCCGTTCTAAATTTCTTTGATTCTTTGACCTCAATAGATTCTGACTGAGTTTGGTCATTGTGTGAATGTTTACATTTAGGTACAGTACTGCATGGCTGCTGCGGTTATGTGTTTTCTCATATAGTGTTGTTATAGATAATGCAGTTTCATTTCAAACCTCCTGAGCAGTTTATGGATGGGGGGAGGTTATGTACTGTTTTAATTCTGGCCTGGGTTCCCTTAATTCACTGGGGTTAAATGTGGGGATAAAAACACATGCAGACAATGTTCTTTTCAATGTACTGCTCTGTGTATTACATTTGTCTGTGTAATAATAAAACATGTGGAACAAAAATACAAAGAGAAAAAATATTCCATTCATTGTAATTAACAAATTTAAGTACATTAAAGTGCACATTACAGTACATCAAGGTTTCCCGAACGTGGGTTTGTGAGTTTAATAAAAAGCTAACAATTAAATAAATACATTTAAATTCAAATAATATCAATCAAAATAAAGCACTAAAAATGAAATACTTTATTTGTTTATCTGTATGTCATGTAACCATATTAATCAACATTAGAGAACCATAAACATGCAAATGCAATACTTAATTGATCAAATTGATCAACAAAAATGACAGTGAAGACATTTATGATGTTAGAAATTATTTTATTTCTGGGGAAAAAAATCATGGTTTTCACAAAAATATTAAGCATCACAACTGTTTTCAACATTGATAGTAATACATTTTTTGAGCACCAAATCAGCATATTAGAATGATTTCTGAAGGATGATGCAACACTTTTCATTTTTTTTATGAAGCCATGAACATAAACAACTTTTCAAATCAAAAACCAAAAAATTACTTTCTGATTCCAAACATATTTCTTCTTCATGAAAATGTTATGTAAGGGTTAAGTTTGAAGAGCTAATAATAGACTAATATAGACTTTTTGCTTAATTTCACATGAAGACATAATGACATGTCCCCATTTAAATATCTTAGTAAAAGCATATGGAGAGAGAAAGAGTTTCTTGAGTGTTCAGTGGGAGAGAGAAGCTTTAATTCGCTGAATGGGGTTTCCAAACTGTGTCATACTCCAGATGTGTGGTGACCTCATCCAAACTCAAGCTTTACAGAAACTGAAGCAGCAGTGAACCACACTAGCTTATAAATGTCATAGTGTGCGTCTGTGTTGCTAGGACTCTTTGGTGGCATATTAGTGACTTTGTTATCTGTACTATATTTCAGTGGAAGTATCTTCTGGAGTGTGTCATTGGACTGTAAGCCAATCATATCACCTCATTCCACATCAGTGATGTACATGGGTGTTTCTGTTCTGTAGCGGTGGCACACCACAGAGCCATGAAATTGTGCATGTAAGGGTGTGTATGTGTGACCATGCAAATGTGCGTACATAAAATATCTATGTGTTGTTTTTACCTAATGGTGTGAAAGTGGTGTATCAATATTCATGAGCTCATACAATCCCATCACAAACTGGTTGTATGAGAGCTGTATAGGCACGTCTTTTGTACATGCGCATGAAGACAATGAAGTGTGACGCTCCCATTCTCCTGCTGTCCACCCTCTTACACACTGACAGCATTCACTGCACACACACACACACACACACACACTAATGCTCTGATGCTGGCCATATGAGTGAGCATGTGTGTAAAATGAGAGACAGGACTGGCTTTTGTTTTGTTCACTGACAGAAATGTTCAGTAATGAGCTCATACCACAGCAGTGTCATGTAGTGGCAGTCAAGCACACAGGCCTGTACCAGTACCTCAACACACACAAACATACACACACACACACACACACACGCTTCCCTTCATCATGCAAAAACCATGGGGGTGGACAGAATATAGTATGTTGTGTCAGGTTATCATGCATTTCAACAGATTTTGTGATAAAAGTACAATGGAGGGCACAGCATGTGTCCGTTCAACAGTTGCAATTTTAATGAGTGTTATTTTCATAACATTACTGCTGCTCCAAGATATAGAAAGACATCAGAATAGGCCACAATAGGCAATTTTGTGCATATGTTTGATACTGTATATTATTTAAAAGTGTACAAGGATAAAGAGAGTGATGTCCGGTTCATATTGTAAGCAGATGTATTATTCTTCAGTTCTGATTTTGGACTCATTTAATTATTTTCCACACTCTGTTTGCATGTGTTTGTGAATATGTGCACATCGCAGGTGTGTCTGGTTTATATCTGGTTTGGTCTGGTCTGGTTTGCTTTCTAAATGGTCCATGCTGAATCTCAGTAATGCCAACAGAGACCGCCCTGTCTGCCTGCCACATTTTCTGACTGTCCTGCCATCTATCTGTCTGTCTAACTGTCCGTCTGTAATGTTCAATATACTATAATTATTGCAAGAAATAGACAAACATAGACAGGTAGTTAGACAGACAGATGCATTTATTACAAAAAATGTTGCAGGTGTTTATCTACATGTTGTCACAAATAATTGGTCTGTAATTATACTGATTTAAGTTTTGTAAACCTTAAGTGCACAAAATTAAATTTTCAAGATGGTCATCACTTAAAATAATGATAAATTGTAGTTACGATAACTTGCAGTTAGACATGTGAGTCAGATAACCGCTGTGACGCATTCAGTGAGTTCATTCAGAAAAGGATTCATCATACTGATTCAAACTGATACCTCCTAAATACTTGAGTTATCTTAAATGATTCATTAAAAGAACCTGGTCATAAGAGTCATTTGTAGTGTTGTAAAAAGTACCGACTTCGGTACCAGTGGGTACTGAAACTTTAAAAACGTCCATTTCCCGCTAAGATTTTTTCACTGTTGAGTCAATTCTTAAACACTGTGCGTGAACACATTGGCCAATCAGCAGTGTTTAAGAATCTGCTTAACAGCGCTCAAATCTTAGTGGAAAATGGACGTTTTTAAAATTTCAGTACAGACTAGTACCAAAGTCGATACTTTTGACAACACTAGTCATTTGCTTGTGAATCAGACTACATCGGATGGACTTGCTGCCGTTCAAAATAAGCAATACAGGAAACACTGCAACAAAATAAATAAGGGCAGCCACAATACTATGAGTTCACGCAGTTCTCTTTAGCTATGCCAGAGAGACTCTAAATAAAAGTACTGTTGAAAGATGCTCTTTCTGCTAAGACCTTGAAGACATAACAACCAGTGTTCGTTTATTTGAAGGGGTTTAGACTTTGTGTAATCTGGCAAAGCAGTGTTTTGATGATACGTGAATTTTTCCAGTAAAAACAGAGATACTTTGTTGCTTTGACATATATCTACACACACACACACACACACACACACACACACACACACACACACACACACACACACACACACACACACACACATATTCTTAGGTGGGCCCGCGTGTCGCTACAGAGATGTTGACACAGCATCTACATCCCTGTGGACTAATGATTGTTATTTTTCTGCCTGCTGTAACAGTCTGGTCTAATTGTGTGTCTGAAAGCTCCCGCTGAGTTTGATGTGTTTATGAATATCAGTCTCACATTAAAAACCTGGATAATGGGACTCATAAAGTCAAGCCCATCCTGCTCAGTGCCAGCAGACCTGTACCTAGATACTCTTTTTCCCTTTCATCCTCCACCCCCAGCGGCGAGTTAAGTGGGTTGCAGTGTGTGAGTGTGTTTGTTGGCATCTGGCCGCAGTAGTATATTAATAGAGGAAGACTACCTGAGGGGGAATAGGTGTTTTGGGAGCGGAGATTGAAACAGCCCATTAAAAGAGTTGTTTTCGTTTTCCTCTTTTCTTGCCCACAGCAGCAGGAGTCCAAACACACACACACCGTTCACTTTCACCACCCAGCTACTGTTGACTTTACACGTCATGAAATTATAACTTTATAGATATGCATCTGTCTATTCATCATTCTTTCTCTTATAAGAAATCAACCTGCAAATGGCTTTCTTGATTTGTCTCAGCATATTAAGATGGGATATAAGAAAGTATTTATTATAGAAAAAATATAGACTTCACTTTTTACATAACTGATCTATAGTTGACATCAGCATTGGCACTGAGTTGATAAGGAAGGTCTTGAGTTGATGTTGGCTGGCGCGCTAGATGATTTATTGTGGAATGGATTGTGATCTCTTGAACTGCCCTGCACTGCACTCTTTCAAAGGCAGCCAGAAGCAATCAAAGCCCAGCCCATCTCTGTCTCTCCCCCAGGCATTATCAAACGCTCAGACTCAGAGGATGTCTGCCTGAGTAAATAGAGCAGGAGCTTTCTATGATGCCAACTAGCACACAAGCAGGAAAAGTGAATTGGGGAAGAGGGATATTTGGAATTTGTATGAGCAACTTTTTGCACCTACACTAATGTTCAAAAGTTGGGGTTAGAGTTATCATATTAGAATGATTTCTGACGGATCATGTGAAGCTGAGTAATTTGAAATATATTCAAATAGAAAATCCTTTTAAATTGTAATGATATTTCACAATATCAATGTTTTATTGTATTTTTGATCAAATAAATGCAGCCTTGGGAAGAAAGAGACTTTCAAAAACATTAAAAATCTTACCAAGCCCAAACTATACATGATAGATGAGCACATGAATCTAAAACTCAAATTATATAATTTCATTTAACTCTTATGATCATTCATTTCATCCTTTTAGTTTAGTTTTTTAGGCTTTTCATTAAGGGAATGCCAGAGATAATAGTAATAAGATATGAGAGGCAGTTTGTCACCACAAGTAAGCAAAATACTGCAAAGCATCAATTTAATATAATGAAAGCTACTGCAATTTGATTAAAGGCATCATTGTTAAATAAATAGTTTCATATTCAGTAACAGTTACTTGTTCCTCCTCAAGTAGAATGTGTGGTCGGAGATGATTGTTTATCTGCATTTTACAGTGCCTCGTACAATCAGATATTACATTCAAAACTATGTTTTGTAAAAGATCCATCGCTTCTTGCTTTGAGGGCAATGAGTTTGACAAATGCAAATGTGTGTGAGTGTCTGACCTCAAATACTTCATTGCAGCAGCCCATATTTGAGCGTTCATGTTCCCTAACCACAAACCTAAGGACCCCTGTTTAATCTGTCTGCGAGGTTATTAGAAATAACAACTATAACTTGTTTTATGTGAGTGGTGTCTGTTTTATTTTATTTTAATAAATGATGGTTGTAAGCAGTAAAACTTGTGTTCTGTAAACTTGTAGAATTTTATTGTAAGCCTGGTAAAGACATTTGTGTGTTTAGAGCTGTTGATTTTGTTGGTGAAAAATGGAAAAAAAAACGACACTATACCACATTCTCAACTCTCTCTCTCTCTCTCTCTCTCTCTCTCTCTCTCTCTCTCTCTCTGTGTGTGTGTGTGTGTGTGTGTGTGTGTGTGTGTGTGTGTGTGTGTGTGTGTGTGTGTGTGTGTGTGTGTGTGTGTGTGTGTGTGTGTGTGTGTGTGTGTGTGTGTGTGTGTGTGTTTCTCTCTCTCTCTCTCTCTCTCTGGGTTTGCATTCATGACCCCAGGGGGCGCTGTTTCCTTAAGTGCAAACTGCGCTTGTGAACTTGAATGAATTAATCATTCCAGTGAAGTGAAATAAAATTAAGGAGAAAATAACAGAAAGCAATATGTTCAAAAGAAAAAACTGGGATTGAATAAGAATTAAATCTATTATCGTTCTATCATTTTGTGTTTTATATATATATATATATATATATATATATTCACACACACTTTTTAAATAATAATTTACATAAAGACTTAAAGAGCCCTATATGTAATTCAGGGTGAAGAGCACTTGCCAATGAGTCTTTGTCAGTGAGTAATCAACCTCACAGTGGAACTCAATGTGCAAAACCATGGCTTAAATATTATTTCTGTTTCCATAGAAATCAGCTGTGGTCTGTCCCTTGTGGTTGAGGCCGAGAGCAGATCTGTCCAACCCACACTCAAACACACAGGTACCCATGGCATAGAGTGTTTATATCCCCAGCATCACCGCTGATGGCAGCGGGCGTGTTTTTATGACAGTCAATGGCCAGTGGCCACAGCAAGCTCTCATCACCTCCCCACTCTACTGTAGACACGCTAACAAACCTGAGCCAAGCGCCTCAGGCCAGCGGTCTCCTGCTCTCCACCCCTCCTGTGTCCTCCCCTCTGCTTGCGTTTGGCAGGTAGTCAACTCAATTTCTCGCCTGCTGATTCTGTCTCCCCACCTCGCCTCTTTCTTCTTTTCCTCTTCCTCTCTTCATTTTCTCTGTAGAAAAAGAAGATTAAGAGATGACTGTCAAATGCGTAGTTGCTCTAAGTGGTTGCTTGTGGTTCAAAGGAGATTGCTAAGGCCTCAAATATACTCCTGTTGTCTACTTTCTGCCTTCAAATTATACTAAAATCCACCCATAGAAAACAAAAACATACATTAGCAACATAAATATCCACAAACTAATGTGTTTGTTTTGTGTTTTCTTATGCTTATCTTTCCATCATTCTATTGTGTGCAGAAAGCCAACTGCGTTCCACTAACACTGTGTTTGTATGTTGTGCAGAAGTGTGTTTATGAATATTAAAAAGCCTGTTGGTGTGACAGATTGGCTTTGTGCAAAGCTCCAAATCAGTACAGCATTTTTCTTGAATGTAACTTCACTCTCCAGTGGATCGGTTGCTGTGGAAACAGGCCTGTTTGTTGTGGGTGGGAAGCAGAGACAGACAAACACCAGCATCTGGTGGACTGGCCTCTCTTCCAGGATGGTGTGGCGCAACCCTGCATAGCATGCTCTGGACAGGCATTCATACTTATTGTGCATTTAACCCTTTCATGTAATAATCTGTGTTCAATTTGACTTCAGCTTAGTCGACAACATTTGTGGCATAATGGTGATTACCACAAAACAATTCTGACGTGTCCCTTATAAATGAATGATTCACACAATATCATTCATCTGTGGTGTTATTGTTATAGTTGTTGTCAGGACTTGTTAAATTTATTGTGTTTGGTGTGAACAGGCCTTCATTCTACAAGTGCAGTCACTCGCTTGTACCAAAACCAGAGTATTCCTTTAACAGCTCAGTGGGGAAAATAGCTGCTGAAACATTTTTAAATGATGTTTATGCTACGCGGTATGTGCTGCTAAGTCCTGTGTGTGGAGAACAGCTGTTTGTTCTCATGATGATTACACACATCTGGGTATTTCATGAGGATTTGAAAGATTCTGTCAGGCTTTTATTAATTGCTATGGGTCTGTGCAGTTCTCATAGTGACTAGCTGTGGGAAACCCTCGGGAAAAAACTCACTGGTGGTGACCGGTCACTTCAATAGAAAACCAGAATCGAACATGTTTCTTATCTCCTTACTGACATAATTGACATGTACAGCATTACCAGTGTTGCTGTAGGTTTAACTGGATGCAAAATACTTTTTTTTAATCAAGGATGCATTAAATTGATCAAAAGTGACAGTGAAGAATTTTACTTTGTCAATTTTAATTTCATTTTTTCTTAATGGTTTTCTTTTTTTATTATTATTAATCTAATGTGAATGTACCATGGTTTCCTGGTACAACAACTGTTATGTCTTAATAACATATCATAATTATTAGTAGGACATAATAATAGTATCTTCATTCTGGACTAATCTAAAGTATTCTGTCTATAGTTGCTGATTTTCCAAATTGGTACATTTAGCCTGCAGTTGTGTTGTCAACCAGCAGGGGGCTCTGTGTGGAAATGAATAGCTCACGCTGTGATTACATTGGGTTCACTGGTGGCTGTGCACATTGTTGAGTAAGACAGATTATTTGTCTTAGACTAAGTTTCCTTTGGGAGAAATGAATCCCAAGATGACATATTTAACAGACAAATAGCAGCAGTGGTATGGTGTCATCATGTGGACAGCATGCCACTGCTCTTTAGAAAGATCAGAAACTGTTGATTTATGGTTTGTTATTCCATCAAAAGTTAAATGTATGTAATTTTATGAATGGAATTAAAGCCTCAGCCAGTTTGTTATAAAATCTCTTTGCAGATGTTCATAGAATGTTCGCAAAACACACATTGTTTTTTGTCAATATAATGAGCATGTGGATTCACGTCTCATTGTGTTTTTCTTCACACCATACCGATTAGCATAGCAACCGTACCCCGATTAAAGCAGCAAATCTCCAGACGAATGCAATTGAACATGGATGGCTCAAATGCTGAGTTCCAGTGTGCCAGACTAATGCAACTGAAATAAACACTCCATAATAGCTGTTCACTCAGTCATGAGCAAAACAGCCAAACACCAAGGCATTTCGGTACCTTCCAGTGCCTGGAATGCTGAAAGAGTTTAGAGATGTAATGACAAAACCAAGTGCTTTAGGAAAATAATTCTCTGAAACACCTTGAGTGACTTAAGGGGACATACCAAGTTGAAGCAAAGAAGTTTATAACCAATCACAGTGGTCATTTGTGTGTGTGTGTGTGTGTGTGTGTGTGTGTGTGTGTGTGTGTGTGTGTGTGTGTGTGTGTGTGTGTGTGTGTGTGTGTGTGTGTGTGTGTGTGTGTGTGTGTGTGTGTGTGTGTGTGTGTGTGTGTGTGTGTGTGTGTGTGTGTGTGTGTGTGTGTGTGTGTGTGTGTGTGTGTGTGTGTGTGTGTGTGTGTGTGTGTGTGTGTGTGTGTGTGTGATATTATAAGGGTTTCCTCTTTTAACTTTCTTTACATTTATCCCTCATACCAGGGGAGGAAGTGCAGTTCTGATTACTGTGATTACTTTTGTGTTTTTGCCACATCAGCATGAACACGTGATCAGGAATAAACATCCGTAGACAGCAGAATGCTCATCTTGCCTTGAGTTCTGAAGCAAACATGCATCTCTCACACAGAGCATAGCACATTTGTTTTCTGAAGCTGTTTGTTCAGAGCAACTGGAGTGAAGCCTTCCTACTACCAGCATGAACCAGAAAACACACAAACACACTTCTCCACTTCTGAGAGTATTCTGTTTGAAGTTAGTACTGGCTGTTGTTGAAAGGTCACCCATATTATGACTGATCCTGAGGTAACACGACACTTTCCTGATCTCTGACAGTGCTGTGTGTCATTGGGTTAATTCCACAGGATGAAACACTTTATACGATTTCTGGAATCTATAGAATATGCGTATTGCTTCAAAATGATTTAAACAGAATGTTGCAGAAAGTCATTAAATGTGGATGGTCACTGTCTTCTGTTTATTGCTTTTAGTCATGTCTGCAAGTGTTTTTATCATGCAAATATCTCTCATAAGTGACCTGGTTAGATTACATTATGATAAGGTAACCCACATTTTCATCCCATATTTGTTTTCTTCTCTTTTGTTCAGAAGTTAAGGGGCAGTATATATATTTTTTTGTTTTTGAATGGACATTCATATGCTCACCAAGGCTGTGTTTATTTGATCAAAAAACAGCCACAACAGTAATATTGTTAAATACTGTAATTTAAAATAATAGTTTTTATTATATTAAAACATTTCAAATGTCACTTTTGTAACATTAAAAATGCTTTTACTGATTTTGCTATTTTTGATAAATGTAATGCATCCATTCTGAATAAAAAATATTAAGTACTTAAATTAATTCCTTATTGTATTATTATTGTCTTTATTTTAGATTATTTTGAAGAATGTTTCTTTCATCCTTAGCTTCAGCAGATCCAAACATCCAGCATCACCATGGGCTCTATGCTCAATGCACATATCCATGCTTCATAACTTTAGTTGACTTATTATAGAAGAACAGTGAATGTTTTGCTGTCCACAGAACCGCAGGCTGCAGGTGGCCATTGTTTTGGCACTTTCCATATAAACCGATCCAGTGAGCCGGGCCAAACTGGCCCCAGTAGTTCCGCCACCGAGTATGTGGATCACTGGAATACCAATCACAGCGCTGCAAGAGAGCCACTGTGTGTGTCTTGCACAACAACAACACCATCCACGCCACAGGTGCAGAGAGAGAGATGAGCAGAAAAGATAAACAAACGATTTCCCAAATATCTGTGCAGAAAATACAGAAAAATGTTGATGGTGTTAGAACACACAGTAGTCTCAAGTTATATAATCAGTTATTTTTGCAGTGTACAATAAGTGTTTGGTCAAAAAAATGCATGCTTTGCATGCATAATCCCTGTTTTACAGGTCAGTGCTGTTCAGGCTCAATACATCTGGAATGACCGTTTGTTATGATCTCATTGCAGACAATGACCGACTCATGTGTTTTTAGCCTATATAGCCACTTTCCCATATTTTATGTTGGTTATATTTATAGGTGGTGTGAATCGGGTGCAGCTGTGTTGACTTTCCCTTCTTAAGATCTATATGCTTTACTGGCCCCCTGTAGTCTGGTGTTGAGTTAAGCGTTTCTTGAAGTATTGTGTGGAAGTGTTTTGCAATCCCTGTAGGTTACAGACCTTTAGTTTAACAACACACTTTGGTTTGAATCCGGAAGGCATCTCAACAATAGAGCATTACCTTTGCTCTGCCATTCAGTGCTGTTAGAAACTCTGTTTACTCAGCAGGGAACTCCCTTACAAACACACGGTGACCTGACGCGTTGACCTCTTCCTGGTCCTCTCTGATCCAAATTGATTGACAGCCACTATTTAAGCTAACTTTATGCTAATCACACATACAGTAGCAGACATCAGGTAAAGCACTTCCAGGATATCGGATCAAACCTTGTCCCTCAGAGGAATTTTTTGTAAAAGTTAATGTACCTGTGTGCGAGTATATGAGCATTAAAGTTCATGTAAGCGTGTGTTGGTTGAAAGAGTTGGGCATGTTTTAAATGTTTAGGCTATAAACACTACGCATGTTTAGCATCTGTTTTAGAGTCCCTGTCTGGAAAAGTAATTCCGTCTTTACCTCTACCTACAATATGTATGAATTTCATTGAGTGTGCCTATGTATTATATGCATGAATTGAATTGAGTATATGTGTGTATTTGTCTATAGGTGACTTTAATTTAGTATAGTGTAGATGTGCTTACAAAAACTGTGTAAACCACTAAAAGTTAAGTAAGTTTTTTTATTGAGAATTAAACATACTCAGTACTACTCAGATGTGTATGTGTGATCTGCACATATGGATGGTTTCTCTCTGCCCCTGTATGACTAATGGAGGAATTCTCAAATAGAACAAGAGGGACTCGCTTTCACTTTTCACTGTCTCTTTCAGGCTGTTCTGGCATCTGTCACAAGACTAGACAGCTGTTGCCGTTTCAGAGAATGTGTCTCTGGGAAGCAAATGAGAAAGAGGAGAGAAGAGCAGACCTGTTTAGCCACTCTTTTTTTGCAATAGACGGGCATAACAGGAGGAGAAATATCCAAGGCATCCACAGCTTTGAACATGCACATTTATTCAATTCTGTCCTGTCGTCTGGCTTACTGCAGCTCAAATTACACAAGGGATCAGAGGTTAATTAGATTAATGAAACCCCTGTGCCTTTAAATCTTCCCTGCAGGACATCCAGAATGGTCATATGCCACATTACAAGATCTTCTTGAAAGATTATGATGTCTCAGATAATGATTATGTTATATGAGGATAAAATTACTGTTTTGTATTAGCCTATCTACTGAATTAACCTTTATTGAATATTTGTTGTAGTTTTGTTTAGTTTGAGCTAACACATATTCGATTAAATGTTTCAAAATTAAGATTTTGTTGTTGTAATAAAAGCAATTTAACTTATCTGAAAGACTGCTTTCAAAACTTAGTTTAAAATATTTCATCCCATTTTTTTCAATTACTAAAAAGGCTAAACGATATCCAGTATGATTTGAGGAAAACATGTTTTTTGTGTCAGTGAATGGGTGCTTCAACATTGGGGTTGTGGGGGTTTAGTCAAAAGGTTGAGTACACGGTGTAAAACTTTCAGGCGTGCTTTGAAGTGTTGTGCATAGAGAATGGATAACGTCATGCTTCTGAAATTATTTTCTCATGGCCTTTTGTTTTCGAATGCATTGTGAGCAAAATGTCGCTTTGTTCCTTTGTGTCTGTTTATAGCGGTTAAAGTATTGCTGGAAAAGCGAAAGGAGAGATACCCTTTTCCAAAGGTCTCTCTCTGTGTGTGTCGTCATTGCTTAGTGAGGATCAGTTTGTCCCGTTTGTGGCAGTGAAGCGCGAGAGCCGTGTGTTGTTTGGGCGGAGTAAACCATTGCGCTGGAGAGGGGGTGGCTGGAGAACTCAAGCGCAAAAATCCGCTCCGGGCGTTTTCGTCAGTGTTTGTTGCTGAATGGTGCTGTCGTGGGTACTTTGGAACGTTGATTGTCTCGCAGGGATTGGCTTTGATGTTATTTACGTATTGTAATGATTAAATCGTTTTATATCGCACACTAAAGAGAACTCCCTAAAGTTTGGGTTGGTTCGCTCCGACGAAGTGCCAAGTGAATCGCTGAAATCTGTCCTGCTATACTTGAGTTGAAGTTTCTCTGTACGGTGTGCGCTCAGTTGGATTCAAATGGAAAACATATCTGCGAATATGTATTTCTGTACTTTAACGGAATACTTTGCAACACTTTTGAACACGCACCGCGGAATAGCGAAATACTAACTCAGATTTAAAAGACTTCTGGACGTATTTTATGGTTTTAGGATTAACATTCATCAACTTGAAATTTGAGGCTGTAAATCCATCAGTGTTTGACAATGGAGGAGGATCAAGTGTCCTCTCCCGAGGAGCCGCAGGCGGCCAGCGGCGCATCATCGGACAGCTTCTCCCGGCTCTGGTCAGACATGATGGGGATGCTGGTAAGTTCGGAGTTGGGGGAGGGGTGTCACAGGAAGGCAACTTGAGAAAAGTCCTTCAACCCAAGGGGCTTAATTTATTGGAGCTCGTGGTGTGTGTGCTTTAGTTGTGCTTTGATGCCAAGCGCATGTTAAAGCAGCCCGCAGGAGCTTCAGGACAACCTCAGCTAACTTTCCGCTCGCTGTGAACAGGAGTCTTAAAGATGTATGGTTGGGTCTGTTGAGAGGCATTGAGAAGTTTAGAAATCTCCAGGGAATCGTATCACATGGTATGTAACTGAAGTGTTTATTTGTATTATTTTAACCCGGCGCACGTGCGGCGTTTGATACGCAACTTAACTCAAACACGACAGAAGTTTAAATGGGGTTTCCTTGTCGTTTCAATTGAAGTCTAATTACCAACTAACGTTAGATGTACATTTCCCGCATAATACAAAGCTATTTTATCTAAGTAACTATTTAGACACGAAATTAGTGGTTCTGGTTACTTGTAAGTTGACTTAAATCGTTCGCAAAGTAGTCTTGCATGGCAACATTGAAAACTATCAGGCTACAAACCGAGCATTGCAACAATATTACCATATTATATTACTGTGTATATTATTAAACACACCACGTGTTTTCTCTGTACTGGTTAGCTAAGAGATTTAACTGTAACAAATGTAACATTTCGAGGACTTTTACATTGATTTTGTTTCTATCTGATGCATTTTAGTGTTTATTTTACGGGATAAAATCATTTCCTTGGCCACTATGGCTTTTAGTTTGGAAAATAATCTTGTTCTCTCCCAAGGCTTTCTCTGTTGTCTGTTATCTGCAAGCATATTTCACTGGTCCTATTACTTACAATTGTTATGAATCAGTTCAGAATGGTCATGTTTCCATTGAGACCAGCTTATAGTGATGGCCACACTGTAATGTCCTCATTGCCTAGTCATGGGTTCTCTGTCCTTTTTGGTTTTAATTAAACCTTTAATTACGACTGTTGTGTAGGAAATTGGTTAAAGTGGATATTTACATACAGATATTCCCTGAGACTTTGTCAGAACCTTAACAGGCCTGTTGTTAAGCACCCAGATGAGAGAGATAAAGGTGTGACACCCATTTCCAGTGAAAACGGCTTCGCTTCTTGATGGCTGCAGTGTTAATTAAGCATCTGAAAAGTGTGTATTGTTTTTATGTCCAGGAAAGTGAGATTATCTAACAATAAATAATTGTTTCTATTAAATCTGATTAGATAAATTGTAACACTGAGACACATTAATGATTAATGTCTTTTAAGTTGAACACCTTTTTTCCTCCCTCAGGAAAGAAAAAACATACTATTCTGTGATGTTACTGAAAGATAATGAGTCTTTTTTCTTTCTTTCCAAAGAATATGTCTCATGTATACTCCTCTTCTTACAAATAGCCCTGCAGTGCTCTCTCCTCATCTGACTTGAACGCTCACGTGATAATATTAAAACCACACTGTCTAAGCAGCTGGTTGAGACTTTACATCTATAGGGCCCTATGAAATCCATTGAATTTTTTCCAAAAGTCCGTTTCATTTGTTTCTAAATTCAGTTTTTTTCCGTTTAAATTTTTCTGGATTCTGTTTTTTCCCCATTTTTCTGGACTCCTTTTTAATGATCAAATTAAATTGTATTAATCAAAAAGCATGTTTGATTAACTACAAATTATGAAACTTATACAATTTAACATTAACTTATCAAAAGTGTAACAAAAATTACATGTTTAGGGCCGTATGAAATGTAAAAAAAATTCTCCCCTTATGTTTTATTGTTACCAAATTCTGTGTTTTAGCATGTCTAATTATTTGACTGCATACATTTTTATTTATTTATTCTTACAGTAGCCTTATGAAATGTTTTTTCCCCCTCAGAAATTCTGTGTTGTGTATATAATATTTTACTGGTTATCAGATGAAGGCATAACACATTGATTTAATTTATATTTTAATTAATGAAAATTAAACATTTACATTTTTTGAAAATAAAGGGGATATACTATTAAAATAAAAATATTTTGTGATTATTTCTTTAAATTAAGTTGTATTATTTTTCAACAGTAGTAGTGGTAGTTGTAGTAGTACGTGCATTCTACTAAATAATAGTAATATAGCCTATATCTGGCACAATGTCTTTAAGTTAAACCAAACTTTTATTTTGATGGGTTGCCATGAATACCTTTAACCAAAGGTGTGTATATGATATGACGCTAGTTTTACTCAAATTAAATGGTAAAATGCTGGTGAAGGGACTCTCAGAACAGTTCTGGAGATATTGTTCATATATTTATGTCCTCATTGAGACTGCAGACAAGCGTCACGCGCGCTGTGTAACTTTAGTAAACAAACCCGTGCGTCTGCTCCATTCATGAGATGCGCAGAACATGCAGGATTCATATTTAAATCGACTTTTGCGGCGTAATATTTACAAATAATAGTCCATATTTGATGTTTGGCGATTTGATTTGTGTAATGACCTACTTTTGATTGATTCATCCAAACTTTGACACATTCGCGTTAAACTGTAAATTCCGTTTTTATGACTGGATTCCACGATTCCGTCCGCGTTTTCTGCATCTCGGAAATCAAAGGGCCCTACATCTACGAAGCAGTTTTGGGGGGAAAGTTGCAGAAGTAGCACCTAAATGTGTTCTCAGCTTGGCTTTACCCAACCCCCAACAAACAGCAGCTATTGTTTATAATCCTTGCAGCTTTAATCAAATCCTCCATCGTTTGGCTTTAAGCAGCTCTTTTTAGTAGCTTTTATCTATAGTGACAGTTTGGATCATTTACAATTCTGTCTTTGCTTCAGTTATTTTGATTGTTTACAAAAGGAGATCTGTGCATTTGCACTGCTGTGTCTCTCTTAGTTTATACTTTATAGCTAACACAAGTGAATGCCCGACTGTTTACAAACTAATTTTTGTTAATGACATTTTCATAACCATGTATAGGAATCATACATTCAGCTGGTCATTATTGTATTGTTGAAGGGTTTTATTTTGCAACAACGACTAGATGATAGTATCTTTCATTACAAGGCAACTTAATAAATAAATTAGTTTGAAATATTGACATCAATTTAAATTGAAGAAACGAGACTACTCTGCTAAGCCAGATATTAAACTAGCAAGGCCGTGTTGGAAATTGGTTCCCAGGGAAAATGTTCAAATATAAGAAATGTCTTGATTGCATGAAAAAAATGGTTAGACATGGTTTCAGTTAAGCTGACCATTAGACAGTCTTGGTCGTTTTACTTTCAACTTTTACAAGCCTTTTAAATGTGCCTTGCTAGTGAATGAAATGTTGTTTTGGTGGGCACTCTGTCTATAAAAATAAGGTTTTTATTATAGCATTAACTAGATTTTTGAATTTCATAACATTTTTGTTTTCTTAAGTGCATATATTGCTACATTTGAGGTAGTGTTTAAGATTTATTATCTTATGCTAATGTTGATAAACAGCATTTGTAGAACTGGTGGCTACTGAGTTGCAAATTAAAGGTCTGAACAACATTCTGAGGTTAACCATTGTGCATGCCAAGCTCATAGATCTCTCTTAATGAGAATACCTCTGTCTGCCTGTCATTGAAGGGTGGTCTGTGTGAGCAAACCCCATTTATATGTGGTTCCACTCATCTAAATCCATTTCAAAGTCAATTAACAGCCCGTCACCCTCATTTCTACCATCTCTTGGATTTGTGTTACAATGTTGTGGCTGTGAATGTTTTAAGGAGAAAATGATCTGTGAAATACAGTTTTGACATCTTAATTGTTTGCCTTATCAAATATTTCTTAAATAAGAGCAGCTTTTTTGAAGATTGAGCTACAGTATTTGCATGTAACATGCATCAGCACACTAACTACTAACTGTAAAGAAAGCCAGATAGACACTATGCATAAGGCAGTAATGAAATGTTTGCTTCAC
This sequence comes from Ptychobarbus kaznakovi, assembly GCA_027422405.1. Classification (NCBI taxonomy): domain Eukaryota; kingdom Metazoa; phylum Chordata; class Actinopteri; order Cypriniformes; family Cyprinidae; genus Ptychobarbus; species Ptychobarbus kaznakovi. The sequence goes on along the minus strand of CM049794.1, from coordinate 42,460,896 downwards.
CATTGGACATTAGACAATGTGTGGGAGAATGGCTGGCCATATCCGCAGTACTTAAGGGCCTTGATAGTAACTGATCATGATTTTGGATGAGCCATTGCTCCCCGCCTCTGATTCCAGTTAATTTAACACATTCTCCACCCAGCACACCACAGGCATTTCTCTCTCTTTTCACCTCCCGTCCTTCCCTTCCTCCTTCCTTATGCTTCCATCAGCCCTCTGTGGATATCCTGAGGAAGCCACCCTATTGAGGGTGTGTCAGGACCCCCTGACCAACTTCTGTCTCACATCCTCTCTAACTCAAATACAGCTCATGTTCACTTCTCCCCTCCAGGGTGGCACCACACATCTCACAACAACTACGTCAAGCGACTTCCCCATCCCAACGTTACTTTGAAGAGGGAATCATTTCCATTCATTTGGTCTCCTTTAGTCTTTTGTACAAGGCCATTAACACATTGTGGTATTTTTGATACAGACCGACTTCATGCTTTCTGAGTGCGTATGTTTTATTCTGTGCTTAGTAATAGTGTCAGGACACGTTTAGGCACTGTGGGCATTATAATTTATGATGAGAAGTGCTAGGGGGAAAAAGCAGACTTGTGATTTTCTGTTCTGGGAGGACACTTTCCTGTTCGCCAGTCATTATTCAGGGCATGCAACTCGGCATTCCCAACCAACAAAAGAAAGAAAGAAAAACTTCTGTTAACTTATTTCTTTGCTCTCTTCTAGATTTTTTTTAGATGTGTACGTAGCATGTATTTTATTTTAAAAATGATGCATAAGATGATTGTGAGGAGTATCACAATCATTTAGTGAGGAGTATCACAATCATTTAGATGTAGATTAGTAATTGAATAATTAAAAATAAATTAAATATATTATAAAAAATAGATGATTATATAGCTTTTTTCTTTTTTATATGCGACATTGGATGCCCTATCTTCCCCAATGTTTGTGAGGACACTAAAGGGTTTGACTGACAAAAAAGTTTGTGAATCCCTACCCTATGTATAGCTATATTTTACTAAAACTCAAACTACAGTTTTTTTTTAATCCTCAGTTTAGCATGCTCTCAACACCATGTGAAGTGCATGCTTCTCATGAATTCCTGGAATTAGTCAACACAGTTATCACAGCGCAGAAGCATTGGATTCAGGACTGTGTCCAAAAATGTTAATGGCTCTGTAGTCTTCACGCTGCATTCAGAATGAAATGTGTTTCCTTTGATTTGAGTGTTGTGAAAAGAACAGCTCTTATCAGATCTGCTCGCTCATTTCACAATGGATTCACTGTATGAATGCTTTTGAGTTTTGTTTTAGGCCATTGAAGAATGAAAGGTTTTGCCCCAAAAAAAGATGTTTCCTCTCTCAGTAAAAGAGCCAGCAGCAGGGGAAATATCCTAATCTTGCATTGTTTTTGCAAAGCTCAGCTGTAAGTCATAGGAAGAATGTGCAAATGGCTTGAAGTCACTTAATGTTTTCTTTCTGGTAGAAGTGTAATCAAATACGCCTTTACCCTCCAAGGACTTTTGTGTCCGATGATGCTGTTTTGGAGCAGGTGGGCTGAGCAACTGAAAGGAATGTAGAGTAATCAATTAGTTTGTGTTCGAGGGAAATGCATCGTCTCACTCTCAGATTTCTCAGTATTTTAATCTCATTCTTTTCTTTCCTTGATTTTCTTTCTCTACCTCATACCAGGCGTAACATTATATCTGTTATGATGACCACATCAAAAATTTGTGGCTTTACTGAACGGCAGTTTCAATTGAGGGAAGTGTGAATTTGTGGTTGGCTTCTGTGAACAGACGGCTTCTCATATTTAGTGCCTTTTATTGTAAAAAGTTGATGTTCGATTGCATAATGTGGAATGTCTCTTTTCCAGTCATTGTGACCCGTTCCTCTGTCCCTGTCCTGGAAACAGATGTTCTCGACAAAGAATGTTGTTGCATTACACAACATGTTGAGTTTGGTTCATGTCGTGGGTGGCTCAGGACCTCGAGTAGTGTTGAAGTTAGCAGATTCTGGAGTACTGAACTGTAATTAGGTGTTGTGTACTTTTGAGGAGTCAACATTGAGTGAAAAAGACTTAAGCTACAGAACTTAAGTGTAGTCTCCTGTTTTGTGCTACAGTGACTGGTATTTCACTTCCTTTTATCAACCAGGGTCAACCCAAAAGAGCAAACAATTTAGGAATTATTAGTAATAATATCAGTCTATGAATGTTGTTCCAGCTGGAAATTATAAACACAAGAGCTGGCTGACTACATCTGCTGAGAGCCTTAGTCTGTACTGATGTAGCTTGCTTTCTTTCTTAGTTTCCTTCTTTATTTCTTTTTCTTTCTTTCCTTCATTCCCTCCTCTTTCTTTCTCTCTCTTTAATCCCAAAAAAGTGGTTGTCCTCTTTGTTGTAGCCTTCAAATCTCATTTGTTTTTCATATACTCAGACTTTATTTTTGGGTGAGGGATGCAACGATTACCATTAACAGTTGGATGTGCCAGAACTTTCTTCAGTTAAACAAGTCATTGCATTTGGAAACAAAGATGAAGTTCTCAAGGTGAATGCATACCTTGACTCTAGGGGTCAAACAACTCAAAATCAAGTCAAACAGTCAAAGCAGTAACTAAATCAGCATACTATCATCTCAAAAACATTGCAAGAATTAGAAGTTTTGTTTGCAGTCAAGATTTGGAGAAACTTTTTCATGCCTTTATCACCAGCAGGGGGGATTATTGTAATGGTCTCCTCACCAGCCTTCCAAAGAAGACCGTTAGACAGCTGCAGCTCATCCAGAACGCTGCTGCCAGGATACTGACTAGAACCAGAAAATCTGAGCATATCACACCAGTCCTCAGGTCCTTACACTGGCTTCCAGTTATTTTTAAATACTTTTACTCGTTTATAAATCACTCAATGGCCTAGGACCTAAATACATTGCAGATATGCTCACTGAATATAAACGGACCACTCAGATCAGTAGGATCGAGTCAGTTATAATACAAGGGTTCACACAAAACAAGCTCCGCTTTTTGCCACTCCAGTTAGAGCAGCCAGATGTCTATGTGCTACAACATAGCCAGATCAAATCTCTCAAAACTCATCTGTTTAGCTGTGCATTTGTTGTTGAGCACTGTGCCATCCCAACTGATTTAATCATTTTTCTAACGGTTTTTTATTTTAGAAATATTCATTTTTATATAAGTTTTCCAGTCAGATTTTTATTTAAATCCAGACTTTTTGTTTAGCTGTGCATTTGTTGACACTGTGCTACATTGATTGCACTATGTATTCATTTTCTATTATTAACGGTGGTTTCACTATTTCACTTCCTTTTATGTAAAGCACTTTGAATTACCACAGTGTATGAAACGTGCTATATAAATACAATTGCCTTGTCTTGCCTAATATGTAGTAGCCTCCGTGTCTCTGATATGTATGTCATTTTAAGCTGGTGCACAGCTAGTATAACTTTGTTTCTGTTTTGCGCAAGCTGAAACTGTTCCGTTTCGTGTAACAGAAACACTCGGTTTAGCGGAACCTTTACGATTAATTAACCGTGACGTTTTAAAGCACGGTTAATCGTGAAACCGGTTAATCGCTGCATCCCTTGGGTGAACTATGCCTTTTTCTATTTCCCATCAAGCAAATAAATGTCATGCTCCTCTTGTCAAACAAGTACCAGTCCCAAAATGTGGTTTTGTGGCTAACCAACTTTAAAAGAGGTAGTTAAGATAGATCAACATTGCTGGTTGAGGTAGGATAGTGAAACGGCAACAGTCTGTATTGGTTTAAGGTTAGTGTTTTCTGATGGTATGAAGAGGTTTGCATTAATTTGTGTTTGGCAATGGTTTACTCTGGAGCTCTAATTACAGACAGACATATAGCTTTGGGAGTTTTAAATGTTTGGCTTTTTGGGCTGGACAGCAGAGTTTGGTTGGTGCTGTTTGTGTGCTCAAACAGTGATTCATGTCGTAATACAAGACACATTCCCTCTATTTTTTTAAGAGCTCTCAGCTCATGTGGAGCTACATCTAGGTAAGAGGCAAACATCTTCTGTCCTCTACGTCCTCTTACAGATGCAGACAGATGAGGCATGAGCTTTGAATTAGTCCATCAGTTAAATGCCCAGCTGGAAGCAGCAGACCCACACTCACTCACTTTTAAAGTAGAGGATTGCAGCATTGCCTCACCGGAGGCCAGGAATGTGTGGAATGATAATAAGAATATGGGAAGCATGTGCTATACAGATGGAGCTGAACTAATTCAGATCAAAGGCCACTGCTGTTCCGTTTAAGCCTGAAGATAGACGATAGATTGATGGCCTGTTCCTCATGTATATTATATATTATAAATGTATTATATATAGAACTAGACGATAATTTGATAACGATAATTATCGTGATATAATTTCCTCGATAAAACGATATGAAGAGTTCGATGCATGTTCGATATAATGTTTATGGGCCAAAAGCAGAACAAAACCGCGCGACCGTTTATCTGCTCGGATCACAGTTCAAACTGCTGCGTGGCACGAGCTCAATGGAGCAGATGCGTTTACTCGGTCACGTGAACACTAAGCAGCACTGTGAGATCCAGTGAGAAGTGCTTGAATTCAGCAAAGAACACAAATGACTCTGTGATTGTTTAAAGCCAAAAAGGGGAAACACTGTGTGTAACGAGACAGTCAGAAGGCTTTTCAATCTACACATTTCCATTATTTACCATTGATTTACTGTAATGTTAGTAACACTCACTGCACCATGGTATTGTGGCAGAAATGTGGGATATTCACACTGAATTTTATTACAGGAGTAATAGTTTACAATTATAGTAAGTTTGTGTGGTTAAGCTATAGCCTGTGTATTTATACAGTTTTTAGACAGTTTTTCATACAAATAGGCTACCTAAAAACCCAATAGTTACTGCTGCATTATTTGGCACGAGCTCAATGGAGCACCAATGCTTAATAATAAAAATAAAACTTGGTTATACAATTTTTACACGTGAACACTAAATTTTGTGCTGTGTTATCAGTCCATTAGAAGTTTCATTGCTTGATTTGAAACAGCTGGTTTCTAAACTTTCACTTTGAGAAACTGGCTTTAAATTTGAAAGAAATAAAGATTTGACATCTGTGATAGTTTAAAGCCAAAATGAAAAAAAATTAGGGCTGCACGATATACCGCATGCGATATTTAATGCGCATCTTGGTAATCAGCTGTAAATTTACAAACACAGTGTGCACTGACAAGCTGCAGATTATTCAGTCAGGCTCTGTGTAGTACATTACAGGCTTTTCGTGACCCACTTGTGGGAAGGACAAGGTCTACACATTTCCATTATTTACGTTTCATTGTTAGGGCTACTGTAACGTTAATTACGAATTGTAGTGTGAAAACAGTCATGCATTGAGGAGGGAAAAAAAGTGGCTCCGCGACTCTGAAAGTGTGGGATTCAACAACAGACACACATTAGGCTTTATCGTGGTCTACAGGAGTCAGAGATAGTGAAGGGCGGACCCCCCCCCTTACAATTATAGTATGTGTGTGTACGCTTGAGTTTGTGTGGTTAAGCTATACCTGTGTATTTATACAGAGAGAGAGGTTTTTAGCGACTTTGTCGCTAGATTTAGACAGTTTTTCATACAAATAGCTACCTAAAACCCAATTTATATTTTTAACATGGTCGAGGTGCTATATGTGGATTTAATGGTTTATCATTATTTGAATGTATGCTACTATGGGAGACCAAAATAATAAAAATATTAAACTTGATCAGAATAAAGGTTGCTACAATTTTTACATAATGCACTGTTACTGATTTTGATAATGAACAAAAATTTGATAATTTACCTCTGCATTCTAACTCAAGCACTATCAAATGTGCATTTCTAAGAGACAAAAAAGTAATATTATTGCTTAATATTATCAGGCAACCCAAACCGGAGTGAGCATGTTTCAGGATTTGGAAACATATTTCATAGACTCATTAAACGTCTGCAAATGAAGAAATTAAACGTAAATATTTTCTATTTAGTTGGGGAATTTTTTAATAAAATTATAATGGTTGGTTCTTAATTTCACTTTGGAGCCATATTAAATCTGGCTTTAAATTAAGGAAATAAGATTTGACTTACAGTCCTGATAATTATCGATATCGACTAATATGAAAAAAATTTTTTTTTTTTATCTTGAAACTTTTGGTGGGCCTATCGAGCCCTAATAGATTATACCTGTCTAGGTGGGTCACGGAATGAAAAAGTTTGGGAACCCCTGCATTACAGAACCGGCTTTACTGACAAGATTCACATTAAATATCGCCTTGCGATATATCGTGCAGCCCTAGTGAGCGACTTGAAGTTGGAAATGAAAGGATTAGTTCACTTTCAAATTAAAATGTCCTTATAATTTACTCACCCCAACGTCATCCAAGATATTTATGTATTTCTTTCTTTAGTCGAAAAGAAATTAAGGTTTTTGATGAAAACATTCAGTCAGGGCTGCATTCTTATCCATATAGTTAGTTTCGAATGGACTCCAAACGGTTGAATGTCAAAATTACAATTGCGATTTTAGTGCAGCTTTTTGAATCACAAACAGGGCTAGAGTACGACCACCGTGGTTCAACAACAGACACACATTAGCAAAAAAAAACCAATCAGAGTATATGCTTTAAGGGCACAAATGCTCGCCTTGCTCTGTTCTACGCTGCCAGATTTCACGTAATACGTAATTACATTGAAAAGGTCACGCTTGAAAATGGCGTAGGCTCCATCTCAGAGAGAGAGGTCTTCTCCTCCGAGTTCAAAATCATCCGACATCGTTGTTTTACCTTGTAAACTTGTTGAGTTGTAACTCCCTTTTTTTGAGCAAAAAAGCGGCGTTTGACTTAGTATTTGCACGTTCGACTTGTAAACACTTTAGCGACTCTGTACTTCCGCCTACGTCAAGCGTGACCTTTTCTCTGCATAAACGTAATTACATATTACGTGAAGTGCGCAGCGTCTGAGAACAGAGCAAGGCGAGCATTTATTGCTTCTCTAAGTTTACATGCAAATATAGCAAATATGCACAGGAATTGTTTTTTTTCTTACGATCGTTTTGCTAGATAAGACCCTTTGATTCTCATCAGCAACGGCTGCACTGAAACTGTAATTAGGATTGTTGTGCAGACTAGCTTCAAACGTTTGGAATCCAGGAAGTTCACTATATGGATAAAAATCCTGGAATGTTTTCATCAAAAACCTTACATTCTGAAGAAAGAAATACATAAACCTCTTGGATGAGATGGGGGTGAGTAAATTATCAGGATTTTTTTTATTTGAAAGTGAACTAATCCTTTAACTTTGCCAGTTGGTCCCCAGGAGAAAGCTTGAAGATATTAAATGTAATGTATACATTGAAATATGCTTGTTTCATACATCTATATATTTTTTTCTTTCCTTATTTGCAATTACTAAATTGCAGGTTTGAGTAAGTTAAATTAATTTTTTATATTCCTATAAAATAAAAAAGTGGTTTCCTCCTTTTTCTTGATTTATTTTTCTTTAGCCATTGCTTTCTATATAATAAAATTATCTAAAGTTATGAGACCAGTTTAAGACTGGAATAAGTTCTTGGATGAAGTTTTTGGCCCTTCCACCCATCACTCAGAGCTAAGCACAGCACTGGCCTGTCATTACCATCCCAACCAACACTATGTACTTGAAAAAGCTTGGCTAATGGCAAAAGAAAAAAGCCTGTGGCCTAGTTGCTGTTGTAAAGTTTTTATTTAGTCTTAGTTCAGCTGTTCTTTCTTTATCAAGTATCCCAAAGGAAGGAGGATGTGACTTTTTTTTTTACACGCATCTAACAACAAATCTCACATATTTCTATAATGTTTTGTCTAAAAGCTGGAGGTGCTCTGCAGGCCAGCACATCGGAATGCAAAAGCTGGAATTTCTCACAGAGAGCAGCGTTCCATTGGGAGTCTCAGTATTCTGAGATCATCTGTTTGGAGTTTTGTTGGAACGAATTGGTTTAAAAGGCATTTCTGTGGAGAACGAGAAAACCTTTTACATTTAACCCTGTCAATATTATTTAGAAGACATTGTTTATTTATAACTCAAACTACACTGTAAAAATGAGTTTTCAAAGATCTCCACAGCATTATCATGAGTTGTATGTCCTTAGCCTGAAGTGATTTTTATTGTCGTTTACAAGCGCAGCCAATGTCTGTAATACGCACCCATTCTATCAGTGGGTGTGTTTGAGGCCCTGGTCTTCCTACCTCTGGCCCGTACACACAATGACAGGATATGTGTTTGTCAGCAAGGCCCTGAGCAGGAAGAAGGCCTTTGTGTTTGACTTTTCATTCAACAGGACTTTAAAGGGCATCTAGTGCAGCAATCGGAGAGATCCAGCCTATCCTAGAACTTAGATGCAACAAACATGCCCTTAAATATAACTAACTTTTCTATTTAGGAAAAGAAACTATGCCACCTGCAGCTGCTGGGGTATTAATAGTTTTCTAAAGAAATTGAAAGAAGCTAATCTCTAGTTTTGAGTAAAGGACCTTCTTATTGTATGTGCTGAGGTCATTTGCTGTATGTGTATGTCACAAGCTTGTAGAAAAATAGGATACACCCACACTAGCTCATGCTGAAGTCAGAGCCAGGCAGCACCACAGTTGAATATGTGCACTCACAACAAGACAGCTGCAAAGGTCAGAGAAGGTCATAAGGGCTGGGCAGTAAGAGAGGCCTTCTGCGCTTGTGTGTTGAGTTTGTGTTGCACAGAAAATGCCACCCAAATGTAAAAACTTAAATATGTTCTCTGGCCCCACCATAAAAACAAAGTTGCAAAAATATTTTATTTGAATGATTATAAATTGAAACGTTTTTTTCTGGAAAATCATGCCACTCAATGGTCCATCCTTGGCCCATATATGTGGCACAAGAAACCCATCTCAGCAAACTGACAACTTCTCTGTAAACCAGTAGCATGGAAATTACAACCCCTCAAATTCACAAAATCCCAGCAAAAATCCTGTGGTCTCAGCCCAGTGAGAATAATGGAATGTGAAGGTTAGATGTATAGTTCAGCTTGTGTGTGACTGTTTGCATCATCGCAGCAGATGTGTGCAATATGTTCTGAGTGTGTTAAGTCATTTTTGGCTGGCGCTGTTCTTGCGATCTTAATTAAAATCGTGTGCCAGTGACAAGTTTTTAATGAAGCTCTCCTACAGCTCCACTTGTGTTTGTTTGTGTTTCTGAGACTGTGAGGGGAGGGAGGCTTGATAATGAGATGGAATTTAATTGTAAAGTATCAGATTTAAATTCTCTGTCTTTTTAATCAAAGCTTTTCTCATTTATGTCTCTGTTTGTGTAGGATGGTTCTCTGGGTAATATAGATGACCTGGCACAAGAGTACTCAGAGTACTACAACACATACTTCAGCGACGTCAGCGATCGGATGGAGGAACTGCGTAAGCGGCAAGTGTCTCAAGAGCTAGACATGGTAAGTTCAGCCTCAAACGTTTATAGCACATATAGCCTGAATTGTACCAGGATGCCTGGATGTTTTCTTCTAGAACAGTGCTTCTCAAAGTCCGTACTCCGGTCTGAACCCGCAGAGAATTCAATCCGGACCTGCCTACATTTTGTATTTCAAGAGCACTAATTATATTTCCTACTTGGATAAACGTATTTTGTACTTGTAAATTATTTGTTTAGTTGTTTAATGTCTTTTTGGAGATGGTCCGAAATGAAAGTGAAGGCGATATATTTAAACTTTTCCTTCATGACATTTGTTGTCATTACATCCTTGAGCATATGACGTTTGACATAATCGGGTGACATTTCACCGCTAATACGAGTGTTTTTATTATTATTACTATTATTATTATTATTGTTATCACTTATGGCCATATGACTTATAGCAGTGTTTCCCATACATTGATTTATTTGTGGTGATCCATCACAATATTAAAACTGACAGCCACAAATAGATTTTCCAAAAGGCTTATACATTCTTGAATAACCTGAGCACCGACCGTCTCCAGAAAAGCTTTGATGTTATTTCCTATAATGTCTGATAAAGCAGCGTTTGTGAGCCCAGCGCTTATTTGATTACAGCCGTTACCGGGGAAAGGGTCCAGCAGCGCCTCCTGCTGGCAGAGAATACATTTATATTTGCAAGTCTGTGGGAAACACTAGTGTCTGTCAGCAAGCATAAACAAAAAGCATGCTTCAGAACTGTTTTGATAAGGTGCTTAAGTTTTGAGCCATGTATTATTACTATTAATTAGACTATTACCATTACCAGCTTGTGCCCTGCAATAATCATTTACTCAAACTCTTTATGAGATAAAGGGAAAAAAGAAAATCGGCCAAACATATCGGCCAAAAAAATCAGCATTTAATATTGGCCATCAGCTGCCCTGATTTCTAAATATCGGCATCGGCCAGAGAAAAACTCTTATCGGTCGACATCTATTGCACTCTTAAATTAATTGTTTTGCCACTTTTGCACTTATTAATGTATTTTGAATGCAAAGGGCACTTTATATTTTTTTAAAAAATGGGTGTTTATTTGTTATGCATGTAAGGTATGCTACTGTATGTTTATTAAAAACAAGTTTTGTAATAACCAATAGTTCCATTCCGGACCTTTGACACTGATGAAAATTCAGATTTGGACCTTTGAATGTAGACGTTGAGAACCCCTGTTCTAGAATGACCAACAATTTCATTAAATCGCCTTGTCACCAGATAATTCTTAAGAATTGTTTATACATATTTTCACCATCATCTTGTCATGTTTACTGCCTTGGCATTTAAACCAGATGAGTTAATCTGGCAGTCATTAGCACTTTGAAACATGTTTTTGGGTCAGGTTTTTTTTTTTTTCTTTTAGTTTTAGCCCTTTTGTCACATGGTCAGCTGTCATATCAGCCACTGCAACATAAAAAAATAATGCTGAGTATGCCTTTACCCTGAAATATTTTCTGCAGAAGTTCTGTTTTGCTTTTCTGAAAAGGTCAAATAAACTTCACTCTCTGACCTACATACTGTTTTTTTACACTTGAGTTTGGCTTTAATAAATAAGGAAATTGAATGCTAAAGCTATTAACACTGTTTGGCCTACTTGTTATTGCAGTAACAGTTGTTTTAGTCATAAACCAGCGCAATAGTTTCCCTTCCATCTGTGTTCCAGGGACAATGAACCACAAGCACAGCTAATCACAAAATTCACTTATTTCTTTCATCACTTGGTGTTACAGAATGGCCATTGTAAACCTATGAGCTGATAGAAGGAAACGCTTGTCTTAAACCATTACAAAATGAAGACCAATGCATTCACCCCTGCCCTCTCTCCATACGTGTTTGGATTGTCTGCGGTTCTGTCAGTGCTCTGTGTTTCTCTTCTGTGTCTCAAAGCGTCTATGTTCTCTGTGATATAGGGTAGTGGGCCACCCAGGGTTGCTAAGAAACCGCCGGACTCATTATAACATGCAGCTGGGGCTGGCACGGTCCAGTGAGGGGATTTTGAGAGAAAGAAAGAAAACATTCTGACAGTCATGCTCAGCTGTAGTGCTGGCCTCAGACAGGAACCAGTAATTCTCAAGGTTTGGAGAACATTAGGTACGCTATTGTGTTGAATGAAATTCTGGAATGATTCCACTGTGCATCACTGACTAGAATCACTACACCAAATCACTGCTACTGCAAATAACTAGCATTCCCTCTACTGCAAAACATCCCAAAATAGATTATTTATATCTTCTTAGTCTCATGTCATTCCAAACCTTTATGAAACTTTTTTTTTAAACAAGAGGACAAATGACAGAATTATAATTTTAGGTGAACTGTTCCTTTATGTTCTTTTCTCCGTTTTATCCATCTCATCAAATCCAGTATCCAACTCCACACCCTGCTCTGTGTAAACCGCACTGAAGCTAAAGCCGGTTAATACAGCGCTGAGCACAGCACAAAACCTGGCTGTACTGTCCCACCTAAATCAGCACTGTGACTCAGCTGTGTTTGTTTAGTAATCCGGATTCATACCTCGTCAATGCTAGGGTTCTTTCAGAGTGCGGTTTATGAACTTTGAACGCTTTTTAAGTTGATCTTTACTTTAATACCGTATCTCTGCCCCTTTAATTAGCACAAACTTGAGACAGCCACCAACAATGGCAAGATAAAGCCCATGCAGTGGGAGTCAGATCTCACAATGAGTTGAGTGCAAAAATAGGTCTCCCCTTAATGTGATGCATCAAAGGACTTTGTGATAAATCCCGAGGAGAGGGTGATGACTGTCAAAGGAGGGTTTGGTCTGAGGCTAATGGGGCAGGAGGAAGTGTCAAGTGGGCCAAGTAGGTCATCTCTTTATGTTTTTAGTCTTGCTGGTCTTGTGCCTTTCTCTGGAGTATCATGGAAAGGAAATGGGGACATTGGAGTAAATGCTGGCTGGGGGAGATTCGGTTAACGGGAAGAGGAATGATATGGATAACTGTGGGAATTTTCTAGGTGGTGTTTTGCATTTCACGTGCTAGTGAGGGAAAAACATTTTGTTTTGTGGCTCTGATGGTCTACATAAGTGGAACTGATTCGTTTGGTTATGCGAATGGTTTTAAAAACTTGTCATTCTTCTGCCACATCTATATGCTGTTTTTATTTATTTGTTTATTTTTATTTTCATTACACAAAATATTTTTTTCATATTTACACAGCCCTTTCTAGACACTGTCTTGCTTAAATCCATTCTGAAAGAATCAAAATTGTGAAACACAAATAGGATATTCGTTGTCCAAGCTGAGTGGCTGCTGTCTAGTCTGAGGGCAGTAACAGGTGATTATCCTCTTACGGATTGGTAGTTTAAAGGCCACGTTAATGGCTTGATATTTAAGCTTTGCATTGACAGACATGATTTTTGCATGACCTTTGAATTTTTTGGCACTTGGAAAATTCAAAATGCTAGTACTGCCTATCGTTGTCTTACAGTCTTTTCTCTGTTCATTCTGATCCTTTTCTTCCTCATATCCTCTCACTAATTTCCATAAACACTGTCACCCAGCTAACCTCTCTCCCAAAGGCACGTAACCCTGTTTTAGAGGCCAAGCTGTCAATGGGCTCTTGGCTTTCTCCCCTCAACCCAAAAGAGGGGAAAGGTCACCGGTTTAACCAGAGGCAACACTGAAGGCTATTGTGAGTGAGGCACGAATGTTGTGGTCTATTCATACTTAGAATGAATCTCTGAGCACATGCAGGAATCCACAGTGATGGACTTGTATCCTGAACGGCATTAAATGAGGCCCATGGTTCCCCCTTCACTGCCAGCCGGTCTCTTCCTTTCTGAGGTGAAGTCCGTGTGCTATTTGAAGCTGTCTGTTACTTTCTCTTCTCTATTTCTATTCTCTGGTTTAGTCTGAGGCACTCTCAACTGCCCTAGACATTCCCGAGTCTGATTTAAGGTTTGATTTCAGTTTCATTTCCTCAGATATCTCCACAGAGGGCTGACAGAGCTGGTTCAGGCTTCCACATTTGCTCAGCACTCTTCCTCTCTATCTCGTTGTGCTTTTATAAGAGCTACCCTGATGACAAAGAGTCAAGAAAACATCCTCTACTAAGTGTGTTGAATAGATAAACCCTCCATTTTACATAGAACAAGCTAGTCATGTTGCTATTTTGTAATTTGTTACAGCTAGTCATAGCTGTTCATACAGAGACACTCTCCTTTATTCCATTTGCCAGACAGAGAGTCTATATCAGCCACACAATGCAGGCTGTGGAAAGCTGTTTGTTATTGGGTTTTAGCTTGAGTGTTGGTTTTGGTGGTGGAATAATTACAGAAAACATCAGGCTCTTCTTTTTATTTATTTATAAGTATTAATTAATTTAAATATGAATGTATTGCATATTTACTAATACACTGTTTATATTATAGCAATTTCTTAAATGCATGTGGCTGAGCTACTGTCACACTACTGAAACTAGGCTACTTAGTAGTGGGAGTTCCTCCACAACACTTGGTTGATATGGTTTGGGGAGTTCTACTTTAACACGTAAATTCTGTAATTGCTCTTAGGAGTAATTTTAGTCAAGACTCTGGCACATCCTTTGCTTTAATTATTTTGAGCTTTTCCATCCCTCTCTTTCTCAGGCTCAGGCTTGTTGTGTGGTTTACTCAAAGGCATGTTGTGGCATTTTGATTTAATTCCTGTTGGTGTAAAAGTAGGTTATGTTATGGAAGTGAACCTTTATTTGAGGGGGAACCCGCATACACGCACACCAATTGGCAGGTGAAGCACAAAAATAAGTTCAGTGTTGCCCTGGTCTGTCACGACACTGACATATATTACTTACCTGCTTTAAAAGGGTTTACTCCAGCAAGAGAAACAATGTTTGTCCTTCCCTCTGACTGGTATTTCCAGGTAGAAACCACGCATTTGGAATACTGGAATAGTGTACCTACAAAGCGTCACACACTGCGAGTGTGTGTGTGTGTATTGTTTGTGTTAGAGCAGTAGGAATGGTTAGTCTGGTTCTACAAGGACAATTTCTCTAGCTGTTACTCAACCAAACGTCTCTCCTGATTGGGTAGTAGGAGCCAAGACTCTCCCCATGAGCCGACCGCATCCACCTATACAGGCGTTTTTGCTGCCAGCCTGACTGTGTGTGTCCTGCCCTGCACACTGGGGCTCTGTATGAATTTGTGTAAAACACCTCATTAGCCTCCTTCAGTTTGTTTATTCCTCCAGTGCTGCTATGCCAGCCATCCTACCACATCTCTGTCTGTCTCTATATCTCTTTTTCTGACAAAATTGTTTTCAAAACTTTGCAATGATCTTTCTGCCTGCATAGGTGAGAGTTTTTAAGGCTGCATGCTAACCGTTGTGGAAGTGACTGATTTGAAAGGCTCTACTGTGGTAGCTGCTTTATTTTGCTGTTAGATGCTTAGTTGTTTCCAGGAGAGTTTGATATTAGCATGGTGCTAAGCTAAATAACCATACTCCAAGCACAAAAAGTGGAGCATGCAAGATTTTGGAACAAAGCTAATGACATTTCCATGAGACATTGAAGCCTTTTGCCTCATTTTACTTGTCAAGGCCGTAAGTTATAACAGCTGCACGACTTATCAAAATAAATTGAAATAACAATTTCACTCATTATCAATTTGCAAAGGCTGTCATTTAAAAAAATATTTACACTGCATCTTTGAGTATGTAAAGACTAGGGCTGAAACGATTCCTTGAGTTACTCGAGTAACTCGAATACAAAAAATCATTGAGGCAAATTATGTCTCGAGGAATCGTTTTGTCCATTTACTAGGGATGCACTGAATTTTCGGCAGCCGAAAATATATGCCGCACCGCACCACCCAGCAGCCGTCATCACTGCGCCGCGTGACGCTCCGCTCTATCATTCTGCTCTGTTACCGCTCATGCTCACCGCAAAAGCAGAGTCCGCTCAAATAACGCGCCGACAAGAAAGGTCTATGTAACGTTAGTTGTTCCTGTTTGTGCTGTGACATGCAGTACAGTTGATCTGGGCAATCTGCTCTCTGCTATGCTCTGCTCACATTCGCTGATATTACATGTTTACTTGATGTTTCTTTACACCGAATCATCATTTCTATTCATTTCCCACTGATTTACGCAATCTGATGACCATTAACCCATATTACGCATTTCATATACACACAGAAATGTAAAGGTATTCACGACAAACCGTCAAAATAAAAGTCCGTTTTTTTGAAGCCAGTGCAGCAGAAATATTTGTTCAACACAATATGTACATAACACTACTACTAAAATTATATAAAAAAAAAAAAAATTAAGGAATGATCACACAACATTTCCAACATGTTTTAATTTTAATAGTAAATTCCCTTTTGTTTGCCAAAAAAAGTTTACTTTTCAAAAATTTAAAGATAAATGAAATTGATGTTTTATGCCTTCGTTTGATAACCAGATACACAACACAGAATTTCTGAGGAAAAAGAAAACATTTCATGAGGCTATTTTAAAAACAAATAATAAAACATTAGGTGAGAGAAAATAAAACATAACTTTATAATTGTCATTTTCTTCAATCATATAATTATTATAACACCTAAAATACTGTGCATGTAAAAAGTGTTGAATAATGTAGGTGTCCATTGTGTGCACATGATCAGGATGGTACCACCTCCGCTGCATTTTGAGAAAGAAAAAACCCTGTTTGACTAATTATCCAAATGTATAGTCCTGCAAAAACAACAACAGTTATGTCTGATTATGAATAAAAATAATACATTGATATTTTTATATTAATATATTTTCTGTCCAATTTTCTTTAAATAAAAGTGTGGTTATTTTATTGGCTTGTGTTTTTTTAAATTACGTGTCATTACATTTGAGTTAAATTAAAAGTCTTACAAAATTACTTTATAGTATTTAATAAAATAAATAATTATGACAAAGCATTTTCGGTTTTGGTTTTCGACCAAGCACATCCAGAATTCTCTGTTTCAAACAGAGCACTGTTTGCAACCACATGCTCCTTTAAAGGATCACACACACACACACACACACACACACACACACACACACACACACGTATGCAGAGAGCTCTTTAAGAGGGTTTATTCTCCAAATAACTTGAAATTCATGTTGCTGAGAAATGTGTTAATGTTATGTGTTTGGACTTGTTTTTGTTTCACATTAGCTTCCTGTCCACTAATTTTTGCCTCGCACAAAAGCCACAATTCTTCTAAGAAGACAGTAAAGGCTTGTGTCATGCTTGAGCTTTAGTTAGGATCAAAGGTGAAAGTTAAGTTGCACAATGTTTATTATTATTTTTTAATACTACTATTTTGATTTATGTCTTCGTTTTAGGTTGTACTATGTTTACCTAATTTGTACCTTACCTTATTTGCATTTGCATTTTTTATGTAATTTGGCAATTAAATGCACTAAATGGGTTTAGTTTTCAGTTATTAATATATGCTATTTCAGCAATAAAAAATGAATTTTTTCTAAAAAGGAAACGTAAGACTTGTATTTTCTCTTGTATATTTAGGATTGCTCTTTAAAAATAAAAAGTAGTTCTTATCCGATTACTCGATTAATCGATGAAATGTTCGGTAGAATACTCGATTACTAAAATATTCGATAGCTACAGCCCTAGTAAAGACACTGTTCTTGATTTTGTTTGTTAGTGTTGTGGTGTCACAGTAACTCAAAATAAACAATAAAATGAAAGCTTGATAGCTTGAAAGTGAAATATTACATTAATAATTGTTGTTATTTTTTAGTAATAATACAAATAAAAATTCAGTGCAATAATTAAAAATTATTTATAAATTATAACTTTTATTGAATTTATTTAGATTAATTATAATTTATTTATAATTTGTTTATTTTATCTATTTTAATTATAATTATAGTAGTAATATTGATTTATTTTATAGTTAAACTGGCAAATATAATGGCATACTGTGCAGTCCTACAAACAACCATACAATTATTTTCTCATCAAAATAAGAGAAAGTTGTATTAGAAAAATGTGCAGCCTAGTGTTTATATTGAAGGAGAAGTTTACAAATTGTCACGTCTGATTGTCTTGGACTGGTGGACTGGTTTCAAGTCTCTTTTTTCAATAGAAATTACTCGGTCTCTCTTCTAAATCACTCCTTAACATTGTTGCTTAACATCTGTAAAGGGCTAGAATATGTTCCGTCAAATTCATTTTTAGTTCAGGGAGTGGCTGCATTATCATGCCTCAACATCTCAACAGTGTTTTTTGTTTTTTTTTGGTGAGTGTGCACTCTGTTGATAATATGGGTGTAGGTGTATACAGTAGTGACAGCGTGCTGCCCATTAAACCAAATTCATCTTCAGCGTGCATAGGGCCAAATCCAGTCATGCACTTAGAATCCCAGACACGCAGTTGCTCATCAACCACAAGCTACTGGACCTCACAATGAACTTTATATAGCCAGTCATTAAGTGGTTGTCTTTTAGCTCTACACTTAAACATGTCCCATAAAGTGGTATAAATATTGACACGCATTGAACTAAACTATGTCAAGAGGTGCAGTGCCTGTCTAGTGTGAATCTGTACTATTGAGCTGGTTGTTGTGAAGGCTGTGAGTGTGTGTCTGTCTGTGTGAGTGAGTGCACACAGACACAGAGCATCTCTTTGTGTGGATATGTGTTTTGGATGACATGGCCAGCAGCAGTGTGTACAGATTATTCAGTGTGTGCCAATGGGAGCATGTGCCCAGTGGGTATGGGGCAGTTGATGCCCTGCTGCTGATGATACAGAACACAGACCCGCGTATGTGTGTTTACTTTGGCCAGTATGTGTTCATGTGGGAATAACCTCAACTGTGGGTGTGTGTGTGTGTGTGTGTGTGTGTGTGTGTGTGTGTGTGTGTGTGTGTGTGTGTGTGTGTGTGTGTGTGTGTGCTCTTTCTGTCCTGGATGGCTCCACCTTTACAGCACAACGTCTGATTTACTACTTAGAAGCTTCCGGACTTTACCAACACAGCACTGAGTGCTAAAGCAGACGAATGGAGTGGCAGAGAGACAGAACGCACAAACAGGCATCCTGGCCTCAAAACAGCGCTTCTCTCTGACGAAAATGCTTTGCTTGCAGGAAAAGAGGCTTGAAGATTACTACTTTGATAACTGAGAGTCTGGACACAAATGTTTCATTGTGCTGTCCACCACTTGTGGTAGAGGGCCTTTTTCATCTAAACATAGTATATCTCTATCAACATTCTGTCATAAGGATATTTAATAACTATATTCAGCAGCCTTTGCTGATTCTCCTTTTAAACTACATTAAATTAAATCTGTAACAATTTTTTATAGTTTAGTTTATAAGGCAAGATAAGTTTTTACTAAACAAAGAATCTCCAAATCACACAACAAAATGCATTTTACTGAAGCCCTGGATCTATTTTTTTTTGTTTTTTTTTTTAAACTGCAGATGAGCACTTTCACACAAACACAGATGTGTGGAGGTTATTGCACGAGCAGATGTCTTGGTTTTGAGAAGTGAGAATGAGCAAGCAGTGATACAGAGTGTGTGTACTGGGAACAAAATAGATGTTCCCATCAGCCTCCATTGAGGTTTTCAGAGTGGCTGAGAAGACATGCAATTCTACAGGGTTGCTAAAAAAGAAAAGAAAAGAACCAGCTCAACCGACTTGGTCATGCTCGACTTGGCCATTCTGCCCGGACACCTACAGACCTGTCGCTTCAACACCATGGCCAGTTAAAAACAAAACAAAAACAGCTTAGGGAGTCAAGATTCCTTCACAGTGAGGTTACTTGTGAAGTGCAAGTTCTTGATTTACTTGTTACCCCTCTAAAAATATTTGATTTTGAACTTCAGACGGTTGACAACATTTTTTCCATCCAAGATGCAATGCATGTCTGATTACATAAACTAAATTTAAATAGTTATTATTTTATCATCTTTTTGTTATTTTGGCATGTGTAACGGATAAATAAATAAATCAGAATTTCAGGTTAAATTTAAAGAACAGTAAGTGGCCAAAAAAGATCTCAAGTCACACAGTTTTGCCTTTTGTGTTCTAGGCAATATGTATTCAATATTAAAATTATATTAAATATTTAATATATTTTGGCATATATAAAAGGAGAAGAATCTGCACTTAAACTTAGGCTAAACGTAATTGTGAACAAAATAAATCTCAGTAGATTTCAATGAACCTGAATAAGATGCATATCAGTGCTTTCCAGGCCTGAGATTATTTTGGTGTTATATTTTGACTATGTTGCTTATATGGCAAGGTGATGATTGACAGAGTTGGCTTGTACCAGGGTTCATGTGTGCTGTATTTCCAGTAGGTTTAGCTCATTCCACATGTTAATGTTTTTTGGTCTCTTCTTCAGCTGTACAGGACCAGCGGTTCAGTGCGCCTCAGGGGATTTGTGCATAGGGGTCAGAGGGTGTGGCTTTCTTAATCACAAGACAAGCTCTTGGCATATGAGTGTGTGTGGCCCTACATTAGTGGCAGTGTGTGTTTGTGTGTCCTTGTTCCTAACCCTCCCTTTTTTATGTGTATTTTTCAGGAAAAAGCAGACACCAGCTTCAACTCTTCACAGCTATGCTCAGACATCCAGGTCAGTCGACCAACAATCCTGTGCATATCTGTTTTCAGACATTTGCACACCTGCAGTCATCACCATAACTCACTGTTACAACACACTTTCTTTCACAATGCCTTCGTGATAAATCAGCAGACTGCATGCTCAGATTACACTGATTTGTGTGTCATCAGTGATTAGTGTTGTCTGTGTCCACAGGAATCGTTTGGCATCAGCAGTGAGGTTTCCACTCCAGAGACTGAGAGAAAGTAAGAAAATCTCAATGCACTCCGTAATGTTTAGTAGCTGGTTGTGTCTCACTTTTACAAAGGTAAATAAAACTAATGAACCAGATCAAGGATAGTTTTTAATATCTAAACCATCAGCTTAATGGTTTACCCAAACCTAAAGGACAGTTTGTAGGCTTCCTGACTTGAATGTGACTTCTGACCTCTCAGATATATGATCACACACATCAGATCTGCTCTCCATCCCCCATCTACCCCTGAGTGTAAGTGTGTGTGTATGAATGGGTGTGAATTCCTCCATTTTACTTCTTCACATCTTGGTGCTTCCAGGCTTCCTTCCTTCCCTCCATTGTTCTTAGATGTTTAAGATGAAACTCGCTGATTAGAGAGAGGAAGAAAGAAATTCAGACCTAAGTGAGACTCAGTGAGTTTATATTACACAAGGGTGTTAGTCAAGCTGACTAAATGAACTTTATTTAGCATTATTGCTTAAATAAATCAAACACGATGACATAATCTCTGCCCACACAATTTTGTAATTGTCAAAGGTCAGTTTGCTTAATTTAAAATGTATTAGTCATGTCGTGAATTTCAGAATACTAGAGTTTTTGTGAAGATGAGAATTTTAAATGAATGATGTCAGTGTACAAACAGCGCTGTGTCTCCATGCGTCTTGTCCGTGTTGATGGTTTTTTCCTGTGGGGATGAACAGTCCACGTGCCATGGGAAAGATTAAATTCTACCACTGTCATCCACACTCTCTGGAGAGAAGTAGTATGCTTGGATAAATGTAAAACACATGGAGCTGACACATCTTTCATCATTTATATGTCTCTGCGGTCCTATGCACATGTGGCTGGGTTTAACTGGTACTTCTGCTTTGTGATGCCTGTGAAGCTAGCTTTGATTGACAAAAGCTAGCTTTAATTTTTCACTCTATTTATATTTAAAAACATTAGTTGATTTAACTAACTATTTAACCTGTTGGTTTGTTTGTTTGAATGGATTGATATAAAAGTTATTTCAACAAAAAATGAAAATTGTCGTTTTCTCACCCCTATATTGTTCCAAAACTTTAATTTAACTGAACAAAAAAAATATAAATATTTTGAAGAACATTGAAAACCAAATAACATTTTAGCCAATTGACTTTTTCAAAAACAAACAATTTTTCAAAATTAGTTTTATTTTATTGTAGTCCACCTAAATCTACTCTTGCAAGCTCATGTTGACCTGCCTTCACTTTTGAGTGCATTGCCCATATCTCAATATACAATCAAAAACTGATATATAAAATCAAGATCTGTCAATACTTCCGTTTCATTGTGACTAAGTATTATGTGAGAGCAGCTTTTATTCTTTCCGACTTGATGCAGAAGCAATATGTTAGATGTTTACCATATCGCAGTTCAAATCGTAATCATAAAATTTGTCATAATGGCAATATGATTTTATGCAGCCCTATTTCATATCCTATTCTTTAGAACTGTCTGTGACATTATCAACACAGTGCCATACCGGACAAAACGGTCTTTGCCAGACTACTCGGACTTCCTGTCTTTATGATTAGAAGAAGCATTGTGCTCCAGAAAGGCTGTTCACGTTGAACAGCAGAGAACCCGATGACAGTGAGAGATGTTTGTGTGCGAGTTTAGAAGCCCCTTAATTCTTATGTTGGCAAAGACTTCCTTTAAAAACATGCTACTAGGTTTCTATTTTAAATCAATTGTCCTTTTGAACTTTTTATTAATCAAAGAATATAAAGAATGTCACTTGTTCCACTAAAAGTATTAAGCTATGATATAATAACACTATTATATAAAAATGTTCTACATTTAATAAAAATAAATACCAAATCAGCTTTAAAGAGATGAAAATTCGGTCATTTACTCACCCTCAAGTATTTCCAAACCTGTATGAATTTCTTTGTTCTGCTGAACACAAAGGAAGATATTTTGAAGAAAGTTTGTAACCAGGCTGTTTTGGGGCACCATTGACTTCCATAGTAGGGAAAAAAATACAATGGAAGTCAATGGTGCCCCAGAACTGCTCTGTTTCCCACATTCTTCAGAATATCTTCCTTTGTGTTCAGCAGAACAAACACATTCATACAGGTTTGCAACTACTTGAGGGTGAGTCAATGATGACATCATTTTCATTTTTGGGTGAACTATACCTTTGAGTAGCTTTAACCTGCCTTTTTCTGAATTATATTCTTTCTTCATTATAGTAAGGTGGTAGAAATGTTATGGGGTACAGAGAAAATGTACGTATTTTGAGTGTGTGTGGCTTTAAGGAAATCCCTCAAGCTCAATTTGCCATGACCTCTAGTGGAGGTCATTTCCTGGACGCTTCCTTTGCGATCTTTGTATACGTGTTTTTGTGCTCAGTCATATGTGTTCTGAACTCCAAAACCAGGTGTAAGGAAGTAAACCAACCAATTGCAGGACACCAGGTGCACCCTGGGATAGCAGTGTTCTTCTTCATCAGCAGTTTGACTAGAGGAAATAGGAAGTCCGATCACTCCCAGCTCTAAAAGAACAGTGAACATACATCACTGTAGTGATGCATCACTGATGAGAACTACATGATGTTCCTCTTAATTCAATAGTGAAAACATGTTGGCATAGTAATATAACTCATCTCACACTTTGGAAGGCCAGTTCTGATAATTGTGAAAACAACCATGCAAAGACATAAGGCAAAGTGTGTTCACAGCAACAGAACCCAGTTGTCTGATTTAAAAAAAAAAAGCTGTATGGTTTTGTTCATACCATTTTGTTCGGGTTGTAAAGGAAATTGACAACCATATTCCATAAACAAAGTGACCCCTTTAAATAATCAAGATTCACAACTGAATTCTGGGAGCAAATGATCTAAACAAACACACTTAAAAGTATATTCTTTTCTAAGGCTGCACAAATTAGGAAAAAAATCATTGCGAATAGAAAAAAGCTAACTCTGAAACATGTAGCACATACTGTACATGTATGCAGCTATATTCTTGGCAGTCTATTATCAAGATTAGGGCTATTCTTTCTCAGGTTATTAAAATTGGTCAAACAGAGGTTTATGTAGTCAGAGAGGAAGTCAAAATGCTAAAGTAGGTAGAATCAGACTTTTTAATTGCATAGCTGGGTGGTTAAAAACAGCAGATGCTGCCCAAAATTGTTTCAAATTGACAAAAACTACAAATTAAATCTTCATAGATGTAGTTACTGTCTGTTACTATGGTTACAAGACATTATTCAATCCAAACTAATTCTGTTGAGTCTTTTAGTAAATGCAGTTGTCCATCCCAAACATGCCTCATATTAAATTGAAGAACACCGTTGAATCGTGGAGAAAGTAAATATTTCAGTGTTCCATCACATTCTCTGAATAACAATCTCAGCAAGCCAAGGATTCCTCTGTTTGGAGATAGTGGACATGACAGTTACTCGCAGTGAAGGAATGCAGCCAGCAGGGCTTATATTCTGCTAGACACACACCGGTGAAGAGACAAGACACCCTGCGAAATAAAAGAAAGAAACTGATGGACTGTAACATGCTTGTATTGTATGCTGGTCACACTGTGCTCACACACATACAGCTCTGTCAATAGCAGAAATCCTGAATGGAGCCTAATTTACTGAGCTGCTATTCAATAGGGCCTTTTTAGCATGAGATGCAGTTAGCATACAAGCAGGAGACTCCCTTTGGATTCTGTGTGGGGTGAATGAGAGGTTAAACAGAGAAAGTTTGTGTTGTCATGGCAGCATAATGATATGATAATTCAGGGAGGCCTCCGTCAAGCCTTGTGTCTCAAACACTCATTTGGGTAAAAGAGCAACGTTGACGTCTTTATTTGGTCAGAGTGCAGTAGATGTCCTGAAATATGCAAGAATCTGTGTTTTAACACAAGCACATTTTCACAGTCCTTGTAATGACATGCAACATCTGACCTGACACTAAACACACGCTGTCCTCTTGAGTGTGTGTGGATACTGATAGCTTTAGCAGAGAGAATGTCATAGATGTATTTGGGACACATGGACAGCAGATGAAAAGCATACACGCACACAACCGTAATGATTTAAGCACAAGGGACTGGTAAAAAAAACACTGTCTTCCTGTGGAGAAAACCAGACCATGTACATAGCAACACGCAAGTGTGTGTTAGTGTATGCTAACATGCCAGTGTCAGTGTTTACTTTAGTGCAGACTAGATTGAGATAGTTTTCTTAACCAAAGGATGAGCGAGAATCCACCACCCAAATAAGAAAACCACAACACATACACTTGCATACTTGCTTTCAAGTCCTCATCTGCAGAACAAACACTCGTTTGAGGCAGAATGTTTTCTTCTCCCTCTGTGTTTTGGGTTTTGTTGACAGTCGGCTCAGTTCAGATGTTTCCTCTCACTGGCAGTTAACACATGGCCCAGTTTCACACAACATTTTACAACCGACTATACGACAAAGTCAACATGATCTATGTCACATGACCAATGGGAATATAAACACTGGATATTTTCCCAAATCAGGATGGCGTGTCCAGTTGTGGTTATGGTTTTATTTTAATGTTAGGCTGTTTATATACATACACAGTTTTGGGTCAGTAAACAAAAATGTAACATAACTGTTTTAAACATTAATAATAATATTGAATGATTTCTGATGGATCATGTGATGTGAAGACATGAGCAATGGCGGCTGAAAGTATTTTAATATTTAATATGATACTTTAATTTTATATTTTGACATATATTAAAGCAGAAAATGTTTTTTAAGTTGTAATATAATTTCACAATATTGCTGTTTTTATTGTGTTTTTGATCAAACAAATGCAGCCTTGGCAACTGGCAAGTATAAGAGACGAAAACAGACTCCAGATTGTTGAACTCCAGTGTACATGCATTTTCTGTAATAAATACATTGTACACAAACACACAATCCAACGAATGTATTTGTCCATCACAATTAGTTGCTCAGATAAAACATCGGCTGACTGATTTTGAAAATTAGTATAGAAGAATAAATTAGAAAGAAATATTAGTATATAAGACTATTAGAGAAACAGCTTCCAAAAGGATTAGAGTAGTATGTAATTAGGCAAAATGTATTTTGTCAGCATCGATATATCTGTGGAATCTTGTATGTTTATCCTTTGACTTGATAAATGAGTGCTGGTGTGTGTTAGATTTTTGTTATTTTGGTATTTTCCAAGGGCACTGTGCCTCAGAGGAGCGAAGTGGAAATATAAACGGGCAGTGTCTGTCCTGTGGTGGCTCTCGTTCCCTTTTTCTCCCTCTCTCACTTTCTGTCTTCCTCGTCTTGTTTCGCTACATCTCCAGAGCGTCTCATCTGTGCCCTGTGAGCCTCAGGAGCCTGACATGTGCTCTGTGAACAGCACCACACTGCCCTCTACTGCCTCAAATCATAGACATTTCTTTATACATTTGGTTAACACAAATCCAGCTGCCGCTTGTACATACATACTTCCTGTCAGTAGGAGATAAGGCTATATATGATCATTGTATGTTCAGTGTTGAAGTCCTTATTCTGTTCTTTTCTGTTTTTCATCAGAAATCCTCTGCACAAATCCAGCTCTGAAGATGGATCAGGTTTGTGTTTCAAATGAAAACTTTTATTATGATAATCTTTTGGTGCTTCTGAGGAAATTTTATTGGAATTATTCGGTTTTATACCAGACTGAAGTGTTCTGGTGACAGAATGAATGAATGAATGAAGCATTTATATAGCGCTTTGGGTGTAAAACAATACACAAAGCGCTATATAAATGCTTCATTCATTCATTCTACAATCATGTGGGGGGGTCTCTGTAAACACTAAACGTTTTTTTTGTAGATGTGCAGACGTATAGATTATTGATAATAGTCAGTTCTTTTTTGTAAAGCATTAAATGTAGGTATTTGAGAGTGTATGTTTGTACAAAAGTGAATGAGTTTGATGGTCCTGATAGCTTTCTCCTCTCTTCACATACAGGAAAATGGGACAACAAGAAGAAAAACAAATCCTTCTGGCAGAACTTTCGAAAGCCACAGAAAGGGGTCACTAAGGCAAACGTCAAAAGGTAATGCTCACTTGTTTTTATTGTTCAGAGATGCCATATGAGAGAAAATATGGGCCACTCGTAGGAATGTGAATGGAAGAAAAAATAACTCTACTGTTGTGGCTGTAATTACATCTTTCACTTAAATAGCCAATTCATTTTTGATACTGTTTACATAGAATGAGTAAAACTGGACCAGTTTTTTTATTTTGCCTACAAAAATGAATTTATGGCACCACTGTTGTCAGATATTATTGCTGATTTCAAAATATATTTTTGAAACATGATCTTAACAATATGATTGTCACTGAATAAACTAACTTGGCCTAAATAGGCTTTTTCTTGTTCTTGTTGCTCACCTTTGACCCTTGACTCTTCAGGAGAGGACGTTGGCTATGTGGCCAGTGAGATCACTATGAGTGATGAAGAACGGATCCAGCTAATGATGATGGTAAAAGAGAAGATGATCACAGTGGAGGAGGCGCTGGAACGGGTAAACGCATCCAATCATCCCAAAAAACAACGCAAATGAGCTTTCCTGGCTTACCTTCATGTTTACTAACCTTACTTACCTAGACTGATGCCCCTGCTCCTTCCTTCCTCCAAACGCACATACACACACTTACATACATATAAAGACATGCGTACTGACACTACATCTGAGAGCTGCAGTAGATTTCTTGTTTAGATGAAGGAGGGTGTTTGGCGTCTAATTTCTGATGTAGGGTTAGCTGGGATTGGTTGGATTGGTTTCTTCTGTTCTTTTTCACTGTTTAGGTGTGTTTGGTGATAGTAGGTCTCTTTTTTTACTCTGTCATTTTGTTTTGAGGACATGATAATGATTAATTATCATCTGATAATGAACCTAATGGATGATTGTAGAATGTGGCTTCCTTCTCTCCACAAGGCTGACATTGATTCCTTTAACTAACTGGGTTTTCTACATTCTTTAAAGTCTCTGCTTCAGTTTTTTCTCCTTTGGGTTCATCTCTGAAATGAGTAGTCCTGATTGACTGGATCTAAAGTTTGAATCAATGCTAAGCCTTTGTGGATAGTTGCCATCATCATACATGCTGTACGCATGCATGAACATGTGTCTGTCCTCTTGTGTTTGTTTAAATGCAAATTAATGCAAATGTGTTTTATTTTTCCAAATTAATGTTGCTTTACTTGTTCTATGTTCGTTGTCTTTTTGTGATATGTTTCTTTGTGTGATGTGTTTCTTTGTGTGTTCAAGGACGTCATGCATCCTTTGTTATTTTAAATATTATATATGTTTTTTTTTTTTGAGTTTTAGATAGACTAGTCCAGTGGTGCATAGTGTAGCATGAAAATGGACCCAGGATCAGCCAATAATCATTATTCATTTTTATTGTATGAAAAAGAGCAGCTTTGACATTTTGTTCCAGTGGGGGGGGGGGAATGGAAATTGGAGTGACATAAGGGTGGGTATAAAACATTTTAACCTAAAAACTTAATTATATTAATACACACATTTAATAAATTATATTATTCATATATACACAGAATAAATAAAATAAATATAAAAATAAAAGTAACTAATCAATTATTAATATGTAAAAAAGCCTATGAATACCATTCGTACGTTTGGGTCTGTTTTTTTTTTTTCTTGTTATAATAGTCTGTAATATAATTTTTGAAAGAAGTCTCTTATGCTCACTAACCATTTATTTAATAAAAAATAAAGTAATAACAATAATATTGTGGTATATCTGTTTGAATATATTTTAAAATGTAATTTATTCCTGTGATGGTAAAGCTGCCATTTCTCCAGTTTTCAGTGTCATATGGTCCTTCAGAAATCATTCCATTGTTTTCTGACAATCAGAAACCCGAACTTTTGAATAGTAGTTTATATAAATACAAAACATTTATACATTTAAAAAGCAATTATACATTTTTTATTATTTTTAGATTAAATGGACATGACGTTTCTGTTTGTCCCTGTCTGTCTTTTGTAATGTATTTTGCTGGTGACTGGTGAAAGCTTTGTGTATTTGTGTGTGTGTGTGTGTCTATACATGGTTGTATGGGGTGTTCTCTGTAACAGATAGGGTGTGTGAGTGTAAGGGCGAGGGGGCGGCTCTCTTTGACCTCTTGTTCTCCATAGTTAAAGGAATATGAGAGGAACAGACAGTTGAGCAGCAGTACAGACACAGCAGAGTGGACTGATGGATCCAGTCCCACTGTTAACCTCTCCTCCGTCTGCAATGTAAGTACTTTACTAAACCACCCAGACTGTAGACCTGAGTGTATATAGGGTGTGTTTACAACATAGCCTCATTCAGTCACATCAAAGTTTATTTTCCCCCAGCAGTAAGTGTTAGTAATGTCTCTCACTGTACTGACTGAGGTCTTGTGTGTGTGTGTCTATGGAGGTAAATCTCTGCAGACCACACTAGTGACATTGTGGTTTATAAACTCAGGCAGTGGCAGTCCTTGCGTCAACCCAGTTCATCCCCTTCCCTGCTATAACCACACCGAACACACTTTCATTTGTTTGAAACTGTAGGACTCTTACAGCTTTGTACGTGTACTGTACATTAAATGTGCACTCAGTATTTGTTTATGCTGATAGTCTTGGATTTATATGATATTGGCATGAATATAATATCATGCTTCAGTTTCTGATTTCACTGTGAAAATGTGCAAATCATAGTCAATCATGAGTATTATTAGGCTGGTCATGTGATCTGAACGTGGCTTTTATTAGGTAACTGATATGACTTAGGTAACTGATATAAGTCTTCATATCATCTCATGCATATAATTTTTACAGTACGATTCATTTCTGTTGAGGTGAAACTCTTTAAATGAGTAATTTAGTGAGTGCACCATAAATTCTAAATCAATACAAACAGTGGTTTGAAAGCTGATATGTCATATGTGTTTGAATGGAGACGATGATGTTGTAATGCCTCAGCTGTAATGAGCATCTGCCACTGGCTCACTGTAAAACCTCTAGTGTTGATGTCATTTCTACTTGGCATGAGGAGCTGGCACATTAAACATCCCCTGGTGATGAGGTCATAATGTGCGTCTTAACAGAAGAGTGATATATGGCCATTTCTGCCTCCTGGCCTTTTCTTCTGCTTTGAAAACAACAGAATTTACTAGGATATGTCATGCTACTTTGGCTCTAGTTACTATTACAAGAGCATGCTTTGTGTAGACCGTATATATGTGCTTGTGCACAGGGCCGTCCCAAGCATTGTATGAAGGGATCTCGTTTAAAGCCTTGAAAGGTTTGGTAACAGTGGATTTAGTTTGCCCTCTTGGAGAAATAAGCTGCCAGTACACAAATAAACACATACTGTAGTTATCATGGAAACTCTGAGCAGCTTTCAACCTCTGGAAGTAAACATACACCTTTTCTAATGGTCAACAGCTGTTTTTTGCAATGCTTTTTGATGTTAACAAACCACAGCACTGCTTCGCTCAGCGCTTAAAGCTACAGAATGACTCACTCCGCCCAGCAAAGCCTTGTGTCCGCTGAGAGGAGTCACTGCCCGTCCTATGCTTTCTGTGCATCTTTGTTTGTTTGTGTGTGTGTGGTCAGTGTCATGTAATGTCCAAAAGGTTTAAATTAGAGGAAATTGAAGACTCCTTTCTAACTGACTTCTGATACTGGATTTGAAGAGAATTATAAAAACTGCTGTTGTGGGTGAAGCTCTTGTAAAGAAAGAAAAAAAAAAAACTTTCTCTTTGTGATAATGCATCTATATAAATGTGTATAAATTCTTCACAAAAACACACACACACACATTCGATATGGGGGCGGGGCAATTGGTTACGTTGCAATGTTGGAAATATTTCTGTTTTAAACCATGAAGGCGAGCCAATGGATATCACACAAGCACACGTCTGCACCAGGGTTTACACACGTGCAAACTTTGCACAAGATTTATGCTGGTGAACGTCTTAATCTGTCAATTCACTATAAGCAGAAAGTGAAAGTAAAAACATAATGACGTAGTAATGGAGCTTTTGGCATCTGAAAGCCGCTTATTCTCTCAGAGACATAACGATATAGCCTATAGCTGTTTTCAATTATTTCCTTAATATTTCTCTTGTGGCCTGTACATGCTGAAAAAAAGAGAAGAAACGTATTTAGTGTTAAACAGTATTTGTTTCTGAAACACACACACACACACATTTCCTCCTGCCTGTCTCTACCACACATCAGCATGTGCAAATTGAATCTCAGCATCTGAATGAGAAAATGGATCTCTGTAGGAATCTTGGCCCCTGGGTTGATGATCTCCCATTTATAAATGGAAATGGGTCAGCCCTAGTCTGCGAACAGTTAAACCGACAGGCACTGCTCTCTCTAGGGATCCCGCTGATCTGAGCTCAGTTTAACATTAATCAGAACACTGAGAGTTTGCTGTGTGTCCACAGGGTTCCCCTGTCATGAGATCAGTGTCAGCTGCATTCAGTATAGTGACCCATCACGGCTCCAATGGAGTGAGCTGATCTGGGGTCAGTGTTAGTAGCTGCTGTCACAGAGGATGTACTGTATCTGTATATGAATGGACTGCAACCAGACCAGCCTTTCTTCTCTCTGGCCCACATTCCTTTTCTCTTCTGAAGACCATTAAGGATGTTCAGGGGTCATATGGCAGACCTCGCAATGTTTCCGGACACACAAGTTCACGCCTTTTGCCACGGTCACTCCCCTGCCTCATGTTATTGCAGAGTTTCCTTCAAAAAACGGTTTACAGTTTGTATTCGTCTCGGCGTGAGATAGTGTTGCTTTGGGATTTTTGCATGGGCCGCTAACATCTAACCTAGAGAAAAACTACTGCTGGTAGGAGCACAGCTGGACACATTTTTGCACACATTTTTTTTTTTTCTCTTTTTTTTCTTTCCTCCCTTGCTCTTGTTTGAAATGTGATTTTGTTAACTTGTTGTTGGCGATGGGATTTGAACAGCCCTTAAGTCCTTAATGAGATTGTCCAGACGTTATTTTCTTCATATAGGTGCTTTTGATTATTATGTAAATTAGTTTTTCTTCTCTATTTCTCGGAAAACACTTTGAGCTGTTTGAGCAGTGTTATTAGCTGTGTCCAACTATATATCTCGTCTATCATCATAATAATTCTTCTTCTTTTTGAATGATGGTCATTGTGGCCTTGAATGATTAGGAAAGATTACTCAATGCCTATGGTGAACCATTGAGATTTTGTTTGTGCATGTGGTTGAACTTTAGATTTCCAGTAACAGATCACATTCAACCTCAGTGATTTAGTGGAACACTTAAGTGTGGTGTGTTGGGGTACAGATATATAATTGCCAATCATTGATATTGGTCAAAACAGCTCAGTCTCTCCTGATGGTTTAAAAACAGTCTGTGGTTAGAGCAGATTATATCCCGTTAGTTAAAAAATAGCATGTCATCCCATAATGTGGTGTACTTTTGCAGTGAACAAATTATTTAATTTTTTTGGTGTGCAATGACTTTTTTTCAAAATTGCAATTTGCAAGAGGTTTTATTTTGTGTATCAGAGGTTTCAGTATTATAAATGTTATCTGTGAGGTCAGGTTATGTTAGCTGTTTGTTTTGGGGAGTGATCCAGTCATAAATGATCTGTGTGTTCCACCACAAATGATCACCCATACCCATCTGTTATGTTCAAAAACAAGACTAAAGTGTTTTTCCTGGACATAACATTTCATAACACGTAACTCCATATTGCATTAATTCATGTCCTTAATATCAAAAGCCCATCCTAAACATCTCATAATCTGTTATCATACCAGTTGAAGCCATCATTTTCTGTTTTTGTGTATGTCTGTGAAAGATATTACGTATTTAATGTTCATAGGAGGTGTATATAATACTGAAGTAGAGTTCTCTCTCTCTCTAGTCTGTGGAGCAGTCAGATGATGAGCAGGAGGACTCTGTGAAATTCAAGAGGCTTCACAAGCTGGTCAACTCGACTCGACGTGTTCGCAAGAAGCTCATCAAAGTGGATGACAGCAAAAGACAAGGCTCTCAAGGTAGCTGGAAAAGACTTGTTCTTATGGCATTAACTCAAGTTTGCATTTTTTTTCTTTCAGCAAATCTCAAAAATCAATTTCTCATGCTGCACATATTTAGCATTTAAAACAATTAATATACATTTTTGGTATTTTATATTTAATTAACATTACCATTCAAAAGTTTGGGGTCAGTGGAATTTTAAGAAAATATTTTTTTTATTCTTGAAGGATGCATTAAATGGATCAAAAGTGACAAAGACAATGATAATGTTACAGAAGATTTACATTTCAAATAAATGTTGTTTAGCAAAGAATCACTGTTTCCACAAAAACTGAAAATGATGATAAACATTATTAGTAAGAATAATAGTAAGAAATGTTTCTTGAGTACCAAATTAGCATATTAAAAATGATTACTTAAGGATCAAAATACATGGACTGGCATAATGGCTGCTGAACATTTTAATAGTTTTTTACTAGGGATGGGACAATACACCTACCTCCCAATTCAATACTATCACGATACTTGGGTGCCGAAACGATATGTATCGGCACCCAAGAATATATATATTTTTTTAAGAATTTAGATTCTACAAGTATTGCAATTCAATGTTGCTATGTGTAGCTATTTTTGTTTGTTTGTTTGTTTTTAACATAGCAGTCACTATTGCGATTCGATATTACAATTTATTGTGATTTTTTTTATTGCTTATTAAAGACTAAACAATGGAAAATAGTTGATTATACCCTTAAAAGAGACTGTATATGATTGACAAAAACAATGCATTATTTCTTGCACAATCAAGCAAAATCGATTCAAGAACTTGGGTGCTGAGCCAAAATCATCACACTTAAAAAAAAAAAAAAAAAAACTTAACCTACTTCAGTCTGTCTGCATTGAATTTATTTAATACACGAGTTTCACAATTTGAGTTGAATTACTGAAATGACCTTTTCCACAACATTCAAATTTATTGAGATGCACCTGTGTATATATATATATAGTTTTCTGACATGTTTTTGAATGTAATGTAGACAAAATACAATATAATTGTAATATCTGCCATTTATCAATTATTAGCCAGAACATGTAAATAGTTATCTGCTTAATACTATTGGCCAGAATTTTTGTATTTTGCTTATCTTTTATTTTATATTAATTTTTATTCCACTGCTATTAAATAGAGACAGTATTGCTTGGAATAGATAAAGATATTTCAGTTTATAGTTTATATTTCAGTTTTTTCTTTTTCTGCAGATTCGCTCAGTCTGGATGCAGCTCCATTATGTGATGACATAAGCGCTCTGTATGCGGAAATCCACAAGAAGCCGGCCCAGTGCACAGACTCTTCTATGTCCTCTCTTGCCCAAGAGCAGCTCTCTCTGGATGGGGACACGGACAGCCTGACCACCTCGCCCTCCACCAGTAGCCTTGACACCTGGAAACCTGCTCACAAGTTAGTGAAGACCCCCGGCGCACATCCCCACGGCCTGATCCGCCCTCCGCGGAAGAGTAGTGCTGGATCGGGACTGGGTGTAGTGGGGGGTAGTGGCTCCTCTTTCTCCGAATTGGATGGTCTGGGAGACGACAATGCTAAAGTCTCCCGCTCGACTACAGACGGAGAGATGCGGAAGGCCTTGTCAAGTCTATCACACGGGGTAAGTACTGACAGCGTCTACGCTTTTTATGGCCTCACTAGGCCCCGCCCAAAGCCGCACCCCCTTCTGGTGTCTTTAGATGACATTAACAACACCAAACGGCCACCGGTCTCCTTGTGGCAACGAAATAAGCCTGACCCAAACTACGCGTACTCCACCAAGCACCTGCTCTACCAACGTTCCTGCAACACTCATAAAACCATCACTCCCTCATCCACCTTGCCCCCTTCCCCTCCCACTCGTGAGCTTCCATTGGCCAGGGAGAAGGGGAAGAGCTGTGGGGGTGGAGTAGTGGGCAGCTGGCTGTTTCCACCGAGGCGTCTGAAGGGAAGGACGGCGGTTAGTGAGCTCAACATCACTTACGTGGTGGAACGCAGCCTGTATGGCCACTTGAACTGGACCGGGCTGGTTAGGCCTGTCACGCTGAGCAAAGCAGACAGACGTTGGCTCCTGGAAGACGAAAGAGAAGCAAACAGGAAGTGGGCATCCAGCATGGATCGCTGCACCAAGCGTGTGCTCTTACGCATCCAGCAGAAGTCTGTGAGTGTGCCGGAAGAGCAGATCTACAGTGCCCCCTGATGCACTGGAGGAACAGGCTGCTGCAAAGCTGCAGAAGAGAATTGCAGTAGGGTACAATTTGGAGACAAACTGATAGTTATGTTTCAAGACCAAGTCTGTTACGGAAATATGAACTGTGCTGTCATAAACTGCATTTTGTTTCTAAAATCTTTACCCATCTCTGGGGTGATTATTAAAGCTAGAAATCCCTTAGACTGTCAGTTAGCCATCAGTTCTTCTCATTACTGTAGACTCATGTTACTGCAGTATGGAGTCAAAATTGTATAATCTAAGAAAGGTGCAGAAGAGAAATAGAATGTGACAATAACTCAATTATTATCTTTCCCCTTCCTGAGCTTCTCTCCTTTCATTTCTTGACTTATTATCTTGTAGTCAGTCATGTGTCAGAGCATAATTGAAACTTAGTCCTTGAGAGACAGGGGAGAGTGGTAGAAGAAGAAAATAAATATGGAGTTCCTTCTGCAGCTTTGTAGAGTCTGTCATCTGCGGATCCTCGTCGTCATTCATAGTGAATGTGAAAATGACCGTGATCTTCATCAGTGAACTCTTTCATCCATTTTGAGTTGGAAATGCCTCTTTCAGCCAAGGCATGAATGCTATAAATATATATATTTTTTTTTGTATGTGCTATTTTTTTTTTTAAGTGCATGATGTTATTCCATGCAATATACAACAGCGTCTCATACTACAACATTTGATCTTTATTCTGTTTATTTTGAACCGGATATCACTTATCCTGTTGCTTTTGTAGAACTTTTCAACGAGATGTCATAAAATGAAAAGCCCGTTTATTTAAATTTAATGCATCGCTTGTATTTGAGCGATTTAAGATGTTGCCTCAAGTCAGTTCACATTTGTTTTTTATTTCTTATTATTTTTTCAGTACCAATTTTCAGTTCATGCATCAAGGTTTTACAAGAAAGAACTGGTTTATTTACATAATGCTAAACAACTGCTGAAATATTGTATTTTTATTTAAATAGGAAATCAGGTCATACCATGAACTCTTTCTTTTGGCAGCTCGTCATTTTAAAATGTGTGGTTTCCATTATAAAGAGCAGCATGAATCATTGAGACTCTTTGTGAATAGTTTTAAATGACTGTCTAATATATTCATTTTCTCGTGAATTCACAGTAATTGTCTTTTTTTCTACAGAGAACGTGTAGCTTTGGAGGATTTGACCTGTCTAATCGTTCCCTCCATGTGGTCAACATGACCGAGCCTAGTGTGAGTACACATGCACTCTTTCTCTCGCTTCCTCTTGATTTCAGCTCTCATATGCAGCTGCAGTGTTTGTAATCCAATTGTGTTGATCAGCTGGCTTTCGGTGTGCTTAATCGCTCTCTTTTTCTCTCTCTCTGGCATAAGGAGCAGGAGGCTCTGTACAGGGACGCTGTGAAATCTCCCGCCACGTCCCGTATCTCTCTAGGAAAGAAAGTCAAGTCTGTGAAAGAGACTATGAGAAAACGCATGTCCAAGAAATATGCCGGGTCTCTCTCTGAACAGGTACACACACAGATGCCCATGTGCTTGCTTTGACCGTGCTGTTATGTGCTATAGAGCAGGCTTATTCAGAGGTGAGACCCCTGCCTTTACTCCAGAGGGAAGTAGCACATGTGTGCCCCACTTTCTGAATTTCAAACTAAGGTCAAACATCTTTTAATGTAGCCTAGAGCTTGGATACAAGCTCAGTCCAATTAAACACACACTAACTCCCTGGCAGTGTTGAATACACACTCCCTGCCTGTATTCACATGCTGTTGAATATGTGTTTGTCCAAAAATGCTGCCTCTGTAAGCAGCTCACTAGGTTTTAGTTACACTTGAGGCAAGAGTTTACATCTATATGACGCCATCTCTTTTGGCATGTTTAATGTAGATTTCTGGATATGTATGTTTTTTAGTCAGTGTTGAGCTCATCTGTGCAAAGAGAACTTTATGTGCCAACACCATGTCTTGCTCCCTGTAATCATATTATGTTGGAGGGCCACCTAGTGGCAGCTTAGTGTAATTACTTTGCCAAACTAGAGGATTAATCTCCCAGCAGTATTGCCATCAACTCCTTTTTGTGGGCTTTATATTATATGCATCATCTGCTGTCCTTATTATTACTTTTTTCATTTATAAATAATAATATACTTTCAATTCTCTCTTTTTTTTCTCTGTATAGTCCAGTCCAGATGGAACACCCTGTTGTCCTCAGTCTCCTCAGCCAGACACAGACTCTCTAGAGAAGCCCAAACTCAAGGCAGGAGGGTCTGTAGAGAGTCTGCGCAGCTCCCTCAGTGGACAGAGCTCCATGAGTAAGTGTGTGTGCAAGCATAGCTATTGCTCGTATTAGTCTTATCTTAACACTGTTTTAAAGCCGGCATGAAATGGAAATTCACAATATATGCATTTTAAAAATCTTATTTTGAAAAATTCAGCAATGTATGTGTTTTTTAAATTAGTTTTAGCCTTGAAATCTTTAATCAATGTCATAAGTCTTCCAGAGTAGACTACTCTATGGTGACGTATGCCGGACTTCTCCAATCATTTAGTCCGCATAAAACACTCTTTCTTGCAATCGACTGCAAGCTTGCATTCAGATCTGCCTCCGTTCCATCCAATCAATAGGCGATGAATAGATGAATCCCTGTCCCACATTTTTTCCTTTTTCATTAATCTATTTCACTCTGTCACAAAATGGAAGAAAATACTACTAATGTCACTACGGACTATGTGCTACGGACATTAATGGTGCCTTAAATCATGTAGATGTTTTTGTTTTTCTGGCAGTCTGATTAATGATGTGTTGGTCCTCTCACAGGTGGACAGACAGTGAGCACCACAGACTCATCGGCCAGCAACAGAGAGAGTGTGAGGAGTGAGGATGGTGATGATGAAGAGCCTCCTTACAAAGGCCCTTTCTGCGGCAGAGCTAGAGTTCACACTGACTTCACACCGAGTCCATATGATACAGACTCACTCAAACTAAAGGTGCTGCACTCATACAGGAAATTAATCCAACTCATTTAAAATGATTTTGTTTAATATTACTTTAAATTAAATTTAGACCTTTACAACGCACTGTGATAAAATATGAAGTGGTCCAACTTATTACATGGCTACTTAGCAAATAAATCAATATTGATTTGAGTAAAAAACATTTTAATTGGATTGAAAGGATAATATGAGATATTAAAACTAGCATTGCAATTTATAATTCAGTTTGCAGATTGGAAAATATGTGTTTCACATTAGTTTCTGGGTGTTTTTCTTTTTTATTCAATAATAACTTTATATCTCACTAAATTTTGCTCTTTCTCTTTCAAGAGAGGAGATGTGATTGATATCATCAGTAAGCCGCCCATGGGCACATGGATGGGTCTGCTCAATAACAAGGTGGGCACATTTAAGTTCATTTATGTGGATGTGCTGGCTGAAGAAGAGGAGAAGCCTAAACGAGTTCGGAGGAGGAGGAAGGGCAGGCCGCCCAAACCCAACTCAGTCGAGGAGCTTCTGGAGAGAATCAACCTGAAGGTGAGGCGGGGACCACACACACAGACATTTTTTTTTATATATGTACATTCTTTGAAATTTGATTGGTATATCTATAATCATCTAGCATAAATCTGAGTGTGTGGCTCATCTTTAATCTTTACTGACAGAATGTAAGAACAGGGTGGGGAGAGATGAGAAAATTAAAAATGGGATGCTGCTGTGAAAAGATGGTCAGCTCTTGTTAAAGCAGATTAACTATGAGAAAGTGGGACGAGGTCATTTCCCTATGCCAGTTAAATTTTATTTAAAGACAGAGACATACACACCCTTCAGTCCTCCCACGAGCTTCTGCATGATTACATCTCTAAATAACATCACATTA
Source organism: Ptychobarbus kaznakovi (assembly GCA_027422405.1). NCBI lineage: Eukaryota > Metazoa > Chordata > Actinopteri > Cypriniformes > Cyprinidae > Ptychobarbus > Ptychobarbus kaznakovi. Next base: position 42,422,403 of record CM049794.1, on the reverse strand, counting down.
CAAACCTTACGCTTCACACAATAGACACCAAGGCCACATTTTAAGCCTCATTGTGTGGTTTTAGTTTGTTAATGGACTATAAGGATAGATGGCTGTCACAAAAAAGTTTGAAGTCTGGAAACATTCCCACACATAAATCCCACCAGGGTGGAGTGGGGTATTTTTAGCTGTAAGGGTCCTACATAGTGCTTCTGCTCTACTGGGTGTGTAATCTGTAGGGGTGACCCCGAATGGTCAGCGATTCGATGCTTTGATAGGAGTAGCCTGATTCAACTCACAGTCGAATATTCGCGGGGTGTTATGATCATGCCATTTTGGCTATATGGGGGTGCTCAATGTCTGATTTCACACAGAACTACCAGTTTTTCCAAATAAGTTAATATACAGCCTATTATGATAATGCTGTAAATGACAATCTGAAAGGAAAGAAGCTTTAAATAAATATTTTAAAGTCCGTGAATAAAGCCAACCAACCCCTATAGATTTAAGTTTCACTTTCCATAACCCATGACGACAGGAGCATCCTGGCGGCAGGGATTTAAATCTTTAAAAAGACTCTAATCCAAGATTGGATTTTTTCGATCAGGTAGGGTACAAGTGATTTCAGACACATCAGAAACATTTCAGCTGGTTAATATATATCGTGTATATATTATTTATCTCGTATAAGATGCATTTGTTTGAGTTGCGCTGCAGTAAGTGCTTCATTGCCTACTATACGGTGATTATCTCTTCAGTGTGCAGCGCGAGCAGGACAAACAACAATGCAGAATATTAATAACTATGACTGAGACTGTCATATGCATACCATTATAATGAGAACACTATTATAATAAAACGCTGCAATTTTTTAATGTTTAGTTGCCCGTTTCTGCACATTGTTGTGAGATGAACGCGTCCACAAAAGGAGTTCATTCAGAGCCGCGCAGACACATTCGCTTATGCATTCGGGGGATTTTGTGCAGATAGCCTATAAGTCGTAATATTAACGTTATGTTGTACAAATAACGAAGCGTATTCTATTTGAGATAAATTATAAGTTAAATCCCATTGATTATGAACCTGCAATTAAATGCTTCATTCTACTGGTCATTTTCAACGCTCTTGGCTCAATACAGAAATGTACATAACCTTATAATAAAAGCACTATTGCAAATTTTTTATGAATTCTTAGGGTTTCGCTTGCGTTTAATGTTAACTATCTTTTAATCAAAACATAAAACAATAGCCGCTTTTCCACTATCGGGCCGAACGGTTCTAAGAACGGTCAAGTACGGTTCCAGTTGTATTTCCACGTGAGCCTGGTACGGCGTGGCACGATAACAAACCGTTCTCTGCCCTGAATTCTCAACACGGTTAGACAACCGTGATCATCCTTCATAACTGGTCATCCTTCATTACGCGGTGGTTATTTACACCTCATATAATATGTAAACACTTGTTACCATGGCAACGACTGACGCATTTGAATTGCATTCCAAAGAGATCCGTTATCAGCCCCACAGTGGAAAACGAAACCATAACTGTACCGGCCGGCTCGGATCGGCACGGGATGGACCGGTTATGAAACGAGAACCGTTCAGACCGATGGTGGAAAAGCAGCTATTATCTGCGAGACGTCCGTTACACCTTTTCCCTGTGTGTTACATGAGTATTTATGACTGTGGAATGTAATGTATTTTGTCCCCGCCCCTAAATATATGATTCGACTATCAGTCGACTATCGGCAAGATTCGAAATTTCCAATTTGACTATGAAAATCCTTAGTCGGGGACACCCCTAGTAATCTGTGAATGTATGTATGTATTTTAGGAGCACATGCCTACATTCCTGTTTAACGGGTATGATGACCTGGACACATTTAAGCTACTAGAGGAAGAAGATATGGATGAGCTCAACATCAAAGATCCTCAACACCGTGCCGTACTGATGACCGCTGTAGAACTACTGCAGGATTACGACAGTAAGTACACACATACACTAAATGTGTCTTCAATCATTTATCATTTGTTTGGAAAAGAATATTTAAGTGTATACATTTCCTAACTTTGCGTGTGTGTTCTAGGCAGCAGTGACCCGGAGCGCAGCGCCCTCTCTGGCTCGCAGGAGAAACTCCTCTGTGAGGGGCGTGGCCTCATGGCCGACTCCCCACGGGACTCTGGTTGCTACGAAAGCAATGAAAACCTAGAGAATGGTAACCAGGCGCTTGTCTAGCATCTCCATACCAACCGCATCACCATGTCCAGCCTAGTGTAGCAACGCCATGACACCATCCTCTCACCTCTGGGCCACGCCTCTCTCTCTGCCATGACTCTGTGTCCTAACAGCCAATGAGAACCTGTCATCACATCTGGATTTAACCCAAGCCTGTCTGTCTGTCACATCTGCTGTGCTCTGTTCTCTATCTGCTTCTCTGCTTCTAGAGGCGCTTTGTCATCATTCCTTTAACTCTCTTATCCAGACTCCTGCTTCTGCTTTCTTCCATTCTGTTAGAAAACTAAAATAAAAAACACGCAGAAAGTCTTGCTATTGCTAACTGATCAGAATCCATCCGCTGCCTCAAAAATCTAAAGAGAGACAGAATCTCAGAGAAACAAATACAAGGCTTGTACTCACAGCAGGACTTAAACAGGACAATTTTGAGAATGTTCTCCATGGCAAAACCACTGCAGACTCAATTTAAAGTCTCTCCTCCTCTCTCTCCCTTTGCCATTTCAAGAAATATCACTCCATATTTGTGTGGTGTTTGTTGTGGTCATATTGCACAAGTTCTTATGTGCCTAAAAAAGAAAAGACTTTATAAATACAAAATGTAGTGAATGAATCGCATACATTTGGAAGGTGATATTTTACGTAGATTGTGTAAAAGTAGGAGCTAATCTACTGTTTTTAAAGGATTTTATTCAAGAGAAAGCATCGTATCTCATTCTTTATTTCCAAAGAAATTCAGTGTTTAAGGTTTTCACTCTTCTGTTGTCTTCTTAACCTCCTATTGGCATCTTATAACACTGACTGATCCCTCCTCCTGTTGTGTGTGTGTGTGTGCGTGCGTGCGTGGAGTATGATTGTTTAGGATGGATCAGAAATATGTGCAATCTGCAAAAGTGGAAAATAAATCCATTCTGTGATCTCTTGCATTCTGGTCTGCTTGCTTTTTTCATCTGTTTTCATCTCTTGATATTATTTTATCTGTGGGTTATTTCCACTCATTTCTTGTAAGAGCAGCGGTACAAAGCGTATTATATTCACTATTAAATCATGCACTGCTTTGTCACCATTAGAGGTTTTTTTGAGTCATTGGGATTCTGTTAAAATATATCTGATGGCCCAGGAAAAATACTTTAAATGCATAGTTGAATGCTGCTTTTTTCATTTCCAGATCCTTGCATCATTTCTCAAACGTCATTGTCTTTTATGATCTTCATTTGTCTTAAGGTTCCTGCATATAAATACTCATTTATCATTTTATTTATTAACTTTTTATCATATTAAAAGTATTCCCCTGTTAATCTTAAATAGTTTGACTGTCACTAACTCTATGCTCAGCGTATTAAGTATATTTGAGTTGGAAAATTGGCAGGAAATGATGCTTTCTAAATAAATATGATCTGGACTTGTGGTTTTCTTCACTTAATGTCTTAACACTCACACTTAACACTCACCAACCAACTAATCCATAAAAAAATCACTACAACTAATGAACATATCTGTAACTGAAATATTTAATGAGCTGTGCCTCTGGGTACATCCGAGAGATAATGATATACAAAGATAATGAAAATGTTTTTCCAGATATGTATGACTAACTTTATTTTGCGGACTGAGACTTTGAGACCTAAACAAGTTACACAGTTCTGGAACAACATGTCAAGTCAATTTAACCAACATTAACCCTGGCTGATATTACTTACCTAAAACAATATGCTAAGTTATCTGGAAATAAATTTGCAAAAAAAATTAGCTTTAGCTTGGCGTTGGAGTAGTACCCTCAAAGGTACATTTCTGTTCCTTTTGTAACCCTGAAGGTTGTATTTTAGTACTAAAATACAACCTTCAGGGTTAAATAAAACTAGTAAGGGGCAAATTGTAACAATTTATTTTCTAACAGCTTTCATCACATTCTTTCAGATTGTAGTGCATATAATATTTCAACTCTTAAACCTACACAATGCATGAATCACACCAATAATAGTGCATATCATGCATGGCATGCATCTATAATAAAGTGGAAGAGCTGCACTCTGATGTGTGAAACCAAGTTGCTGCAGTACTAGATCTTACTGCTCATCAATTTCACAACATCGGGGTTATTCTTAGGAACCAAAAAAAACAAACACTTTGAGGAAGCAATTAATATGTGATTAATGAATTTATGTGAAGGCACGGCTCTCTGTTTCAGGTAAGAGCCGCAAGGCGTCGCGCCACAGCCGTGGTTCATCTGGATTTGATTGTGGGGGAGTAAAGTCTCCAGACTATCCCACTCTTCCCATGACTCACTCCACTGAAGCTCTTCAGCAGCAGGCCAAGAAGGAACGCAAGTTCCCAAAGACCTTTCTGCCCCGGCCCATAAAGGGCTTCAGTCTGCGAAGCCTCGGGCTCAAGAAGAGCTCCAAAGCAGGACAGACCTCCCGCATACCGGTCAGCCGAAGCTGTGAGGAGTTGGACGGTCCCCAAGAGACCCCTGAGTCTTGGAAGCGCTCGCATTCTCTGGGAGATATACACTGGGAGCAGGCCTTCAATCAGAGGAAGGACCAGAGTGGCAGTGAGGATAAAGGCAGGCCAGAGAGCAACAAAAAGGAAGCAAAGGCCGATCCTGTAGAATCAAAACTGGACCAGAGCGGTGATAAGGCTGGAAGAGAGACGGGATCACTGCAGAGACCTGTGGTTCCCACACAGCTTTCCTCTCAGCCCGGTCGGTTCATTGCCTGCTGCTCAGACCTCAAACCGCCAACCGGTTTCTGCCCCAACAAGCCCCGCTCCACGGACTCACCCTAAAAAGCCACCTGTCCCACCTCCTGTGCCTGCTAAAAAGTCCAAAGAACGTCTGCCGAATGGTCTGCGCCATCCTCCGCTAGTGCTGTCCGGTTCGGTGCCAAATACACCAACCCTACCCCCAAAACCCATTTACACCCCAACCACTCCCTCCAAGAGTTCCCCGTCAACCCCATTATCACCAGGTGAATCTGCAGGAGCTCTGAGTCCACCCTGGCTGTCTGACCTACCTGAATCAGCATGTCCTCAGATCCACGGAGCTAAAGTTGCCCTCAGCAGGAAGATCTCCCATGCCAAAATGACTGACCTGGAGAGTCTGCTGGAGGACAGAATGTGCTTGGAAGGTATTGACCTCACCGAAGAGCCGTACTCTGATAAAGTAAGTCATGATTTCACTTCACTTCTTCTGTTGCCTACCACAGTTTTCAGGTAGTAGGAGAGTGCATAGCATTCACAAAAATGAACTCCTTTGAGAACTTTTTGTAATAATAAAATGCAAGTTACAGCATATAGCAGAGTTCCTCAATACTGGCCATTGAGAGCCACTGCCCTGCAGAATTTATCTCAAAGTCTCTTCAAGCAAACCTTCCTGTATTTTTATAGTATCTCTGAAGACCTTGATTAGCTTGCTCAGGTGTTTTTGACTGTGGTTGGAGCTCAACTCTTCAAAGCAGTGAAGAACTTTTTAGGAGTTGAGGAGCCCTGCAGTATGGCCTAATGGACTTCATGTTCATGTGACCTCAAGTTTGCATGAATAGCATCATATGGTAAAAATGGTACTGCCCTATAGCAGTTATAAAAATGGTAGCAGACTAAACAAAAGCACAATGATTAATAGGTGGGGGCTTGACTCAACCTTGCCACTGTCCCTGGAAAGTCATGGCTGGGAGTATTTTTTCCTTCCATTCACTGCTGGAAGTTCTGTTGAAAGTGTCAAGAGAAATGGAAAGAAACATACATTTCAATCAGTGCTCATCCAAACACTAATTTCCACTCATCAGTTTCCATTTAAGAAGATGTTCCTATAGTACCTATACAGGAGTCTCAATTAATTAATCAACCTTCTTTTCTTTGACTATTTTTAATTGCTAAATGCACGGCTTAGCACAGACATAACTATCACATATCCTGTATCCTTAAAAAGTCCTTTCAGTCATGGCAGCAAAAGCAGTGGGAAAGTGGAATGATTGGAGGACTCGCTTGTTGTGTAATTTATAAGCAGAGCAGCTTGAGTCTGGTATATCTTCTTGAGTCCTCGGTGTGTAATGTCCACATTCATCAACAAACCAAATCTGATTCCAAGTCACTTCTTTGAGATTATCCAACACAAAAAAGGTGAATAAGAGGTGAAAAATGTCCCCTCTTTAATATGAAAACACTGGAACAGTTTGTGGTCTCAGACTGCCTGGAGTTTTAGTGCTTTTTATTGGCGGCCAATCCTATTATGCCTGGACCCAAAGCCTATCGGATGTACCCCAAATTGGGCACAAGAAATAGTTTGAATCTCTTTGAGTAGATTTCAGATTAATTTCTGAGTTACCAAGATGTTTGCACGTTAATGCTGATGTGTGTGTAATATAAATGAAATACTTTTTCCTCTCGCAGCTTGTTTGCTGTTCATTGTTTGATTTCCCAGAGGAGTGTAAACACCGTGGCTCTGTGGCGATATCAAAACATTGCTCTGCTTGTGTGAGCTTTGTACTTGGATTGTTGATTGTTTCACAAAGAAGGGCGAGTATTGAGCTAACTGCGATAAAAAAAACTGCTTGGTTTGCAATATTATGAAGCCCCGTTGCTTGTTTTAGAGAATATGGCCATTTGGCATACTAACAAAGACAGGCTGAAAATGATTAAACTGGATCTTAGTTACGCCACACAGGGTGATGTTAGCATTAGAGCTCTGAATCTCACATTAAACAAACAATTTAGCCTCGCTCGCCTTGTAATGCTATAATTGGCACATAAAGTTTGCTTGTTTGTGAATTAAACTCCGTTTCCAAGTGTGCTTGGTCTCCACTAACCATAAAATCAATTAAAAAGCCACATGAAATAAACTTTATGATCTGATAATTTCTGTTGTTATTCAGAGTCCACAGTCTGAGGCGAATGTTGCATCGCTCACATTAGCTTGGGCGCTAATCACGGCTTAGCTCGAAACAATACAGCATTAGCAAGGAAAATTCTCCTCATATTTTTAATATTTTGATGACTGAATTTGTGTGTCTCTTAAGGTACAGGGCTGTACGTTTTTTAGAGATGTTTTTCAATCGCTTAAATGAGGTGGTGAACTTCACTAGACCTTGTTTTCCTGGCTAATCTTTCCTTTTCTCTCTGTGTTTCTCAGCATGGCCGCTGTGGTATTCCTCAGCTCTTAGTACAGCGGTACTCCAAGGACTTTCAGCAGCCAGTGAAGGACGTGGCATCCAGTCTGGATCAGATCAGAGTTAAACAACTCCGCAAGGAGCACCGTATGGCTGTGAGTTACTTTAGCAGATTACATTATTTGATTTAGCACATGCATGTGAGTCAAATTAGATCATAATACTCTTATTTACTTTCCTGCATTAGCACTGAGATTTAGCCCTTGTGTTTTCCTTTTCTCCACAGATTCCCTCGGGAGGTTTGACTGACATGTGTCGGAAACCAGTGTCTCCTGTTCACGCGAGCTCAGTGTCTGATTGGCTCGTGTCGATTGGAATGCCCATGTATTCTGCCCCTCTATTGGCTGCAGGCTTTGAAACGCTGGATCATGTGTCATCCTTAAATGAGGTGAAAGCGAGGGAAGCGGGCTTGAAGGAGGACCATCACATACGTATTCTTCTCAGTGAAGCCCAACTTGTCACAGCCAGCAGCTCGGGACAGTCATAATACTAACATGAGCTGTTATGAACTTGACTAAATGAATCAAATTTTACTGGTGAAGGGGCAGACCTGGACATGAGTTGCCGAATTTTCTCTCACCTTTCTGTCCTATAATCTCAGCCTTTTGGCGTTTTCAGAAATGGCTGATCTGGCTTTCAAGGACTGTTATTGTGGGCCTATCAACAGATGTTTTGGCCTGAAACATCTGCCTGTTGAAAGAAAGCACACTTTTTTTCTGAGAGTTTATGCTTTTGTATGAATTTAGAGACTGTTCTGGACCCCCTTTTCAGGAAGTGTGAGATTTATTTAGAATAAAAACTGTAAAAGAAAGGTTTTTAGTGCTTATTGAAGCACATGCGTATCTAGAGTATGTCACCTGGCCAAAGCAATGTCATTTCATGCAGGTTTGTTAATATAATATTACTTTATCTCTCAAAGCATACAGTATGTATGTGAAAAGATGTGTTCTCTAGGGTGAGTCATTCCCAAAAGCATGATGTTGCCATATGGGGATATTCCGAGCAATGCACATTTTGATTTCAGGCCAAAAGTGGGTCACGGTTTTAGCAAATATGTACTATGTTTGTAAAAAAAAACTGTTTCATTTGTTTCTTTCTTCAAGGTTACATTTTAGCATCATTCCTTGTAATCCACTTAATATAATACTGTATATTCACCGCACATTTAATCTAAACACACAATATTCAACACACATAATTTACTCAGCTGTTGCGGCATATCATAGTTTATTACTGTATCAATTTATTTATACTCCTGCATATTGTGTACTTCTTATCATAGTCCGCTCTGATGCCAGTGATGCATCACACAGCTGTAATATGCTTGCTGGAGTGAAATATGTACAGGTGTTTATTTTTGTTTTATTTGCTTTTCTTTTGTCCCAGATTGCCTTGCACTTTGACTAGGGTGTTGAAGGCATTTTGAATCATAGAAAAAGCCTTGAGCTCTTGAGCCTTAAAATACAAGTAAATCAAATCAAAACTGATAGTGACTAACTTAGAGGAGTGTTCCAGTTACATTTTCAGAGTGGTGCTTTACCCATGAGTTAAGTGTGTGCAAAATTGGGAAGAAGAAATATCCAATGAAGCATTATTTATTTTTGTTATTCAGAGCACAATGACAATGCGTTTCAGGGGAATAAAGTGCTATGGACTTAACTTTGCTTACAGACAGCATCTGGCTCCTAAATAAAAATTGAGCATGAAGTGCAAAATTAGCTGATGTCTGTTACATCACTTAGGCATTAGCATGACTCCATCACTGCTCACAGATTTAAAACATTACATCACTCCAAATTAAATTTCTCCCACAATCACTTTCAGGCTGTTTTTGATTGAGCAATTTAGGTGAAAACTCAACTCCTTTCAGTACAGTTGCTTCTGCAAAGCCTTTCGTTTTTCATTTACAAAAAGACGCCATGCTTCCCTAAGGCCTTGCGGTTTTAGTAAATGGTGTTTTTGAAAGCTTGCTTTAGAATTGTATTCCTCCCTCATGCCATTCACTCTTTTGTATCTAACACAGCACAATTTATAGGCCGTAATGATCAAGGTTTTAATGAATCGATAGATTCCCTTTGTATCAGAATGGATGCCTTCAAATTGCTATCAGATGAGTGCTTTGATAACAATGAGGCTTTTATGAGATTAAAATCGAAAATATATTTCATGAAATGTTACTGTAAAAATGCACTTTATTAAAGAATGAAAGTTGTTTTTTAATTCCATTGTGGAGAAAATTAGATTATAAATTGACACAGTTACAGTTTTTTAAAGAAGTTTGTTTTCAGGTCAGATGTTGATGGTTGAGGTGAGCTGTTTAAATATCAAATCTCTGTTAAAAAAAATTATAATCACTTGTTAATTAATTACAGAACTAACCATGACCAGTTCATTATTTCAACTTAAATGATATAAAACTGGGTCTTAATTACATATATGAAATGATTAACTGAGGTTGCACATTCTGTGTATGTACTTGATATTTAAATAACTTATTTTAGCTTTTACATCAAATGTAATTATTAGCTGTATACATCATCGAGCAATACTCTTTCACTTATAGTTAGTTAGTGACATGCTCCAGTGACCATTGTAAAATATATGTATAAAAATGATTTTATCTGGTTTAAGTTCGCTAATGATTGTCTATAAAGGTTTTGCTTGTGTATTTACAAACAAAAATGTCTTCAAATATGTGTCCCTTTGAGGTGTAATAAAAAAGAATATCCTACACTGACTGCTTTCCCGTACTCTGTAATTTCAGTCATTAATCCAGTCTTCAGTGTCACACGATCCTTCATAAATCATTTTAATATTCAGATCTGGTGCTCAGGAAACATAGTTATCAATGTTGAAAATAGTACTGTTTTTTATGAATATAAAAGTTCAAAAGAACAGCAATTATAAGACTAATAATTTACTTCATTAAAAAAAATAGTTTTGAACTATTTAGTGTATATTATTTTTCAGCCTGTCTGAGATCAGTGTCCTCCAGTGGAACGTTTATACAAAACACTAAGTTATGTCCATGACACAACCCCATTGATCTGTTTTTGTTTTTACTTTATCTTCATAAAAATGAGGGGAAAAAAACAAGGCCTTCAAAATTATATTCAATTACATACCTATAGTTTATGCCTTATTGCATCAGTAACTGAAGTGACACTTAGATAATTTATTATTAAAGTACAAATAAATTATCTTGACAAACAGTACTGCATGCAAACAAACATCATAATTTGAGAACAAAGTAGGAGACAAACTATTCTTTCTTTTACTTTAATTCTTTGATACAATAATCAAAATTCAAAACCCTCATGAAACTAAATATCCAAAATGGGGAGACAATAACAAACATTGGGGCTAAAGAGGAGGCCTTTATATGCCCTTGTTCACCTCTGATTTGGCAATCACCAGACATGATTATATTCCCAGTGTTTTAAATAAAGACATCATTTCATTTGATTTAGAGTGCCTCACTGAAATAAAAGATATTGTGTTGCACTTAAATGAAACCACTGTGAGGCAGACTGCTTTTATCATTCTAACACTTACTCAATTACATGGCTGGAAGAGTCAAATTTAGTTTTGCTTGATCAAATTGTCAAAAACTGCTCAGTCATGAACTTGATTCTTGGCTGAATATTTGTTTAATTAAAATGGTTTCTATCTTTGCTGTTGTCCTTACTGCCCTTTGCTTCAGAATAACAGCACGACATTTGACTCCAAATTCACAGCTGTTTTTACAGACAGAGATAGATAGATAGATAGATAGATAGATAGATAGATAGATAGATAGATAGATAGATAGATAGATAGATAGATAGATAGATAGATAGATAGATAGCACAATTATTGGTTGATCTTTTTTATTAAAAGTGTATTTTTTATTAAAATATTTGCATTAATTTAAAACAATCAGGCCCGGTTTCACAGACAGGTCTTAGACTGAGCCAGGATTAGGCCATAGTTCAATTAGGACATTTAAGTAATTTTATAAACAAGCTTTGAAAAATACTTTCCTGGTGTGCATCTTGAGACAAAACAAAGGCACTGATATATTTTAAGATCAGTCAGTGCATGTTTACTTCAGTTGAAACGGCTAAACTTACATTTTAGTCTAGGACTAGGCTTAAGCCTTGTCTGTGAAACCGGGGGCTAGTGATTTCACAGCTAAATGTGTTTTCATTTTTCTTAAGGTCTCTGCACACAGAGCCTTTTGCACGTTAAAAAAATAGATGCGACCTCACGTTGTGTCAATCACCTCGCACACTGCCTCCGAAACTTTCGTCCGTCAAAAAACATTCGGATCAGGTTCAATTTTCTGCGTTTTCGCATCCGTTGCATGCATTTTGATAGGAAGGGATGGGGAATACGAAAAAACGGAAAACCGCATGCGAAAATTTCGGACTCGGTGTCGTTGGCAGAGCCAGGATGTTTTCATAGGGGTGGCCAGGGAGGGGCCAGCAACCAGTCTGGGGTGGCACAAAAATCTACATTATTTCAATATAAAAATGTGGTTGGCTATAAAGTAATAGACTATTTTAGTGCCTAAAACACAGCTGAATACAATTAATTTCTAGTTGTCGCGCCTGGCGCTGAGGCAAAGCTGCCGTACGCGTCTGAAAAGTCTCGTTTGATGTCGATGCAAAAATACACCGGTTCCACGTCTTAATATAGGCATTTCTTGTCAAGAAAAAGGGGACAAAAACTGCAGTTTTGAGCAGGGTGGCCAAGCTTAGATCAGTGGTGACCACGGCCACCCTTGGCCTGGCTCCGCCACTGCTCAGTGTGCAATGACCTTAGACTGCACTGACGCTTTCTCGCGTCTTCCGCCTGGTGGTGCTGAGCGGCACGCGGCAGCGCGTGAGTGCGAGTCCATCCTCCGGTTGAACTTTTTCCTCCACATTCAGTAATCTGACACCAACACTAACCCCTAAAAGCAGAGGATGGATTCCCAACTTCATTCGCAAAAATAGCTCAACCAGAGCAGACGAGAAAACACGACCGAGCGGGGGGCGAACATCTGAACGCGTGTGCATCGATCTGTGAAGTGACTTTAGTTTTTATTTAAATGTTGACTAAAAAGTTCGTATCTAAAGAGGCGGATGGGTGACGACCATTCTCGGCGCTTCCATGTGAGGAGACGATGAAGAATTACAGCAGCAGTCCCCGTCTAAACAATCACAGCGCGAGTCACAGCGCGAGTAACAGCACGGATCGGAACAGCAGGAAGAGATTCTGGTTCTCGGCTCTCGGGCTTCGCTTCTCTCTGCGCGATTATGGTTTCTGCATGGCCACACTGCTGCTCTTCTGTCTCGGCTCACTGTTTTACCAGCTGAACGGAGGACCCCCTAAAGTTCTGCTGGAGATCAGGCAGTATCTCGGTAAGATTCCTCTCGCTTTCTCCAGTGTTTGGAGACTTGTACCGACTGCTGTTTCGTCACGGCATCAAAGTGTCCAACATTTCCGTTGTGTGTTGCCGAGGCAGATGTTGAATTTGTCTGAGGTTTCTGCGCGTGTTCCTGTTTAGGCGTGTTTGGACAGGTTTGCTTTTTTGCGTCCTCACCTTTACGCAAACGAAAACGTCAGACAGGTTTGGGTTTGTGTGGCTTTTGGGGATATTTACACCCGAGGAGTTCGTTTAAAGCGACAGTTTACCTAAGTCATCTTAGACTTACCCTCACAGTCATGTGAGGCCACAATGGGGTGTTTGGCAGACAGTCTCAGTCACCATTGACTTTAATTGCATCTTTTTTTCCAACAAATGAAAGTGAATGGGGATTGGGTGACTGTCATTTAAAAAAAGTCATGCAGGTTTGGAACAACATAAGCTTGAGTACATGACAGAATTTTCATTCTTGATGAACAATCCCTTTAACTTATAATAATATACAATGAAGAACTGCTTGTTTTTCTAATTCAGTCTGTATGCACTTGCCTTTAAACACAATCAGTAGCTTATATGCCTGCTGATGTAAATTAAAGTTCATGTTTCCTCTGTCAAAGTAAACCAATGCAGAGCATGCTGCATACTAGATCAGGGCTAGTTGTCATACAAGCAATAAAATGACAACTTCTTTAATAATTGTTTTGTTCAATTATTGCTGAAATGTTTGCAATAGGCAGCTTAATACCATGTTCCATTGGGACAAAACTAATAATCAATCTCTGGTATAAAAGTGACTATTTCTGCACTTACATTTATTTATGTTGAGCTGTCAAAGGAAATGTGCAGAAGGGTTGTGAGAGTAAGAGAGAGATGTAGAGCACATCGGTTATTGTGTGCTGTCATAAAGAGCAGTCTGTGTCATTGTGTTGGTATGGATGTTATTGAAAATAACATTACCACGAGCAGTCATGCTTTCATTCTGCTAGTGTGTTTGTGAAAGATGTCAGTGCTATTCTTAATCATTTTAATGATGTAATGTGCACATGGATCAGCTGTTTATACTTCCCTTCAATTCATCTATAATCTGTCAGGTCATCTTAAAACTATAAAGGCTACTGTATCATGTTTGATACATGCATTTCTTAGGCATTTTTATCAAAATGATCAAATCTTTGCTGAAAAAAAACTTGCAACAGTTCAATCTAAAGAGTTATAGTGAAAGAGCTACTTAAAACTAAAGAGCTATAGTGAAAGAGCTACTTAAAACTAAAGAGCTATAGACGTATTATTGGCATTTATCGTGCCAATTGATATCAACATGCATTTAATGTAAGCAGAAAATTGTTCTGACTGTGACTAGCATTTCATATGTCAGACTTTACTGGGTTAAGTTTCCAATGATAGAAAGATGGAAACCAGTTAGTTATTGTCTGAACCGTGAACAAAAATACATCTTATGGGAAGTTCAACCAAAACCGAACATTGTCGTTATTTACTCCCCCTCATGGTATTTCTGCCTAACATCTCTTTTTTTGTGCCACGGATTAAAAGAAAATCATACATTGTTGTAACAGCAAGAGAGTCAGTAAATGATGGCTGCATTTACATTTTTAAAGTTGAACTATTGCTTTAAGCAAACACAGCGATGCATTCTTGAGGTACACTTCAGCTTTTTTCCAAGTGGCTGTTAAGTAGGTTCTCAACCACTTTCATCTGTCATCTGCTCAAGCCTCACCCTTTACCATCAACACCTTCACCAGGAGCACCCACGGTTGCCAGTCAGCTCTTAAATCCCCAAAACACGGAACATAGTTCCAGTCTTGTCCACAGCAGTGGGTTTGTAATGTTATGGCCGCATGTGCAGAGAGAACTGAATTCCTTATTTCAGCTTATTTTAAACCTCAGTCTACATTCCTGAGTCAAGTTAAATGGGGGACAACAGCTGACTTCCTCACTGAAAATCAAACTGGCATTGCACGTATATACATGGCAATCTTTTTGCAGAGTAGATGTAGCGCATTCTGGATGTAATGTGGGAAATGAATGAACAAATGAGCTATGGCCAGCCAGGGATGTGCTGCGCTCATAAAGCCAGGCAAAGGAAAACAGTTATTCTCTGCAGTAGATTATACAGGGTTATATTTGTTTTGCCCACTGAAACACTCTCTCTTCAATCTTCAATTTCAGTGTGCTTCATTAGCATGAAAAACTTAATTGCCAGAGCATTTGCAGCTGCATAGAATGAGAAATATAAACAAAAAGTTAAAAAAACGGTGCAAACAATCAAGTAATCTTAACAAATAAAACAATTAAAGTGCAAAATATGCTAAAATATGACATAATGTAATAGTGGGTAAAGACGTAATATTGCTTGGACAAGTCATTAAGAAAGAATGAAGAATAAGACTAATTGTGCCAATAACAGTGATAATGAGCTTGTGTTTAGTGATGGAGACACAGACTCCAGTCAGATCACTCACTGACCCTCATACTGTGGTGACAGACTCATGCTGGCACAGTCCTTATTAGTGTTCCCCTCATAGACACAGTTTCATTGTTTAGTACATTATTAAATGTGTGGTGCATCAGTGTATCTAATTTTATGATCAACTTTCCCGGATATCTGTGTATTTTGTCAGAAAGTGCAGTTCTGTCTTGGATTTGGTTTGATGGTTTGTCTACATGTCTCTTATGCTCACCCAGTCTGCATTTATTTGTTCAAAATTACAGTAAAAACAGTAATATTATGGAATATTGTTACAATATCTTTTTTCACTTCAATATATTTTCAAATGTATTTGTTCTTGTAATAAAAAAATTTTCAGCTTATCAAAGTTGTTGCTTAATATTTCTAAAGAACAACACTTATTTTAAATATAAATATTTTGTATTTCTTTACTTTCACTTTTGATAAATGTAATGCATCCTTGCTGAATACAGTTTTGTAATTTCTTAAAAAAATAATGTAATGACCGACCCCAAAATTTTGAACGGTGGTTTAATTGTTTTTTGTTGTGTTTGTAATTTGTTTGACAATATTGTTCCGGTCCAGAGTGTCAGAGTGATGGTGGTTAGCAGGTGTTAGTGAAATATCAGGACATTTTCAGGACTTAAACTCCAGACCAGAGAAAGAGAGAGGACTGGTATGCAGTGTATTAGTGGGGGTCACTGAGTCTCTGTCTCTCACTTTTGAAGCAGGAGGATAAGCATCTGTCTTGTTTACTTTAAGAGCAGGTGTTACTTTTGGCTGGGCTGTGATTCGGTGTGTGTACACTAAGCGAACACGTGTGTGTTAAGTCACTCTCTTGGACGGTGCTCAAGTGCAATGCTGTTATGTAGCTCGACTAGTGTTAGGAAGTTCAAGATGGTAATAAGTCTTTCCACTACAGTGGTACACCTTTACCTTTCAACTAGTTTTCACTTGTTGTTTATGATCTGCGGTTTTCAGATCAGAAGTTGAAGTTTAGTGTTTGTGCATGTGTTTATACACTACAGTACTGTTTGGGGTAATTAGTTAATTTCTTTTTTTCCCCAAGATATGAATATTTTTATTCAGCATGGATTGGCAAATGTGTTTTGAGCACCAATGACCATATTAGAATGATTTCTGAAGGATAATGTGACACCGAAGACTGCAGTAATGACTGCTGAAAATTGAGCGTCAGAAATAAATAGCATTTTAAAGTATATTAAAGTAGAAAACCTTTGAAAGGTAGTGAATATTGAAGAATCATTATATTAAAATAGAAGAGTTATTTTAAATGAAAAATAATAATATTTCACAATATTCCTGTTTGGACTGTCTATCTGATCAAATAAATACAGCTTTGGTGAGCATAAGAGACTTCTTTCAAAAACAAAAACACTTACTAGCCCAAAACCTTTGGACAGTAGTGTAGATTGACTAGAATCATTGGAATGTTTTGGCAAACTGACAGAAGGACAATCTTTGCTGTTATACTCGTAAAAGTTGGACGTGAGTCTCATGTGTTTGTGTTGCCGTCTGAGGACCGTTTATGACAGATTGGGCCGTTCTTTGTGACTAACACAGGATCATAGAAACGCTGGGTGTGTTTGTGCTATGAATCATAATTTGTTATGTTGCCTTGACTTTCAGACCTTCTTGGACTATAAAAACACACACATACACTCTAAAATACTACTGCTGAGAGGTTTTTATGATTGAATAATCCAGCCAATTTACAGAATTATCTCCGGTTAATATGGATTAGAGTGGAATATTAGAAGGCCACAGACACATGCGTAAACACTCTTCAAGAGATGAACTTTATCTTCTTTGATTTACTGTAGGTAAGCCATCCTGCTCGTAAACATCTCCCCTCCTGAACAGTTTGAACTATAGACCCTTTGCACTTATATGACCTTTAAGGTGGGAGAAACTCAAAAGAGATTCATCGAAATGCTTCTGTCTGTCAGAGCTATGGTCTAACAATGAGCTCAAATGGTCATCTATGGATCTTCTATTTCTAAACTCATGGACGTATGGGAGCTGACTGTATTATGAAAAATAAGACAGATTGAATGCAAAATTGCTAAAATGTTTTCTTTATTGGTTTACAAACATGTCATCTAATATCTTGCATGGCCAAAGGATCCACAATGTACCCTTTTTTCTCAACCTTTATTCAATCGAATGTCTCTCTTTCTGAATGTTCCCACTGTTCAAGAGCATGCCTTGACCAAACAAAAGAAAAAACCCGAAATGAGACAAAGCTATAGGAGCAGCACGTTAAGAGTTTAGCCAGATGCATATGACAGTCACATTAGAACAATTACACACATGCACACGTGAAGACTTCAGCTGCTGTATGCACTGACGTAAACTCTGCACACATTGCTCTCAAACAGAATCCCCATAGAAACACCTTTGCTTCACAGTCTTTGTGGTTCATTATCACATTCATAAGAAGTGTTAGCAATGTTATATAAAAATAGACACACAAACAAGCGTGTAATCCTCATTTAGATGTCAGTCTCTGCTGAGCTTCACTATGTACTTGTGGTTTTTGGCATGTCCGATCTTTGCAGCCTGCTTTCTGCACCCAGCTAAAGAAACAAGGGATTGATTCAATTTTTTATTTCATTTATTCATCTTACTCTCCCGGCTGACAGATTTACACGGTGACTCTCTTAAACTCGCAGGCCAACTCCTCCAGAGTGGCGCGGGTGGGAGCTTTTGCAGCAGGAAATGAGTCCGCTGAGCTGTCAGTCATATTTTCATGGGCATTTAATGTAAACAGTGTAAGTTGTTGGTGGGCGTACGGTTGTCAGATTCCTGACTTGTTTATTGAGTATTAAAATCCCACATTATTGAATACTGTTCTATGAGAGTGGAAAAACAGAAAGGGGTTAATAGACTCTGAAAGGACTGGACCGCAGACAGTGTGGATCTATGATTTGACATTTGAACTTTCAGTGAAATATGTGCGTAGACAGAGGGAGGCTTGCTTGCCGAAGTGGGTTCCTGAATGTTTCACTTGGACAAATAGCCTTTGTAAGATCAGAGCTCCATCATTTGCTCACTGTTTCATACACACTGGCTTCTTTCTTTTTCTTTATATAGGCTTTTTTTATTTGTAAATTTAATGATATTCTATTTGAAAGCTACATTCATATAGGCTCATTTAGTGCATTTGGTTTCGAACAAAGCCAAAAGTTAAGTCAAGTGTTACTTAAGATGTAAGAGTTATCAAATCACTGACAATATCAACTTAGGCTTATTGGAAAGACATGCCTCTTCTTATATTTTTTGCCCAAAATTTACCTACCAATTTGGATTGGACAACATGGAAATGTAATGCAGATCCTACATGTATCAGCTGAAGTATTTTTGTCTGTCCCCTTTAAAAAAAATCTTAGTCTAATACCTTTTATTTATTGAACTAATTTTGTAATTTCACAGTTTGAGAAAGAGAATAAATGTTACAGACCGCAACTGCTAACATAAAGTAGACAATACTTCTTGTTTGCAATTATGGTTTGGACCATTTATCCTGTTTCCCACACTACAAAAGTCCAAAATTAGTTCAATTACAGCACCTAATGATTAATAAAACCCCAAAGTCATTAAAGATTTATTCTCCATCTCCAAGTCAAATACAGAATTGTTTCAAATGAAAGCAGCTACACCGCAATTTCTCTGTATTGGATTTTTTATCCTGTTATTATACTCTACTCTTGACTATTCAATGGCAAAAGTGTCCACATCCACATCAATTCTAGCCATTAGTGATCTTAAGTCAAATTTGGACTATGTGATTTAATATGTATCACAGTGACTCATTGACAACATCTGAAACAGAAGAAGCAGTGTTGTGATTCTGAACAGCTCTCTTTGGTATGTCTGTTGGAGCTCAGCTCAAGTGCTCCTGTTACTCCTGCCGTTGCTGTGTTGAGTTCAGGAGAGGACAGTGACATATTTTGGCAGTGGTCTGTCTGTGAGGATCTTTTGGGTGAGGGGGATATGCTAGGTGTGGTATTTCACATCTGCATGAACATCTCGCAAATCTGTAAAAAACACATTTCAAACTGTAATTCTCTCACTCGAACCAGATGTGGAGGAAGTCGCATTAGAGTTAATGATCGGAGATAATAATGATTAGAGATAATAATGCATTTGATTTTAAGGTAGCCAGATCACCACTGTGTTTTGAACTAAGAAGGTTGTGCTTTTTTCCTAACTGTTTTCCTTTCAAAAGGTTGATGAGGGCACAGCTGGCATCTGCGCAAACATGTGGGTGGCACAGTCAGTGGTACTATGGGTGGGGCACATTTACCAGCGCCATTAACACAGCAATTGAAGAGCATTCCTGAAAACTTGCTTGCTTGATGTGGAAATTCATTACATCCCTTGTCATTCCTGGCCCCCAGGAACCTAAGATCCTTTTTGTGTTGCGTGTCATCTGTTTATTGTCAGCCGTTTTCTCTTGCAGTGATTTTCTATTTTTCTTTGAGGGGCATTTAGATTTGAAGTACCACATTTTAGTTGTTGATCTCCCCAATGATGCAATCCTGAATCTCTTCTACCACAAGATGGAGAACATTCCACAAGTTATGTCGTCCTCAGATCTTTCCAGCTTCATGCTGAGAACATAATCCAAAAGCTGCTTTCCAACAAGTGTTTCCATTTGAGCTTGTCTTTATATGTTAATGCTATTTAAGGGAGCCAGACAAAGGTGTTTTATGATAGCCATCTTCAGATAGGTCTAATTGCTCAGTAAAATGGTTATGAAGATGAAGTGCTCTGGCAGATCACTATATCTTGTTTGGAAGGGCCATCTGCCCTGCTTTATAGTTTGCAAGCCAGCTCTGTTTTACTAATTTACTGCTTGTGAAAGAACAGAAGTACCCGCTCTAAAATAGTAACCTTAAATATATGCTGGGCAGATAGGGCAGCCATGCCCGACTCTTTGTGTGTAACCGCTCTGCGCTTCTTGGTCAATGTGTACGTGTATGTGTCCGTGTCGTGTGTGCACGCCGCTGAGCTTTCATGTTTTATGTAGGCCAAGATATGTAAGTGGTAAGTTGGTTGTTTTCAGTTTTTCCACAGTGCCAGCTTATGTATGTTCAAAGTCAATTCATTCTTTGCCGTCACTTCCTGCATGCCACATGTTCACCTTATTCACTGATTCTCAGCTGTTAGGTCTTTTCTGTTCTGATAGGGTAACGGACAGCTAGGTAAAAACAATGCTAAATACAAGTAACGAAGTTATATTTAATAATACACCATTAGAGAAGAAAACACTTTTTTATATATTTTACTGTTGATGTCTAAGGTGTCCAAAGAAGTTAAACCTTAGCTCAGCAAGGCTGCATTTATTTGATAAAAAATGCAGTAAAAATAATAATATTGTGAAATTTTATTACAATTTAAATTTAAAATGTAATTTTAATTCCTGTGATGATAAAGCTAAATATGCTGATTTGGTGCTCAAAAGTTGATTCATATTTGTGGAAACTGTGATACATATTTTCAGGATTCTTTGAATGAAAGTCTGAAAAAGCATTTTTTTTGAATAGACATTTTTTACATAAATTACTGTTTGATTGATTGTATTCTGAACTATCTAATAGTCCCTGCTGGATCATTTATTTTAATTTCTTACAAAATAAAAAACCTCATGCTTGGTGGCCTTTAAAGAGTCTACATCAGCTGCATCAGCTGTAAACCTTGGCATCCATCATTATTTTTAACGAGATGTCTGTGAAAGTCCTTGTGTTACGTCAGTGACTATTTCCGGCAGCTTGCTAGGGACTACACAGTTAACATTGTTCATATACAGGGGTTGGACATCTAGCACAATAGGGAATGGCATAACATTGCAGTTCAAACTACCACTGATCCAGCCCGTGCTTTACTCTGGGCATGCAGCCGTCTGAGTTGTAAGCCTCTTTAGCACTTCTCCACAAAGTAACACTACCCGTATGTGGGAAAGTGAAGGTGGACTCATCAGAGAAACAATACATGTTTCACATTGTCCCAGATTTGTGCTGCTGGCACCACCGAAACCAACATTTGGCATGACCGAAAGTTTGACTATAACAGCCCAACGATGAATATTGGCCCTATGTAGCTCCCAATGAAAAATGTTGGTGGAAACTGGAGAGCCAAGGTGCACATTTAGTTCTGCAGTGATTGGTTCAGCTGTGGTTTTATGTTTTTTTGGATACAGTCTGGGTTAGTACCCGGACATCTCTTTCAGACAGCTTCCTCTTGCGTCAACAGTTACTCTTGTTGGATGTGGTTCGTACTTTGCGGTGTACCGACATTACTCTGGATGCTGTGGCTATGACTTGCTGTCCTGGTCACAGATGTGCCAGCAGAAGACACACTTTTTTGAACTCTATCTCCCATTAAGATTGTAATGTTTAATGTACAACTTTGCTATTACTCTGCTAATTCAACCTTGAGTTCAGTAGTTTGTCTGAATTTCAGAAATGTTGATTTGCGTTAAAATCAAATATCAAATTAATATTTATGTTATTTAAAATACTTTGGTTTAAAATTATCATAGATTTATAGGCGACATCCACTTTCATTCTTGGAAAGATTGTGTGTTCACAGCAGATGCAGATTATTAAACACCCCAAAATATCTTACATCTTATCAAAGATAATCTTACTTTCTTCACACTAGAGGTCGACCGATATGGGGTTTTCTCTGGCCGATGCTGATGCCGATATTTAGAAATCAAGGCAGCCGATGGGCAATATTGATTTTTGTGGGCCGATATGTTTGGCCGATTTTCTTTCATTTTTTTTTTTTTTAAGTAATAAGAAGTAAAGTGATACATAAAATGGCTTAAATTAAACATTTATTAAGCAAAACAAGCCTCTCCAATCAGTACACTTGTAGAATTTAATTAAAAAATTATGTATACATTAAATAATAAATACACAACAAGTAATTCAAATATAGGATCAAATATTTTTTTGTACACAAAAACTTACATAAATAATAAATAAAATAAACAAGAGTAGTGTTACACAGTAGCACCCAGCAAAAAACACAAGCCAATAAAATAACTAGGGGTGTAAATCGGATGGTTCGTCACGATTCAATACGATATTTGCCGATTATACATAATATTAATATTAAATATGTGTAATTATTTTTATTGTTAACTATGCATAATTCATAACTGTTATAATTATCCAAAAATGCTCTGTACCTCAGGTCTAAAAGAAATGTGAACAATATACAAAATGAAAACACCAAACACTTTTTACATGCAATCTATTTCCATTTGTTAAATAAATATGATTGAAGAAAGATGACCTTTTTAATTCCAATAGAAGAGATGGATTTTTTTTTCATTCTTTAGTATTATTATTTTGTGCTGCTATTCTTACTGTGTTATTTCTGTTTCAAAAGGCAGCAATAAATACATAAATTAAAGAAAGTTTATCTTTTTATTGAAAATTAAAAATGAATGATAACTGTAATTTTCCCTCAGCACTATTTATTCCAACAAAATCGTATTCACTTTAAGAAGTTGCATCCCATACTGTCAGGAAACTGTTTTTATGTGCTAGTAGTGAGTTAGTGAGTCAGTGTAAATTCAGTGTGAATGCCTTTTACCTTTGAATCCTTTGTGTTTCTCATTTAATGAATCTGAAATCACTGCTCTAGCATGCTTAGAAGCATCACTGTTCACCTCATCTTTTCATGTCACTGCACTTATGTCATTGAGCTGTTCAGTTTGTAGTCCTAAAACCTTTTCAGTAAGGAATTTCACAAGGAATTATACAAATATTTCTTCTCTCTGGTTAACATTACTTAAAGCGACTTGCCTTTGTTCTGCAAAACATTGTAGGCTATATTGTTCTGCAAAACGAGTATACGAGTATATATTCTGTATAGTCATACCTCAAGCATGAATGTTGAAGCCACTGTGTTGTGTTAAATATGTAAGTTGCTATCAAGTTACATGAAGGCTACAGTGGTTGTCCGATTAGTCAAGCACATAAACTTACATACTTGTGGTAGGATCTTAACTGATTTTTAACCACAGACTATATTTTACCCATAAATCAAAATGTGTTTTTTTCTGAAAACCCATTAAAAGTTCTATAGGGACTCCATGATGAATTAACATCCTAACAAACTGACATTGTGAGTGACTGAACAGCTCTATTTAATCTCGTACCACTTACACTAAGCTTTAAGAAACACTTTGTCCTAAACTGAACATTCTGTCATTATTTACAATACATAAAATCTGTATGATTTTCTTTTTGTTATGAACAATAATCGTGTTCTGTCTGTTTCCCACTTGAAACTAGACTTCAGAAAACTTTGAATACAGCATATAGCACAAGTGATACTGAACACTTTTATGACACCTTTCCCGGGGCTTATCAACTTGCCTTTCACTATTAATATATAGGAATGAGCTTCCTCGTGTTTGATCTATCATGAGGCTGTGTGTACTGTATATGTATGATCATAAGACTTGTAGTGATTTGTACTTAACTGATTATTATGTTCATTCATAGAAGTCATATTTCCGCAATAAACTATTGTAATGTTACCATGTTTGTATATGTGTATGTTTAAATCAGTTGACGGGGCATGTCTCCAAAAATCAAAAAATGTGTTTTGTGTATCAGAATGTGTTTGTAGTGTGTAGAATTTTGTGTATGAGGGGGAAAAAAAGAAAAAGAAACAATTCTTGGACTCCTGGCATAAATGTACAAGAACACGGATGTGATAAATGAACATAGGAATTAGGCAGATCAGACACTAATAACAAGGAAAATTATTAAATGCCTAGCGGAAAGGGGTAACAGATATTTCCAGACATATGGAAATCATGCCAAGATGAGAACATTTTTGTTTCTTTGGTGTTTATACATTCTCTTCCAAACATGTGTCTGCTTTTTCCACAGTTTTCTTCTGCTCGATCCAAGTCATACCCTTTACTTTCTCTCTCTGCATCTTTCTCTACCTTTCATATGATTTTTAATGGCCCGTGTTGATGCTCTGGCGGTGTGCTGTTTGGTTTTGGTTCAGCGTTGTGCTACAGTTTAAATGTAAAAGTTATTGTCTATCACCAGACGTATATGAGCTGTGACTTCAACATAGTCACGCTCCCCCTCCATAAATAGTTTTGATGACATCTCCATAAAGACTCTTTTACTGGCCTTAATAACTTCACAATTAAGCATTACTCTGTCCTCCCTAACACAGCGGTTAGAGATAAAAGAGGGGTCCCAGATCCCAAACCACCCATGGCCAGTCTCATCTCTAGGACCGCAGGCTGTTTCGCTCTCTGATTGGACTTATCAGGGCTTTTGTTTTTTGTTTTTATTTGGGCTGTAAAAATGCCAAGTAAGATAAGCCCTTGTTTATGACTCCATATCTGACGCTGCGCCAAGTCAAATAGCAAAGAATGTGGGCCGGTCTGCACTGTTTTGGGCTTTTGAAATATAGCTTTATTTTGTTGTTTTCTTCATGCTTGTTTGTTTCCCTCTGTAAGCAACAGCTTTAGTTTCATCTGGACGTGAAACGTTATATTACTTGCATTGGGTTGGGTGTGTGCCTAGGGGAGAAATTGTGGTGATTATTGTTTTTTTATATTGCGTATTGTGTTTGTTTAATTTTTAATCATCTTCAGTGATACTTATTATTTTTTGTCATTGCAAATCCAATCATGATCCTTTACAGTAGGATGAACAGATCCATACTAAATATGTGCTATTTTGGTAATAATGCACGTCAGCGTATGTGTAAGGAACATAAGTAACTATTAAAACTAGTGCAAATAGTACAACAATAATGGAATTGGACCCAAAAATTAACTGGGAATTTGTGGTTACTGCATGCAGGTACTTTAAAATATTCTTTAGCTTTCATTGATTTAGTTGTTTTCTTATGCAGTTGGTCATTGGTTTTATGTGTGGTGGCCAAACCTCAGACAAAGGTATGATTTGGAGGGGGAGGAAATTGGATCAAATGAAGTTTAAGTTTTAACTTTCATCATTGACTACATCCATAAGTTCTGGTAACGATCCAGACTCCAGAGGTATGCTGAGTTAAATGAGAGTAAGACACATTTGACAGTCTGCCAGCATACTCGGAGCCTATATAAACCTGCTCATTAAATTGTAATGCCTGCTTTCAGGTCCAGTACGTTCTTGTTGTATACAGCGGCTGGACTTGAACATCCTCTGTGCTTTGGTCCAAAATGAACTTGGCGTCAGGAAAAAGTAGCTTTCTGTTCCAAGAAAAAGAGATTTTGGACAGAGTATGAACTTCAGCCCAGAAAGGTACAGGA
Source organism: Ptychobarbus kaznakovi (assembly GCA_027422405.1). Lineage (NCBI taxonomy): Eukaryota > Metazoa > Chordata > Actinopteri > Cypriniformes > Cyprinidae > Ptychobarbus > Ptychobarbus kaznakovi. The sequence goes on along the minus strand of CM049794.1, from coordinate 42,396,838 downwards.
GGCAGGAGTGGAGAGGCTGACATCCAATTCATTCTGACCCTGAGGTCTCAGATCTCTGGAGAGATTCTCACCGCTTGGCCTCTTCATCTTGCATTCATCTGACCTGGGTCAGGTCATTTAAGATACTATGCTGAACTCTCGTTAAGGTAAATAAATGAAACCGTAAAACAGGAATGCAACACTAGAAATACAATAAGAAAATTAAAAGAGGGAGGCGTTATCATTTGTATTACCACAATTCCAGTTCTTCTTAGTTTTTTAATTTATGAACTAGCTGGCCATAATTTGTTTGAAAATGTTATATACATTTTATATAACTTATTTATATTACTATATAAGTAACAATTTTGCTGATATTCAGTTTTATTCTCATGTGGTTTTTAGCATTGTATTAATTGTAGCAGATGCAGGGTTTCTGGAATTCCCCTGATTTACAGAGGAAGTGGTTTTCCTGGCTTACTGATATGTGCTGACAAAATCTGAAAGTGTTGTCTGTTGATCATTAAAACGTCATCAAAGTTCCTGAGAAGTTGTGTTACTGGTTGTAGATACTTCCTGTTATGACCTACCAGCACTCTTTCCCTGAAACGACAGACATCAGGACAGATGTGTCTCTGCCTGAAGTTCTAGTTGCAGTTGGGAGGCTTTTCCTCTGTTTGTATCCAAGTTTCAGATGTTTTATCTGAGAGTGAGATTACGCCAGTCAGATTCACTTCACTTGAGCTTGCATGTTGTCCCCATTGAGTCTTTTAGCAGTGGTTTAATATGGGAAAAACGTTTGGTGTACCATTTGTGTCTAAAGCCCTAAACTCACTGCACGATTTTTGGCTGTCCCAGACGAAAGATTAGCATCGTGAAACAATCGTGGCCAATCGGAAATCGCTGCGATTGCTTCACGATGCCAGTCTTTCATCTGGGACAGCCGAAAATCGTGCAGTTTGTTTAGGGCTGAAGAGCAGATGGACAGTGTGTTTTTAGTTTAGACTGTGTAAATGTAAACAGTAAATGTGTGGATATTAATATATGTGTTTACATTTTGTGTTTCAGCTTAATATTAAGCAAAATCACATTTGTTTTCTCTATAAAGACTGACTTATAAAAGCCATTAAGTACATTAATAAAAGCCATTAAGCCATTACAAATTCTATACAGGAATATAATACCAATATATAATACCAGACCCAAAACAGCAATAGGACAAGGGGTCTTTGCTGAATCTGGAGGGCTGCAAAGGACTATTGAAGAGTCTTTATTTTTGAGTGTCTGTAGGAAGTTTCAGTCTATCCAAGAAAAGTAAAGAGTCCAGTTAACTGAAGACAATAGGAGCTTTCATATCATTGAGAGGGAGAGACTCGAGGCTCAAGTCCAATAATTTTGAGGTATTTTTGGTTGACCCTTTCTTGTTTTTCAGGTTGATATTTGCTGATCTGCATTTTGGACCCACTTTAGCAGCATTGTAGTTCTTTGTGAGGAATGTAGCATTTTTTTAAATGACTGACCTGTCACTTTTCAGTCGCGACTGATGTATAATTATCGTTAGGCATGCAAAGGAGAGATGACATTAAGGGCAGAGAAATGGAAAATGACAAGGTGGATCAAGAAAGAGTAGGTGAAATGAAGAAAGGGAAAAAAAGCGTAAGGTATGAAGACACATTCAAGCTTAAAGGCATAGTTCACCCTTAACAGTCTGCATTTATTCACTCTTGTGTCAGTCTTAACCCTATAATTGTGTTCTGTTGAAAATACTGTAAACAGAGAAGATTCACTTAATATACACAGTGAAACATTCTGTAACATTCTAAATCTATTTGCTGTCAATTTTAGATGTAATGTATTGTTGCTGAATAAAAGTATTAATTTCTTTCAAAAATTCCACTGACCCTAAACTTGAATGGTAGTGCATCTTTATGCATGATATTACCATGCTATGACAGCTCATAGTAGCCATTTCTGTAGAGCTTCAAAAATATGAAAATCAGCGCCATAAAATAAAACCATATATCTCATGTCCTCTGAAATCAAATGATAGCTATGTGTGAAGAACAGACAGAAATTTAAGTCATTATTCACTGATAATTTTCTGTAAACAAAGTATCCACTGCAACCGGTGAGCTGAACTCAAGAACCAGATCAGTTAACAAATGATTATTTTCAATAAACAATTTGATCTGGTTCACAGTCACAGATCATCCTAAATGTTTTGTTCAGCTCACTAACTCAATGATAGCAGTTCTTCAGCTAACAGCTCACAGGAGGGGAAGATCGTGGAATGATAACTTAAATTCAGTCTGTTTCTCACACAAAGCTACGGTTTGAGTTCAGAAGACTAGAATATAATGCATGATTCATTTGACCACTTTTATGGTGGATTTTTGGAGCTTAACAGTTGTGGTCACTCCGAACTGTGATTTTATGACAAAGACCTACATTAAGATTCCTCAAAACATCTAATTTTGTCCTCTAAAAAAGAGAGTCATACAGATTTAGCAGGATCTGAAGGTGAATAAATGATGACAGATATTTATGGGTAAACTGTCCCTTTAAAGGTTGACAAAAATAACTAAAAGCATTTCAGGAAACACTAGCTTAAATTTCACCAAATGTAAACTGTATATGTGACCATGGACCACAAAACCAGTCATAAGTAGCACGGGTATTTGTAACAATATCCAACAAGACATTGTATGGGTCCAAATGTATAATTTTTTCTTTTATGCCAAAAATCATTTGGATATTAAGTAAAGATCATGTTCCATAAAGATATTTTGTAAATTTCCTACCGTAAATATATAAAAACTTAATTTTTGATCAATAATATGCATGGCTAATAACTTAATTTGGACAACTTTAAAGGCAATTCAAGTTCTCAATATTTAGATTTTTTTGCACTCTCCAGATTTTCAAATAGTTGTGTCTCAGCCAAATATTGTCCTATTATAACAAATCATACATCAATGGAAAGCTTATTTATTCAGCTTTGTATAAATGATGATGTATAAAACTCAATTTCACAATATAGACCATTTATGACTGGTTTTGTGGTCCAAGGTCATATAGATTATATATGCCAAACGTTTAAAAACACTTAAAGCTTTTATGAACATTTAATGGTCTTAATATTTTAATTTATAATAATTAAATAACACTTTTTTTTTCTTTCTATTGTCCAATTCCAAAAAACAACCTACTATTATAGTACTGAATGCAACTTTCTGATGCAATTGCTTGACAGATAAACCATGCATACGTGTTGTTAATGTTTACTTTGTGCGTTCAGTTTAACAGCATTAAAGAGGGCAAATGTTATTTTGCATTTAAACACAATATGTTCTTACTTCATCCATGCAAAAAATGCTGGTCCCTGAATGAGCCCAATTGTTTAGCATATTTAATTAAGCTGCTCAGGTAATGTTAATGGTATGATCAATTTCAGGCGTAGCCAAAATATTACCAAGTATTATCAAAGTATTATCAGTCAGAGCTAGAAATTCTTCATATTTACAGGTAATGCGTCATATTACGAGTAGACTAATTTAAGTGTCCCCCAGCATCTTGTTTTGACATGCTTTAGGGAGATCATGCCTTCTTTAGTGGGGTGAGACCCCCAAACCCTCCCCTCAAGTTCACACCCTGGTTATAGAGAGAGAGAGAGCATGTATTTTTAAAAGACTGGTTGGGTGGAGTTCTGTGGCCTCTTGCCCTTCACCGTAACACCACTCCACTATTTATACCCAACACCACCCAGCCCAAATAAGGGGGTTCGGATACATAGATTGTGTGTGTGTGTGTGTGTGTGTGTGTGTGTGTGTGTGTGTGTGTGTGTGTGTGTGTGTGTGTGTGTGTGTGTGATATGCTATATATGTTAGTGTAAATTCTTCAGTGTATCTGAGTTTAACAGCTGTTTATGTGTGAGAATGCATATTTGAGAGTGTGTTTGTGTCGCAGTCTGAGTTTCTGTGTTGCTTAGCGTGTGTTTTTCACAAACCATTCCTGAAATTCCTTGCAGAGGAGTACAGTCTTTTCAGTGTGTCATCCCCCAGCACAAGTGTTTAAGAGGGAGAATGTGTCTGGTGAAACCGGAGACCTTTTCAGCATAGCCACTAAACATGAATTTTGATACGAATGTCCATCTTGAAATATCTTTCCATCTCAAATGGCTTTAAAAAAATGTGACATTCAATGCAGAAGTCTTTCCAGTGCAGCTGTGCTGTGACTTCTGATCCATAACCACAGCATAGCTTCCATGCAACATGTGAAGGTTTGCATTAGACCACTGTGAACCTGACCAAACACTGTCTGACGCTTAATGTTGTGTTTGAAACCTCTAACTGTGGAACAGATCTCCTTGCTGAAACATAATATAGAAAGCAGATGACATAGACTGACCGGAAACTCCCATTTAAGTGGTCATATCATCCTCGGCTCCAGGGGGCCGGCCAGTCGCCATGAGAGGAGGACTTGGTCTGTAGCCCAGACGTTTCTCTTTAGCCTTTAAACCACCTCAAACATGCAGACATGAATACACACTGCATACTGCGCCATCCCGGGGCCAGGTAAACACCTTTTGGCTTCTTAGCCTGACTGTACTCAGACACACAACACACACACATGCTTAGCCAAGCACAATCCTGTGTTACAGACGAAAATAGATTGAAAGGATTATTATGACATATTTATGTGAATAAATTGTGTATTTTACACCAGATCCCTCCATTTCCTGCTTCTCTCTTGTTTTTTTCTTAGTAATAAAGGAGGCTGTGACTGAGGGTTTTAGAGAAAAACGGCAACTAATGTATTTTCTGTCTCATCACAGGAATTCACTAGATTGTAAAGGACCTGTTTCCATTACACCATATTCTGTGGAAACAAATACATTATTATTAAAAGTTGTGATGGATACCAACACGTTTTATCCTCTGTCTTCTCATGCACCAGAACCACCTTATTCATCACTGTAATGTGACAAGCCCCATTTCCCTGATCCGTGTTCCGGCACTGGCTGATCTCCCTCTGCCAGGTTATTTCTGTCTTTCTGCTCTCCTTCCCTTCTTCTTCAAGAGTTTCTCCTAAAGAACATCAGTACATTCTCAGTCTGAGTGATCAGACCTTTTTCATTATTTACTCACCTGTATGCTTTTATTTTATCCATAGAACACTATTTTGAGGATATTTTCCTTACAATGACCAGGATAAAAATAGTTAACACAGCCTATACTATATTGTATTATATAGTAACATTCAAAAGATTGGAGCAATTAAAAAATATAAAATAAAGTAAATAAAAAGTTTTTTATTTATTTAATTAGTTTAAGCATTTAATAGATTAAATGACTGTAAAGACATTTCCAGTGTTACAAAGGTATTTCTTTTGAACTTTTTATTTATGAAAGTATTGTGAAAACTGAAGTAATGGCTGCAGAAAATTCAGCTTTGCTGTCACTGGAATTAATGTTTTTTATGTAAATGATATATATTAATAAATATATAATATTGTGTGTGTGTGTTAAAAATCCTATGATAAATTGTATTTGGTGACAAGCATTCGAGTGTCAATGGTGTGATTTATTGACGTTCTTGCTACATCATATGTATGATATGATATGAACTGCAGAATTACATTTTTGGGTCAACATACAATTTCTTGTATTTCCCAGCTGTGCTAGATGTCATAATGAGACAATAGAAAGTGCAAACAGTAAGCAGTTTTTAATTGGTCAACTTTGAAATGATTTGTAAGAAAAAGTATTAAGTGGTGATGCTTTAGTGTAACTGCAGAGTGATGAATGAAAAGTCTTGATGCAGTGTTCATGCTTCAGCATTAGTGTCCTGAAACTTGACAGAATTCTATTGCTTTCTGTTCCACTTATATTAATGATTTTGAAATGAATGAATGAATGAAATTTAAGTTCTTTCACTGAGCTGAGTTTTTAGACTTGTCATGTAATGAAAGAGACCGTGGTAAAAGCACTGTACATTGTCTCTCCTAACAAATTTAGTTTGGAATTAAACTCACTAGAAATAAAATGTAACATGGCATTGCATGATGTTATAGTTAAGAAGCTAAAAGTTGTGGCATAATAAATGTCATTGTATTATAGACCTCTGTGTTTTTAGCAAACCAGTGGCATAGTTTCTTAATTTCTTTTCCTTAATGCCTCTAATTAACCGTTTCCTCAATTTACTCTTTGGCATTCCTAGAAACAGCTTTCCACAAGCACGGTATATGTGACTTTAGTCATTTTTTGCTCTATTAGGGTTTGGCAGTTTTTTTGTTTCCTAGAGAGAGATGTCAGTTATTCCAGAGATCTCATCTGGAACATCTGGAGCTGAGCGAAGCATATTTAATTTTCACTAAAGGACATTATTGCAGAACCTTTTAGAATTTGCCTCATGGAATTGGGAAGTGTAGTATATTTCCAGCTACAATACAGTGACAAAATGCAAGGTACATTTGTTTGTTTGTGTCTTATAGATACAGTATTGTATTACCATATAACACGATGGCTGATAATCTCAGAGTGTCACAGTTGTTGTAAGCAGCACTTGCACTCAGATGGTTTGAGGAAGTTCCTGATATAACGCTGGATATATTTTGTAATGATGCAATTCTCTCTGGAAACTCAAGAAGAGGAAGTTGTTTTTGTTATGTCAGGAGCATAGCCATCATTGAAGATGTATCATCACTTCCAAGCTAAGTCACTTCCAAGCTTTAGGATTTTTTTAATTTTTATATTAATTTTGGTTTCTATATCAGGCTCATAAAACAGACTTATAATATAGACTTGATAGAATATATGGACACCACAGGGAGACTTTTAAGTCTCCTGCTAATACATTTTTTCAACCTGATCTCATGGCATAAACGTACCTGGGTGCATTTTTTAGCGAGACCGTTTATGTACCTTACTGCACGTTTCGCCGCAGTTTCAAAGAGAAATGTCCACTGAGTGGCGCTAAAACAATGGTTCAATAAGTAAACCCTGGCATGTTTTCAAGAATTCAAATATCTGGGGGCCGTCGCTAAAAATGAATGCTCTACCATGACGGAAATATGCCACCCAACCCTAAACCTACCCGATAGTGTTGACAAATGCAAAACTGATATAAAAAAACGCATTTGTTGATGCAACCATACTATTTGAACTTCCTTATATGCAGATTTGAACTGTTTTGTCGAACCGTAGTTACACAGGATTTGAAACGGAGCTCCTCATCTCTCAAGTACATCTCATCGTACTCTCAGAGTATACCGAACATCTCAAAAATGTGTCGACTATTCATTTTATCTGTCTACCGAACAAACCATAAGAGCAAGTCTGACTATTATTTTATCTGTCGTTTATGAGAAACATCTGAGAGCAAGTTGATAGTTAAATAAAACTGATACTTAATCACAACGTATATTATTTACTAGTCGGGTACGACTTTTGTGATGAAAGTAAAGTCGACTTTTATGTGATGAAAGTCGACTAGTCGAAGTCGCTGATAGTCGCTGATATCATTAATGTAATGACAAACAAATAAGTCTGGAGCTGTGACAAACACCTTGTGCACAGCTATGAAATATGGCACAGCGCTGCCCACATGACTATTGCATCTATAACAGCTTATTTTTTATCAGTTATTTAGTTTTTGGGTCTTTATTTCTCACAGATTCCAGCTCGTTCTAAATCAGATACAGATAAGTAGTACAGTAAAGATTGCATTCATATGAATGAATGCATTAGTGAGAGCGTTTCCGTGTGTGAATTAATTCTACCTGGCAGCGTCTCTCTACTAGTAGTGAAGCTGTGGGACTTAGTTATTAAGAAATATATGCTTGAACTTTTCAGTTTCTAAGATATTTTACAGAGAAATCAAAGAACAGTGTTGACCATACATTTTTGTGCTGAATGATTCTGTGTGTGCGATCTGCGCGTGATGTATTGTACGCGCTACTGTCTGTAGCCTATGTGTGTGTGTTACAGTGCTGCAGCATTAGATTAGAACGTGATTAACTTACCTGTACAATAAGCTGTTTAAAACGTGCATTCTGCCGTTCAATTTCCAGCATCCAGTAATATAATCACACATGTCTTGTGGAGCGCATTCAGAGTATTAATTAGTTTGTAATTTTAACTGTTTGGAAACGTAAATGTGGATTTATTATCCTATTGCGCCCTCTATAGGACCAGCGACTAGTCGAAGTCAAGCTTAAAGCGTCATGGCAGAGCACTGAAGTCGACTAGTCGATTAGTCTGTGCAAACCCTAGTATGTACTCTCACTGATACTTAATCACAACGTTAACTGGGGTACGACTTCTGTTTTTTAAGTTTTTATGTGAGTTTCATGACTTAATTCATAAATAATGATTTTATATGGAGTTTTATAATTACAATATTTTAATGTTTAATAACAATATTTATTAAAGTTCAAGTTCTTCACATATTTAAATTACACTATTTAAGTTACTGTGTATACCCTTGCAGTTGAGTGCTTGGCCAAGAGTGAGTGATAGGAAAACGTTTAGGAGGAAGTACATTCAATTTTTACATTTCCTGTTCTCATCCACACATTTTGTGGAGCGCATTCAGAGTATGGTAATTGTTTGGAAACGTTTGGATTTATTATCCTATTGCGCCCTCTATAGACCAGCGACTCATACTCTCAGTTTAGAGGATTTATGTAAATGACTTGATATAAGTATCGTTTAATTATTTATTAAAGTTCAAGTTCTTCACATACACTATTTAAGTTACTGCTGTTACCCTTGCAGTTTTTGGCCAAGAGTTGATAGGAAAACGTTTAGGAGGAAGTACATCCAATTTTACATTTCCTGTGTATTTGGTTTGTTTAGTTCATACTCTCAGTTGTTTGTTAGATATAAGTATCATTTATCCTCTTTCATACTGTGTTTAACTTCTGTTTTGACAATTCTACTATGTGTTTTGTTGTTTGTTATTTTTTAGGTTTTTTTTTATTACTGATAACTACTGCCGTATTGATTTATCTATTTTAATTTTACATAAATTATGTATGAATTTCATATGTCTTTATAGGTATTTTCTTTAGTTTTAGTTGTAATAAATTGTATTTATTTTAGTAACGTTACTTCAACATACTACATGGAAATGAAATAACATATTTATATATATATATGCGTGTTTGGCTTAGTGTCATGTTAGATTCATTTTTATACCTTTTGTTGTTTTAATATTTTGAAATGTTTTTAGCTTTATTTTTTGTTTTCATTTAAATGTTAAGTTTTGAAATGTTGTTGTATGCGTTTGTCATTTTATTTAATTTCAAAATTTTCTTAAATGTGTATATATAGTATTTATAGAGTTTTAACTTATAGTTTTAGTTACTTTTTCTTATTTGTAAGTCGCTTTGGATAAAAGCGTCTGCTAAATGACTAAAAAGTAAAAAGTAAATACTTGTCTTAATCTTTTCTAATATATATAAAGCATCTGAGGGTCTGGTTGGCCTCCACTATGGAAAATGTCATTAGTTGTTGTCCTCATCGTATTCACTCATTCTAAGATATTTGCTATTGCAGAGTAAGCAAGAAAACATACACATGTGCGGCACATGTGCAGCCTATGTTATTTATAGCTGGAGGGAGTGGTGTGTGTGGCTGTCTGTGTGAAAGTGTGTGTCTATATGAGAGGGAGACGGTGAGAGAGAAAGCATACTCAAGAGTGGGTGACTTCCTCACATGCATTTCCTGTTTACTCTGTATCTGTGGCTTTCAATCAAACCCCCAAACCCCTGCTACTCTACAGTTCAGTGACACTGGGTTTGGTTATGTACGAGTGCATTTTCTGCAGCACAATTCGTAGTTTTATTAAATGTTATTTACGTACTAGAGAGGTTTAAACACACAAGTCAAAGCCAAGCCATATTGCACCATGTAATTATGCATAAACTTTTGTTTTATGATGTTTATATACTGTACACACATTATGTTTCAGTGAAGATAAGTTTATACTTCTGCCAGGATAGCATCATTTCTTAAATGAACCGTTGACTCTCTGCTTTGGGTCTTGAAGTCACTGTAAAAAAAAATTTTAAAGGATGCACCAATATTAAAAATCTATCGGATATAAATAAGCTTATAATTAGATTTATTTTATGGTTGATAACCACACAGCAACATTGTTTTTGTAATTTTAATGGTAAAAATGCTAATGTAAAAACCTGTTAATTGGTTAACTGTAAGTTTCTCTTATCTCTTAGTTTTATTATCAGTTATGTATATTCATTTTATGTTACATCTTATGTTGTTAAATTAATGTTCATTGCATTATTTTAGTGCCATGTGTGTTAATATGATGGTGTTTTGTGTTTGAGTGCATGACATTGTGTGTATTTTCTGTATTAGTTTTTTACCTCAGCTTGTGGTAAAGCTACTTTTGATTGATGTGGCTTTATCATAACCACCTGTCTTTTGGTGGTTTTCAGTGTATTATAAAGGTACAAAACAGATTTTAGTACTTCAGTAGGTTGCTATTTCAACATTGTATATCAGAAATATGCTGTTTATATGCAATATTTTTGCTCTAAATTTAATATATCTAAAAACCTAAATCATTGCACTGTATTTTTTACAGTTTCGTTCTGCAACCAAACATTGTAATGCGAGCACAAGCTCACCAGCTGCAGTGACACTTAAGAGCTGAACATGGTATTTATAAGCACAAATTGCTTTTTCAGAAGTATTTAAAAAAATGTCAAAGAGATCAGAGACTTCAAATAAACCCTGTGTAACATCATAGCACATCCTGTGCACAATAAGTTACAGAGGACAACCGTAATTCAAAATATAGGCAACAATTCATATGTGCTAAATATATGTATCCCATGGTACACCTCACGTCGTCTGAACCGCAACTGGCCATATTGTAAAAGGATTTGAATCATTTACACAGTCTCTCCACAGGCCATTACAGCTACAGGGTAGAATGTTCCCCATATGATGATAAATCTATAGTAGCAAAATCAATGTTTAACACTATTTCGATCTGCTCCATAGACAACAAACACAACATTTTCCACATAAACCAATAAAGATGTGTCAGAAGTGGCAGTAGCTCTTTATAATAAGTGTTGTCATTAAACATCTCATAATTATGCATTATGTTAATGACAACAAGACATAATTAAGATAAAGAAAATGAATGTTTCAGAGCTCAGAGTTAAAGCTCTTACTAAGGGAGATTTTGGGCTGCATGTAAAAGAGATTCAGATCACCACCACATGTGTCCTGGCTTCATGAGCGAAGACTCATTCGTCATGACAATGATGCAGAGCTGCTGTGTCCCTCTCTCTCCGTCTTCAGGATCTTGTCAGCTAGTCTTGGAACTGCATCATGTGTTGAGTACCAGCAAATTTAGATTGAAGCTATTGCTGCTGTCTTATGAATCCCAGTACCATTACATTTTCCATGCAATCAGAGGTTATTTTGCAAGTAAAGCTGTCCAAACTCAATGCCGGGTTCAATACTGGGCTGTAAATATGCATTACACAAAGTATAAACACCTACCCCAGTTGACCTGCAGAATCACATCACAATTTCTAGTGCTGACAGGTTTACTTGATGTATGATGTACTTGATGTCTTCGTGTTTTTGTCGGGACTCCAGTGAGTTTTTTAATGTGTTGACGGCTCTGTTTGACATACACAGATTCCAGCACATGTATGGCCAATTCCATATGAGTCTGCCATGCCTCCCAGCACTGTGGGAAACAGTGAAGGGTAAACTAGGGATGTGCACCTGAACACGAATGGGTGCATTTCTGAAGAGATGTTTATAAAAGACTTTCTTGCATCTGAAGAAACAATTTAGCTTACTATTAGACGACTAGTTCACTATTGTGACCGAATGTTACTCTGTGTGTGGCAGTACATTGTAAGTTGTGGCTACATTGGCTATAGGGAGATTAATTTAGAGACACTTTAAATTGCATAAATGCCACACCCTCCCTTTTACAGTCAGTATACTTACTGAAATGAAAATACCTTAAGTATGAAAATAGTTAAGAGCCCAACTTGGTTTCTGTGTGTGTCTTGTTGCTTAGGAAAGTAAAGACCCTCCAGCTTCCTCTGCCATCATGTGTTATGTTTTCGCCTTGCTACTGATGCTCTCTTAACCTTATGGAAACCTTATAGATGTCACAAACTTGTTTTGTACATATGTAAGGCTGTACAATACACTGAAAACCGGAGCAGCCCTGGTAAAAGTGACTGTGAGTCTATGGGGATGGATCCATTTAATTCACAATTGAGGAAACTAACAACTGTTGGCACTCGGTATACTCCAGTGCTTACTCAAATCCCATGGTCATTTCCTTTGGGTTTTACTTAGTAAGCCACGTGCATGTGCATAAGTGCACTAGCATGTGTGTCGGCCATTTGTGTTAATGTCATTGAGGCTCCTCTCAGAGTGTATTAAGGTTTCATACACTCTGGTTTTTGGTAGTAACTTTGAGTTGCACCTGTGCTTATGAAATACCGTCTTTCTTGATTAAATTATTTATTTTATTTTTGTTTTTGGCCAATATGTTAGTTGTAGATGTATGTGCATTAGAGGTCAAAGGTCAAATTTGAGTCGGCCATTTTTAACAGGCTCTTCCTGGTTTATCCCAGGTGCTGCACAGATGCACTTGGCCAACCCCAGAAAAGAGTTCTGTGTGGGCGCCAATGATGAGAAAAACATATGACATGTTTGGATTCGATGACTTGCTACACATGTTGCTATTTCGCAAAGTCATAAAAACAAAAAAATCTGCTTTAGAGGAAATCTGCAGAAAAACTCTGAATGGGATCTCCCTTCGGTTAGTTTATTTAGCATATTTCCTGTCATTAGGAGCAGACAAAAGCGTTTCAGGCTACAATTCAATGCTGTATTCACAGGGGTCTGCTACAGTTTTTATTTTGAATGGCACCTTTGGGGATGACTGTGAAGAGGAAGTCCGATTAAAACTTCAGTTGATTTCAAGAGCGTCACAAGCAAAAGCGTAGGTTTGTCACAAATCACAATGCAAAATTTAGTACAATTTTACTTTTCAGTTTCACTTCATGCATTTAGCATTTCCGTTTCATCAGTTCATACATTCCCTTTGCCAGGGAATGTATGAATTGATGATTTGTCATTTAAGATTTTAGCTACTTGAAAATACAATATATCCAGCATTAGTGGACAAAAGTCATAAAATCCAGAGTTTTTGATATTCCTGGATTGCTCTTAAGCAAATCCTAAAGTCCTTCTTTTGTAGGCAAGCATGGGAAAGAGCACAGGTCAGTTTATGTGGCCACAGCGCTGCACATATCCTGTAAGGCAAGGCCAGGGTCAGAGCAGGTAAGCAGAGGTATGTACAGTAGTCCGTTCACAGGAAATAACGCACATGAAAACCAGATGCTCCTGAATTGTCCCTGACCCCTATCTACTTTCTGTTACCCTCACTGGATGATTTTTTTCATGAACAATCTGAGAAATGTAACTTTATACTGAGCAGCCAGTTTCTTTCTTTTACATTATTACAACCGATTTCTATTAACTTTATATTTAAAAAACAAAAATCCTGAAAAATGTACAAAGGTTTCCACAAAAATGCTTGAACAACTGCTCAAATTCCTTATCAGCGTGACTCAAGTGCAATGAACTGCAAAGATCGCCTGGTTAGTGTGTGGGGAGCACTGAACACTACATATGATGTTATGTGGGGCATAAATGCGATACACTTTTAAATCAAAGCCTCACAAATGAATCATAAGAGGTTGAATCAGTCATGCCCATGCTAACATTAGATGCAAGCCACCCTATAAATCCTGACACAGCTTTCTAGACTCCTTCAAGGACTTAGACCTCACTGATGGTTCCTAAAACAACAAAACATAGCAATTATTTATAAAAAAGGAAAGCAGATGTCCATCATGTCTACCACATTTGGCAGGTAGAAACAGGGTCAGACCTATAGAATAACAGTCCTGGGTGGAGACTCGTAACCCCCTCACTGTCATTAGACTGATGGGCTTAATGTCGGGCCACTCCTACACGCTAAATCAAAGGGTTGAGTGAAGTCCAACCACATATGGCTAGAGGCACTCGTGTCGCCACACAGAATAAGAAACATGCACGCTGCTTTATGCTGTGGGGGAAGTGGAATATGATGGTGTCTGAAATAAAAAAATAAGTCTCTGATGTTATTTAAACAGGGTGTGTTTAACCAGACTGATGTCATTATTGCAGGACCCTCCAACCCTCAGCCATATGTTCTTGTCTCAGTGGTGTTAGTGCTGCCTACACACCAGCAGGAGTGTGAGAGTACACAAGTGTGCTGTCAGCCTGTCTGTCACACACTCACTAAAGCACTTACTTCATTGAGTACGGTGCAGGTGTAAGACAATGAGATCAATTAAGACTTTTACAAGGTCTTAGTTCAGATGTGTTCTGGCAGTTATAACCACTCACCCGGAGCTAATTTGGGATGGAAACAGTTAAATCCTGTTAATAATCAAATCACTATGGTGACTCTTGTTTATATTATGTAGCAATTTTTTTAATGAACTACATTTTTCAAGCTTGTTCAAGCTTGCATACATCACTGGTGGTGGTTTAGGAGAGACCCCCCCCCCACACACACACACACACATGACTGTAAAGCACTTTGTGTGTACAGCAATACACAATAAAGCGCTATATAAATGCATCATCCAATCATTCAGCTGTATCAAAGTTTTGATGAGTTCAAGCGCAATTTAAGTAACTTTTTATTGAAAATTTTAAATTTGTGTAACATTGAAATGAAAGTACTTTAAATGTCATTTAATGGCAAGCAAAAAGTATAGGAAATTCGGATTATAATGGTGTCTAACTTAAAGATGACACAAAGTAAACTAAATACAGCAATACATTTGGTGGAGCATAGAAATTGATGCTGTCACTTACAGACTTTAGGTGTGTTTTGTATTATCTTTTGCATTTATTTCAGTGTTGTAATATGTACATCAGAGCACTTTATATAGTAAGATTTTAGTATTTTTTGTTCCAAATTTCCATATAGTTATGAGGGCAATCCATTAGTATGACAATACTATTATGTGAAATTTTGCTGCGTGCACATCGGAGTAAAGGAATAAAAATATATATTACGTCTATTTTATGGAAGTCAATACATTTATTTAATTGAGGGTCATCAATCGACAACAGGTTCACACTGACATTGTTTGCTTGTTCCCTAAAATCAGATCAAATCAGCTTTTGAGTTTGCAAGAATGTTGAGCCTGAGCCAGATGTTTTTTGCTTTAATCGTCATGTTCAGAATGTCCTTCAGTGCTCAAACATCTCAAGAATGTTCTGTCTGTGGTCACAGATTATTACAGGATGTGATCTTAAAATGAGACTGGATAAAAATAGCCAGCGGCTTTTGTGTTTCACAGTACCTCACAACAGAGACGTCGACCCTGTGTGGATTCCTGCTTTCGTCTCTGGAGTATTTCTGGCTCTCCTCATCTCTAAACCATACTTTACAGCGCCACCAATTTCATAACTCAAATTAAACATTACATGCCGAAAGCATACGTTTATGACATTCCGACACAAACAACAGCATTCCGAAGCCAAGCCAGATGCGTAGAGAAAATTCAATTTCAGAGAATGTTTTGCTTTATGAAAGCCAAAAAAAGCTACTTTTATGTGAAACGATTGATTTTATTTTCAAATGTTCTTGCTGGGGACTAGGCCAAGTTAGTGGCTTTTTCCACCAGTGTCATTATGACTTTTTGTGTCTTAATTATAGGTTATTAATGATCCTCTCATAACCAAAGCAAACTTTGAATCGGCTACAACACAACCCATGAACAAAGTTGACAGAAATGCACCACTGTTTGGTTTCTTTCAAGCTTTCGCCCACTCTCTGTTTCATGCAACTGACCCACTCTAATCATTGCAGAAGTCCGCTGTTTACATTTTTGCATTTCTACTGCTTTAGTCTCCAATTATTTCCAAGCCTGGCGACCTGAATGACTCTCCTGGAGTCTGGGAATCTGACCCCAGAGGACTGCAGCCGGGACGGGTAGTTAGTGGAGGTGCTAATTGGCTCTGAGGGGTTATAAAGGTCCAATATCAGATGAAGTGAGATGCAGACCAAAGCCTTGACAGAGGGTGCCGTCGTAGGGGGTTAGCAGGGCAGTGGGGCTTTCAGTGGATAAATGAGCAAGCCCCCCACAAACTGTGTAGTCCTGATGGTCCTGACAAGTACATTTTAGGACGAGGTCATACTGAGGCCTAAATGGGCAATTTTAACAGCAGTATAGAATGGACTTCAGTTGAACATTGAAATGCTGAAAATGTAACACTTTTGTTTTTCTATTTTGTTACTATCAACTAATCTTTCACTTAATCTGGAAAATGGTACAAGATTGTAAACTCACCAATTGTTTTTTTTTCTTTTGGTTTCAGATGTTTTGAACTAGTTGAAAGGAACTTTCCATAAAAACTCTTTAAAAATTCACTGACTGGGTGAGAGGACTGAATCAACCTTGTGCGTCACTCAGCAGCATATTAGTCCACATGAGTATAGTGTGCATGTTTAAGATATATGGCCCGTTAACAAGATCTCAGTGCTGACAGCAGCCACTAAAACAGGAACATGAGGTCTTCTGAATGGATTACAGAGAAACTGAGATAAGTGATATGAGAATTATTTAGATCCCCTTGACCTCGATTTGGGGTCAAAGTTTTAGTATCAAACAATAAAGACATTTTTTCATGTTGCAAACTTTGTTTTTTAGTCTAATCAAAGAATCCTGTAAAAATTTAAATAACATGGCTTCTACAAAAATATTGAGCAGCTCAGCTGTTTTTAGCACTGATAATACGAAGAAGAGTTACTTGAGCACCAAGTTAACAAATTAGAATGATTTCTGAAGGATCATGTGACAGTAATGGCTGCTGAAAATTCAGCTTTGCCATGAGAGGAATAAATTACATTTTAAAATGCAATAAATACATTATTACGATCTAAAATACATTTTAATATTTCACAATGTTTTTACTGCAGACTTCTTTTAAAAACATTTAAGAAACTTACCAACCCCAAACTTTGAACGGTAGTTTATATAATTTATTACTTACTTCATGGAACACAAAATCTAATATTTTATAAGCAGAATGTGAAAGCTGCTCTGTTCCATGCAATGAAAGTGAATAGTGATCACAGATGTCAAGTTAGATTTTTTGTGAATTAACTACATTTTGGTCTGTTTCTCATACAAACTATCATATGGCTTTTCATCATATACTTATACATGCAAATAGTGTGGCACATATTGAAAGATGTTACATTGCAGACACCATTAGTCTGGAACTCTATATTGTACAGTAGTTCGTGTTCTGTATGTTATCTTCCGTTCGGTTGTGATTTGTGCCGAAACTATTCATGATTTATGACTTCTTGTTCAGAGGATGAGAACGCATCGATCTTTGTCTTCGAATATCTCATTCTTTTACTCACCCTCATACTGAGAAAGTTGAAGATAGGCTGAGAAGTATAGCAGCTCTGTGTTGCTGGGTAAGTTATTTATTCAGCAGACAGACACAGTCAGTGCACAACAGATAGCATTAAAGGAGCAGTGCACCTTACTGCGCAGATGAAAATACTGTCATAATTGTCTCACCCTCATATTATTCCATGACTGCCTTTTTAGCATGAAACACTTTAATTGAAATGTGTAGCTTTCTGAGTTGTTCTATTCAACACAATAAAAGTGAATGGGGACCAGCTCCAAAAAGGCATAAAAGCACCATAAAAGCCAAGTCCATGTGACTTATGCACTATATTCTTTAAGTCTTCAAAAGCCATATGATAGTTTGGATGAGAAACAGACCAAAATGTAGTTAATTCACAAAAAATCTAACTTGACATCTGTGATCACTATTCACTTTCATTGCATGGAACAGAGCAGCTTTCACATTCTGCTTATAAAATATTTGATTTTGTGTTCTATGAAGAAAGTAAGTAATACAGGTTTTAAAAGACATGAGGGAGAGTAAATGATGAATTATCGTGTTTTGGATGAACTTTCCATTTAAATGGGTAGTTGACCCAGAAATAAAAATTCTGTCATTATTTATTCACCCTCAAGTTGTTCCAAACCTGCAGGAATTTCTTTCTTCTGCTGAACATAAAAAATATATTTTGAAGAAGCTGGGCAACCAAACATTTGTTGGTCCCCATTGACTTCAATAGTGTGAAAAATGGGGACCAGAAACTGTTTGTGTAACATGTAACCCATACCGGCTGGAACAACATGAGGGTGAGTAAATATTTTCTGGGTGAGCTATCCATTTAACACAGGAAGCACAGCACTGATTCCAGCGTGCAGTCTGCAATCTTAAAAAGAAGACCCTGGTTTGAGATGAAAGAATGTGTCCTCCTTTTTAGCCACTACTGTACCACAGAAGGAGTTGCATTAAGATACCGTTTTCTCTCAAAACACCCACAGAAACACACTTGTTCTGTTTCCTTGTTGTGGATGTCATCTGGCTCCCATGCCGGTTTCCAGTGCTGATACATCTCAGCTGCTGAATCTGCTCTATTTCAAAATACAGTATTTCACTGAATGTGCTAAAACATTTTGTTTTGTCTACATTGCTCTCTAAGCTTATGATTTCCTAAATAACAGATGTTTTATGTAAGCACCTCACTCTGACACTCAATTTTCTTTACAGGAGAATCCACTTTTGTTGACGACCACGGCCCTCCTACACCAAGGGTAAGTTGTTTTTTGCAATATCAAACTTGTTTTCTGTCTCTTGTTTTCCTTCAATTCCAAATGTACTGCACAAAATATCCCTGTCTTCAATTGTCCTGTTATTTTGGCCTTTTCACACTAGAGGAAATCATTTTAAGACTTAGTATTTATTGTAGACTCATTTCCCGTCACACAGTCTCTCTCTCTCTCACACACACACACACACACACACACACACACACACACACACACACACACACACACACACACACACAACACACACACACACACACACTCCACATGCTCACATATATTAAATGGTTATTATTATATTAAATGATTAGTATATTTATTATGTGTATATAATACACACACACATGCATGTATATATTTAAGAAAAATATGTCCGTTTATAAATTCAATATATTTATACAGTGTCCTCCACTAATATTGGCACCCTTGGTAAATATGAGCAAAGGCAGCTGTGAAAATAAATCTGCAATGTTTATCCTTTTTATCTTTTACTCAAAAAAATCACAAAATTCCAACCTATCATTGAAGTAAAACAATTGAAAGTGGGGGGAAAATCTCATTGTGAAATAAATGCTTTCACTATTTCATGTTGGCCACAATTATTGGCACCCAATTATTGCAACGTCCTTTTCCCAGGGTAACAGCTCTGAGTTTTCTCCTATAATGCCTGAAGAGTTTGGAGAACACCTGATAAGAGATCAGAGACCATTTTCTTCATCCAGAATCTCTCCAGATCCTTCAGATTCACAGCTCCATGACGGTGCTGCTTCTCTTCAGTTCACCTCACTCATTTTCTATAGGGTTCAGGTCAGAGGACAGAGACAGCAATGGTAAAAGATTAATTTTGTGCTCAGTGACCCATTTTTGTGTTTATTTTGATGTTTGTTTTGGATTGTTGTCCTGGTGGAAGATCCAAACACGGCCTATTATAAGATTTCTAACAGAGGCAGTCAGGTTTTGATTTTTTATCTGTTGGTATTTGATAGAATCCATGATGCCATGCATCTGAACAAGATGTTCAGGACCTCCAGCAGAAAAACAGGCCCACAACATTAAAGATCCAGCAGTATATTTAACCGTGGACATGGGGTTCTTTTTTATCCCTGTCTGTACTAAACTCATCTGGTGGGTTTGCTGCCAAAAAGCTCTTTTTTCAGTTTCATCTGACCACAGAAGCCAGTGCCATTTGAAGTTCCAGTCGTGTCTGACAACTGAATTTGCTGGAGTTTGTTTTTGGATGAGTGAGGACAATTTTTCTTGAAACCCTCCTGAACAACATGTGGTGATATAGGGGATGTTTGATTGTTTTTTTTTTAGGTTTCTAACCCCAAGACCCAACTAATCTCTGCAATTCTCCAGCTGTGATCCTTGAAGAGTCTTTGGCCACTCAAACTCTCCTCCTCAGCGTGCATTAGGACGATATAGACACAGGTCCTCTTTCAGGCAGATTTTTAACATCTTTATTTGATTGGAACCTCTTAATTATTACCCTGATGGTGGAAATGGGGATTTTCAATGTTTTAACTCTTTTCTTACAACCACTTTCTATTTTGTGAAGCTCGACAATCTTGTTCTTCACATCAGAAATATATTTTTAGTTTTTTCTCATTGTGATGGATGATTAATGGAATTTGACCTTTGTGTTCCTCATATTTATAATCCTGTGGAACAGAAAGTCATGGCTGGACAATTTCATGCTCCTAGTCACCCTGGTGTGCTAAAAAATGTAAATATGAATGGGAATATACTTCAGAGATATTTTACTCATAAGAATTTCTAGGGGTGCCAATAATTGTGGCCAACATTCATTGGAGAAAAACAGTTATTTCACAATGAGATTTTCTCCCCACTTTCAATTGTTCACTTCAATGATAGGTTGGAATTTTGTGAATTTTTGAGTGAAAAATCAAAAGGATAAACAATGCAGATTTATTTTCACAGCCGCCTTTGCTCATATTTATCAAGGGTGCCAATATTAGTGGAGGCACTGTATATATACAATTTATATGAATATAAAAATATGTAAACATTTTAATATTTGCAAAATATATACATGCATATGTGTGTGTATTTATATATACATAATAAATATACACAGCACACATACATGTATTATGTAAACAAAAACTTTTATTTTGGATGCAATTTAATCATATATATATATATATATATTTATTTATTTTGTATTTATTTTTTTACTTTTGGAGTATACTAGCATAGAACAGGCATGGACGTAAAGCCCCAAAATACTTATAAAAAATATTTTAGTTTATGTTTAAAATTGTCAGGGTCAACAAAAGTGTGTTTACTCAAAACACACTCATGACAGCTCATCTTATCAGCACTTCCTACAGAGGAACGACAGCTCTGTTTGCTGATGCACAGATTATAGAGAGACAGAGTGAAATAGCATGAGTGGAAAGAACACACATGATTTAAGAAGAGTGTCATTACACGCATTCTGCAAAAGAGGTTAAACCCAGGGAAAGTTTCAGCTGGGTTCACTCAGAGGATGAATGATGAAACTACTTCTTAATAGTAGGGTTGAAGCCATCACTGTGGTTTGTCTATGGTTTTTTATAGTCATTAGATGTGTTACAGGACACCGTTGTTTTAAGATGAGTCTTGAAGCACTTGTTACATGTGCAAAACTGAATTCACTTGGTTTAAATTCTTTGTAGATTCAAAATTATTTATCACTGTGATTGTAAAAAGTGTTTTCTGGTGAAAGATATATCCGGAGAATATCTTCTCTGCACTACATGTGCTATTTTCCATCTCTTTTTTTTTTTTGTCTTTTCTATGAAATGGGTTCAAATGATTCAGAGACTCTGGAATGCTGGAATGATTCATTGACTATTGAGAACTGTGTGCAAGTGCACTTGGATGAGGCCAGAAGAGAGCTGGGGAGGAGGGTCCACCCATACAAATACTCTTGTGAATTCTAGCTATAGCTCTGTACAAATGTAAACTCTACAAACAATGTTTTATTGTTTCTAACTAGAAGGAAATTCTGACATTTCCTGTATTGAATATACACTCGAGACACCCCAATGCCACTGCAAAATAAACTTGTATTTACAATTTATGTAATATCCTGCCTCACGTGAGCAGTGCTGTAAATACACCATCTGGTTTGTTAAAACAATTTCTGGCAATCATAGCAAATTGTTTTAGAAAGTGTTTACTTTAAGATTTGTAGTATGATATTTAATAGGATTTTCTCCAAACAAGCTAGACTTGGAGTAACAATGGATTTGAGAGTGTGTATGCAGAGTGTGTGTATATATTTATATATATATATATAATATATAGACAGGATCACCTTAATAACATAACATTTAAAAGATGTCTCACCCTAGAGACAGATGTGCACAAGAATGTGGTTGAAACCACGTGTATATATAAAAAATGCATATAGAAAATGTTTACAGCTAAGACTAAAACATTTGGAAAATGACTTCCTGAATTTGAAAGTAATGTAATCAAAGTCCGGTTTAATGTGTGCATATGTATAAATCATCCCCCTTTCTACCAGGACTACTTTTGTTCACTATAAAAAGATATATGTCTATATAAATCTTCACTATTTTCCTATAATAATGTTTAGTGTGGATCTGTACAGTTTGGGAAAGTCTTTGGTAGCTGAAACCCCCGCAGTTACAAAAAGACCCAAACCAGCGATGACAACCAGTTTTAACATCTCACAGCTGTGGAAAAACAAGCATAGAGTCTGTAAGCACACAAACTATGAAGAGATGTTTGCAGATGTATCAAGAGCTCCACACACTTATCATAGGGTGCACACAAACATGCTACAAAAATGCAACAGCAAACTGTCAGTTTCAGTTTTATAGCCACTAACAGCATCTGTAAAGTATGCAAGCAACATCAAGATCGTAATTCCTATATGTGTGCCTGTACTTATTATGTACTGTTAAATAGAAAATCGAATGCCTTGTGAATTATTTTGTTATATATATGCATCTGCAAATCTGATAAATCAAACACAACCACAATCTTAAGTTTGATGGTATTTAAAAAGTTTTTAATGTTTTTGAAATGTTCTCTTACTCTAGCTCCACCAAAAAACACCCTTCATTTGGGACTGAGCAAAAGCTCAGTAAAACAGTAAGATTTGAAATACATTAATCATATATATATACCCTATTTCCAGCACTTAGTCAAGCCACTCTTCTTTAATACATGAGGACGTTTATTTCACATGTCATTGCGTTTGCGTTGGTTCTCATGTTGAGCGCACCGCAACCATTAAAGTATTCGGTTTTTACAGCGACTCATTTGGTTCACATCATTCTCTTTCTATGAAACCTGTAAACCGCATTCACCACTTCTAACTCTATAGTGACATCAAATCTATAGCGGTTTGCCCGAGCATTGCCATTATTTCGCTTTTATTGGCGACATTCAATCAAATGGCTATCCCAACTAATTTTTGCTTGCGCAAGGCACATTATTTCTTCTGCGCGTCCGCGGTGGAAGAAGTGCGCGGTCGCGCGCAGCTTAGAGGGAACATTGCGTGGGAGCTCTGTACAAAAAATACAATAGTGTGTTCATCATTAGGATTGTCAATGTACTAATTTTGGCATTTAGGCACTTAAGAAAATTTGTTTTAATATATTTGTATGAATTATAGGATTATTAAATCTAGGGTATTTAAGTCATTTTAAGAGAAATAACAACATTACGTGCAAACAAATTGCAACAAGGTGGACACAGTTGTGTTAATACCAGTAGACCTGCTGGTGAAGAAGTGACCGGTACAAGAAAAAAGGGAGTGGGAGAGATATTGGAGAAAATGAAGAAAAGGAAAAGGGAAGTGAAGGTGCTGTTCAAAAGAGAACCTTTAATTATTTCCCACGGCCCCGACTAAAGACTTAGTCATTTGTATGTGATGGTCATACAAATAGGCTAATAGGGTTGTCCATGTTTCAGAATTTGTTGTGGGTGTATGGATGGCCTGGATGAGTGTGAGATTTCCCACCTGAAATTTTGTCCCAGTCTGCCCCTTACCCCAGGTTATTCCAGGGGGATTGTCCCTGTCTGTATGTCTTCAAGTGAAATAACCACCAGGCAAACATTACATGATTATGCTTAAAATGAGAGAAGCATAAATTGCAATCATGATTTAAAATCAGCCCTATCTGAACTGAACAAACATTAAACTGACTTGATCTAAATAATGACACTATTGTCTTTTAAAGCTGCTTTACAGAAGAATATGAACTGTCTCCATAGTTGTGTTCCCATAATTGGATTCTGCTATTTTCCTGTAGTTTATGGTTTACAATGATAAACTAAACCATAAACTACAGGAAAATAGCAGAATCCATTATGGGAACACAACTATGGAGACAGTTCATATTTTTCATATTCATATTCAGGTTCAACCTCTATTGTATAAAGTGCTTTATAATAAAAGGGGACTTGACTTGTCATCATTTACTCACCAAACCTGTATGTATTTCTCTCTTCTGCTGAACATAAAAGAAGATATTTTGAATAAGAATGTGGGTAACCAAACAATGGCTAGTTCAAATCCATAGTATAAAAAATATTATGGAAGTGAATGGGGACCAACAACTGTTAAATTAAAATATTTTCCTTATATGTGCAGCAGAAGAAAGAAACTTTCTTCTTTCTTTCTTTCTTTTCTTTTTTCTTTCTTTCTTTCTTTCTTTCTTTCTTTCTTTCTTTCTTTCTTTCTTTCTTTCTTTCTTTCTTTCTTTCTTTCTTTCTTTCTTTCTTTCTTTCTTTCTTTCTTTCTTTCTTTCTTTCTTTCTAATTATGTCCACTAATTTATTTAGATAACTTTTGCCATCATCCAGCACTAAAAGTAATTGAACACAATATAAAAATATTTGTCAATAGAATTGCCCAGACTTTAAGTATTGTGAGATTTCTTCCTTTTTATTGCTGTTGTTGTTCTTTCTATTACCTATGTATTTCAATGTCTGTGTGTCTAGGAACTGCCATTCCCAAGTCAGGTGATCTACAACAGGGTCGGCAAGTGTGGAAGTCGGACAGTCGTCCTGCTGCTGAGGATTCTGGCAGAAAAGCACCAGTTTAACCTGGTGTCCTCTGACATCCATAACAAAACCAGACTCACAAAGCATGAGCAGGTCAGTGTGTGTGTGTGTGTGTGTGTGTGTGTATGAGGCAACTAATGCTTCTGAGAAATTGGATAGCAAGCTAAAAGTACAGCAAAATAAAAAGTGTACTATGATGAAATCTGATGTGATTAAATAAAGGTGTTTGCCAAGGGAAATGCTCTGAATGCCAGCGGCAATGAAACACATCCGAATGGCACTCATTGTGGAGAAAAATACACACTTTCCTCCTTTGCGGAAAGGAAAAGAAAACATTCTGTCATCCCGTTTGGGTTGAGTCAAACCGTCACACCTCCACACCGCTAAAATCAACTTATGAAAAGTTAAAATAAATAAGCTGATTAAATAACACTCATATACGTTTGTTGAGCGGGAGAGGGAAATAATTGACTAACGTGAAAATGAAGAACTTTTTGACTGGAAATATGTCTATATCCCGGAGTACACTCATAATTCTGTCTGGATATTATGGGACCTTTTTGAATAAAATGATTTTGTGATACATTATTCATAGGTCTTAGAGAGTAAACTGGTCAGATGCACAGTAAATACTCAAAGCTAATATTAAATGTGTGTGTTTACAGTGGTAAGCTCTGAACACATACAGGTTTCATTGCCATCAGAAAAACGAACTGGTGTGTGTCCAGACAGATAGAGCGTGAGTGGATAACAGCCAAAGAAAGTACATTTCCGTGTGATCTGTGATGTATTTTTAGTACTGTATGTTCTCTGTCATTCCAAACCTGTATGACCCCTATCTGTGGAACACTAATGAAGGTTTTTGTAGAAATGGATCCTCTGCAGTGAATGGGTGCCGTCAGAGTCCAAACAGCTGATAAAAGCATCACAATAATCCACAAGTAATTCACAAGACTCCAGGCCATCAATTAACATTTTGTGAAGCAAACAAACTACATGTTTGTAATAAGCAAATTAATCAATAAGAAATGTTTTAACTTTCAGATAAAATCGAGTTTTCAATCTATATAATTTATTTCTCCAGTAAAAACGTTAGACTGATGGTGCGAGTTATTTTTTTAATAAACGGATTAAATTACTTTATAAACAAGTATTTAACATTTTGTTTTGATTGGATTATTGATACAGACGTCAAGTTTAATCATCTAATAAACCATTGACAGTGCTCGAAATATTATCCCATAGGCTTTGTCCATGATTAGCATAGCTTTCCTTGTGCGCATTAAGTGCATTTCCAGTACTTGTTTTCTCTGGCTGACAGCTGTGATTGTGACTGATTACCTATTTGTGGCCTTGGAACATCTGCACAGTCAAACAGTCCTAAACAAATGCAAATTTCACTCCAGGATAAGGGTCATAAAACTCTCATTTAGAGAAGAAAGTTTATTTGTGTGTATAGAAGGAAAGTTCAGTCTTTTTTTAACTGACCTTTCAACAAGATGAGAACAAATGAACCCCCTCTCATAATCTTCACATTGTTTTGCTATTAAGTGGATAGATTACACAAAAATGAAAGTCTGTCAACTGCCAATTAGTATAATTTACTCGCCCTCATTTTGTTGCAGCCTCCATGGAACTCAAATGGAAAAGTTCTGAAGATTCTGCTGTTACAATAAATGGAGACCATCATAAAAGTGGTCCATACGACTCTTCCAGATATGTTGGTCTTTAATGTTACTGTGTAAGGCAGGTCATTGTAAGGCAGATGTGCCTAAAATAAATTCCTAGAATGACCTGAGTTGTGTAAAGTAAGCAAAATAAAGCATCAGTCTCTTGTGTTCCGTTATGTCATTCTAATAAGATATTTTTAATTAGCCTCAATGCACCAAACCACTAACTGTTTACCCAACCTGAGGTGTTACTTATGATGTGGTTCAGCCAACACCTCTTTTATCATTACTTCGTACAGTGTATGGCCATCTGTGTGCCCATGTAACCGTTTATGGAACAGGACATTTTCTCATTAAGATGATGTCACTACCTCAGGTTGTTGCAGACTTTGTGTGTTTTGGCTTTGATGTGGCGTTTGATAAAGTATTGAAGCTTGAGCAGAGCTCTTGTTACAGTGTTGTTACCTGTTTGACAGAGATGTGGCTCAAGGAGCATGAAGAGGTTTAGGTTTTGGAATGAAATTTGAATTCTGAGAGTGGACTTTCCCAAACTGGAAACTCCTGGAGCCTATTGTTGAACGCTACAGGAAGCTGCGCTCTACACACCGTCCTGGGACACCAGACCAACATCACACCATCCCGTTCTTCATATGGCGATCCGTTATAGGGATTGTTAAGTCTCCTTATACCTGTGTGTGTATGTTTTTAGTGACTGTAACATGCATTTGGGGACACATGGGCTCCATCACAGCTGACTGGGGCCCCAGCTGGCCCTCATTAGGAAACATTAAAGTAATGAGGAGTCAACCTCATCATATGACCTAATAACTTTCCACTGCACCACGCACTATCCAAGTGAGGAATGTTTCCTTGGTGTGTGTGATTCTGAAACTTGGAGAGATGAAGTCTGTTTGCAGTGTTTTTGCATTTCTGGTGTAGTTTTTTAAATGGAACCACTGCTGTTTCTGAAGAATTATTGTTTTATAGCAACTGAAGAAAGTGTGGCATACGTGTGATGTGGTTGTGTTCTCATATGCTGTACACAGACTGTTGGACAGTAGTTTTAATTAGTTGTGTCTAGTTATGTCTCAGTTTACGAGTGTTTTATTTATTTGTTTGACAGAAATAATGTATATAGTAAGTACTTTTCATGTAGCATGCAGTATGCTTCTGGTGGTTAAATTATTTTTGGTAAAAACTTATTTTATTATTACTACTAAACAGGAGCGATTCTAGGATGAGTGGATATCCAGGGCTAAGCCCAAAGACATTCAAATATGTGTCAGAATACATGGGATACACTTAAAAATATAGGCTATATATGTTTAAATTATACTTTAGCTAAGTGCCTTTATTTTTTTAAAGCCTATATAATTTTTTAGACTTATATGCATTTAGACTGCACATTAAAAATAGTCTATTATAGAGAAAAATATAGAAAAATGTTTTTTAAATTGTGTCAGAGCTGATAAACGGTCCGCGTTGCGCATCTCAAACGAGTAGTGGGATTTTGTTACGCTTTTGTTTCGTTAGCCTTTTGATGTTCCTCATATTCAGACAACAGACAAACAAAATTTACTTGAACCGGCAGAAAAAAATGGTGTCAGTCTGGAGCCCTGGGCTTTGTTTGTAAACATTTTTGTTAGTGAAATAGAGCAAAAGACAATATTACAATTTAAGCCACTTAAAATTAACTTCTTTTTTTATTGAATTGTTGCCCTGACATGAAGAAAAGTCTGCCACAGACCATGCTAACAAAACATATAATCCCTCTAAATGCGTGTATCTCCTAGAAAGACTGTGTATGTTTATAATATAATACTATAATTAAATAACCTATATATAGGCTATTTGTTGCTTCAAAGTGACAGGGCTCAATAACCAACAACCTAATTTGACAGATGGCAAGATCTGCTATAACTTAATATCGATGGTTGGCCGGTTTACATGTCAGTCAGAAGTACGAGCTTCAGTGGGCGGTTCCTGATGGGAGTAAACTGCGGTTCATGATTTTAATTCGCATGAAAACTCAGTGATGATTATGCGTACAGGGCATGGTAATAAAAACATTCGGGGCTTTTCTGAAAACATTCGGGGCTTCAGCCCCCTTAGCCCACCCCTAGCGCCGCCCCTGCTACCAAATATGAGGTTGTGAATTGCTGCTCTGCGATTGTAACTTGTCGAACCCTATTGCTGGTTTATTTTTTTAATTGTCAGTGTTGTTTGATAAAGAGATGGTCATGAATGGTTATGTAACATGCATTTTGATCTGTTTATGTGTGTTGATTGTTTACAGGTGGATTTGATGAGAAACATTAGCACTATTCCACAGCCTTTTCTGTATACCAGACATGTTCACTTTCTCAATTTCACAAGGTAAGCAAATCAGGAATTATTTATCTGAATGTATCTGATTAATCCAAGATAAAAATGCAGCCAAACATTGGTGAACAATTCAGTGCTCATCCTCTTTGTCTCTTTCTTTCTCAGATTTAGGATAGAACAGCCTGTCCACATAAACATCATCAGGGATCCTATTAACCGTTTCCTCTCCAATTACTTTTTTCGTCGTTTTGGGGACTGGAGAGGAGAGCAGAATCACTTGGTCCGCACACCCCAGATGAAAGATGATGAGAGATATCTGGTCAGAGGCTGTTTCTAAATCCCTCCCTTTTTTCCAGAGTTCCTGTTTCTTTATTATTTTCTGACATTTTTGCTTGTGTTTTAATGTTGGAATCATATAGGAATGTAGCAGTTCTCAGTGTAGTGAGCCCTCAGTCAGCACAGGTCCAAACATAAACATTTGAATGCTGATGTGAAGGACAGACTGTAGTTCAGTGTGCTGAAACCAAGCTACATAAGACTAGTAATTTACCTATTCAAACATATATGAGCTGTATGTATATGCATACAAGTTTACATAGCAAATAGCAGAGTGACCATTAAGTGACTTGACTCGGGGACTGTATTTCCTGTTGAGAATGAATCGATTGCACAATGAGTGTCTGTGAGAGAGAGTGTAAGAATCTGGCTTTATGTTTGGAAATTAGCTCAGACAATGTGAGCAGAATGTTCAGGAATCGATTAGTCATGCTTGCTTTTTATTCAGTCAAATCAAGACAATCACATGAAAACTTGGCACTGCTGGAAGTATTACATCAGTCGACTAAGGATTGTGACAGAATTATGGCTCATATCTGGTATTCATAAAACATAAATGGCCTGTTTCCCAGACACACATTAATCTGGAATATTAACTGGGACTTTTTTCTTTAGGTTACTAGTTAATTCAGTCCAGGCCACTTTCTCTGTTAACTCATCCTTTGCTCTGTTTAAGAAGGCAATATTTATGAATATTTCTAGTAGGGGTAAAGGTTTGGTTAGTTAGCCCCTGCTGGCAGATGGTCTTACTACAGCATCTTGTTATCTGGTTAGGCATCTTTATATATATATATATATATATATATATATATATAGAGAGAGAGAGAGAGATTTTAGGTATTTATGTATATGCTCTTTTATGATTTCTTTGTGATTTTAAAGGAACACACATGACACAGACCAAAATAACACAGTTCTGTTACGATGGGAATTGAACTTATCTTAGTTAATGAGAGACTACAGTAATTATAATCAGAACTTCACCATATAGAACGCAACCTCCTCTTAAGATCCCCTCTCCTCCTGGAGGCCTTGTTAACCACATCTCTGATTTCTATAGTTTAGGATTTACTGTGGCTTGTGATCTATCTCACACTAAACATATCTGTTTGCTTGATTTATGTGTCTGTAATAGCTGGGCCCTTTGTCAGACCTGAGCCATCAGATGGTATGCTACTAAAGTTTCATTTTTGATCTTATCCTTTGAATTTAATTGAATTATTATAATCTGTGACGTACTGAGGAATTCCCGACAATCTGCATGGATGTGCACCAGAGCATGTGAGCGAAGCGGAGCGGTGTGACGCTCAGCTCAATATTCCGCTTTGTGGGCGTGCGCTCTGCTCAGTCGCTCACGGCCAAAGCAAACGCTCCGCTAATGTTCCGCTCATGCTCACCAGTAAACCAAATCCCGCTCAGATCACGCTCTGACATTAAATGTCTCCAGTAGGCCTATTTCTTTCCCCGTTTATAATGAAATTATTGAATTAATGTCTCAATTAAAGCAGTAGTCCGATAAGGAACGGTTATGTTTCAGCGTGACGTTATTAATTTAAATGTATTAAATTAAAATTATTAATTTAAAAACATGTCTTGTTTTTGAAGCCACTTAGCAAACTTTCGTAAAAAAATGTAATAACTGAAAAAGTATACTTTTACATTAAAACGCCGCTTCAGTTATTGTGCAAACATTCAAAACACGCACACAAGATGAAATGCAGATATAAAATTTCACAAAACACACCTTGCTTATCAGGCCCATGAAAGCACATTAATTGAATGCATTAATTTAAATCATGTGAAGGGAGTTTCTACAGTGCGAGTTAGAGCATTCGAGAATGTCTATGCATATGAGGAGTAAGCCACTGCATTAGCTTTACTGCTATATATGTTTATGGAGATGACAACTAGCTGCCCCAGAACAGCTATCAGAGAGAGCGCAACCGGTGTGTCCAGTTTTATGTGAACAAAACTGGATGCTCTCCCTCTCTCTCAGATATTACAAGTGCGTGTTATGCAGTGTGAACAGTGGGCACCGACCGTCCGAAACATAAATCTGCATCTATGGCATGAATGATGAAACAAAACCTTGTCAGACCCATAATGTAGCGCAGA
This sequence comes from Ptychobarbus kaznakovi, assembly GCA_027422405.1. NCBI lineage: Eukaryota > Metazoa > Chordata > Actinopteri > Cypriniformes > Cyprinidae > Ptychobarbus > Ptychobarbus kaznakovi. Next base: position 42,365,573 of record CM049794.1, on the reverse strand, counting down.
AGTGTGCAGTGTGTGTGCTTGCCATGTGTCTACATCTGAAATAACAAACCTGAGCGTGCAAAACACGTCGCGCGATGTGAACGGCTATTTCTTCATGTGGGGCTGCGTTTTTATGATGAGAGGAATAGAAAGGTTGAGAAAGCACTCCAGGTAGATTTTGAAATGTACCAGGTTTACTATATATCTATCTATCTATATATCTATCTGTCTATCTTTCTATCTATCATCTAGCTTTTTTTCTGTTTGATAAGCAGTTAAATGTGTTTGTTTACACACAGAGAAAAATAAAAATGTAAGCTTTTAATAAGTCCAAGAATAAAATGATTAATTTAGCCTACTCAACATGTTCAAATTGATTTACAGAACTTTTTTGCTGTTTTCTAGAAGTTTGGACTTGAATAAAGAAAGAAAACTTGCACTTAACCTTTTCACGGGCATTCTGTTTAGACAGATATAGTGATGTATCACTATCGCAGAATCGCTGTATCGTGATATTATCGTTATCGTGAGCCATGTATCGTGATTATATCGTATCGTGAGGTACCCTGCGATTCCCACCCCTAATGAGGAGGGGACTTTCTCAATCGTTGTGACTGAAATTTTACACGCTGATTTCCTTTAATCGCTTAAAGGTGCAGTGTGTAGATTTTGGCGGCATCTAGCTGTTGAGGTTGCGAATTGCAACCAACGGCTCAGTCACCCGCTCACCCCTCCCTTTAGAGAAGCTACGGTAGCCGATACAGGGCTAAGATGCCGTCGTCTTAGACCGCAGAGAGCAATGAGGTTTCTTTACAAAGGTAAATTAAGGAATTATATTTAATGAATTATTCAATAAACCGATATTATTGCGAATATTACTGTTAGTTGTTCATCCTTGTGTCAGTGTTTTTACACAAGAACAACATAGTGACGAAACGCGCTCTGTAGAGCAGTTTGTCCGTTTAGGGCTGCTGTAGAAACATGGTGACGACGTCCATGTAAGGGGACCCGCGGTGTATGTAGATATAAATTACTCATTCTAAGGTAATAAAAACATAACGATTCATTATGTAAGGTCTTTATACTCCTCTGAAAACGTAGTTATGTATATTATATTGCATTTCAGTATATAGATCATCCTAAATATTACACAGTGCACCTTTAAAGTGTGTTTGTGTAAGTGTTGCTTGGTTGATGGGTCAGTGGCCCAGTTACAGAAGACCCTTAGGTGTAAAGAATACACATACACAGAGAGAGAGAAATTTGACACATTCGAATACATTTGATATCATGATCTTAAAAACCTTTATATTTTAGGTCTTCTACTTAAAATGAAAAGCAACACTGTTCAAAAGAAGCCTTTGATGGTCATTGCTACATGTAATTAATAAAAAATGTGTTCCTGTGACTCAGTGGTAGAGCATTGCGTTAGCGGCGCAAAAGGTTGTGGGTTCAATTCCCAGGGAACACACATACTGACAATAAAATGTATAGCTTGAATGCACTGAAAGTCACTTTGGATAAAAGTGTCTGCTAAATGCATAAAAATAAAATACATAAATAAATCAAAATAAAATACAGTAACACAAAAATATTGTGAAATTATTAGATTTTAAAATAACTTTTTTTTCTTGTGTATTTGAAAAGGTAATCTATTCCTGTGATGGTAAAGATGAATTTTCAGCAGCCATTATTCCAGTCAAATGATCCCATAAAAAATCATTCTAATATTCTCATTTGATGTTCAAGAAACATTTCTTATTATCATCATTGTTGAAAACAGTTGTGCTGCCTAATATTTTTGTGTAAACCGTGGAAACATTTTATTCAGGATTCTTTGAAGAATAGAAAGTTCAAAAGATCACCATTTATATGAAAAATAAATCTTTTGTAACATTATAAATGTCTTTACTGTCACTTTAGATCAGTCTGATGTGTCCTTGCACCCGCTTTTTGTGTGAGGTATGCTGGCAGACCTTCAAAGCTGTAGGACTGTACTGCCCATGTTTACTAATGACTGAAAGCATTAAAGCCGTACCATGTGTGTGTGTGCATGTGTGAACATGTGCATGGCCAGGAAATTGCCCCTATTAGTGGAACTCATCCAGGTTCTCAGTTCTGTGGCAGACTGACTTCTTGTCTCCTGTCGTATCCTATCGTCTCATCTTGTCTCCAAATGTCTCGTCTCACTTCTGCTTTGCTCAAACAATGGTCAGTAAAAAAAGTATGTATGCAATACCCATTATTTATTATTTGCATTCTTTTTTGTAGCTTTTTCTAGACCGAATTCACAAAAATGCTTTGTTTCACATCAGGCAAAGAGCATGTTGCGTGGTGACGTCCATCTGGAGGTAGTTTGGGGGTAAATTGCGATGGCTGTGTTCCTAGGTGCTTAGTGAAATGGCCACCTTGGGACTGAATCAAGAACACAAGGCCAAATAAGTGTGTCACCTGAGCTGAAGTGGGTCCTCTTAGAGAGAGAAAGAGACTGTGTGTGAAAGACTGCCCGCTTTTACTGCTCGGGACGTTTGCCAGAAGCACACTAGCCATTTGCTGTAACTTTATAAGTAATTTAATATATATACAAACAGACTTTCTTTCTTTTTAGACTCTCCTCTTTTCTCCCCTCCACCAAACAGTATCTTCCTCCTCATTGAATTTGCTTTTAATTGTTGGTTTTAAAAGTCTGGCGCATCTTTAAGGTATCATTATCTCTTCAGGGATTGAGTAGGTTGTTCTCTAAGTTGCTGTGTAATTGGGGATCTGTTAGACTAGAGGATGACATTTCTGTTCTCTGCAGACATTTGCCCTTTTGGCCATCTGGCTTTCTGTACTTAAATCCTTTTCCTTTTTATATTCCAAAAAGTCAACGGAAGCCTAAATGGAACATAACCTGTTTGTTTCAGCAATAGCATGTGTGCGTTCAAAGTGCATATCCGTCAGAGTTTGTATGTGTCTCCGTTGGGGCGGAGTGGGGATGCGGATGAAAGGACATTGATGCGCTCTTGGCTTTTCGGCTCTATTCAGATACACACAGAGTGAGTATTGTTAAAGGAACTGGTCCTCCTGGAGCTCCACTGCTTTGAAGGAATCGCCAATGCATTAGCTTGATACTGTCAACAAATGAACACGTTCATAGTACAGCGAAAGCAAGTTAAACACCGCAATCTGCTCTCTTTGCTCTAGTTCACAACCACAATTAACTTTTGGTGAAGGAAAAACGAGGAATCAGATGAAGTTGGATAGAGAATTCCCCAGAATGCTGTGCATTTAGGTCTATTTGAATGTGAAATGTAAATGTCTTGGAATACTGTCCTATCTACAGATAATAAATGTTTTTAAGCAAACATCTCAATCCATACATTTGTTTTCATACTGTAATAATTACTATACTTATTTTTAGAATATTTTTTGTTTGTTTGTTTGTCCTGGTCATATTTACCCCCAAAATCATAAGAAAGTTATATGTTGATGTAATGTTAAATATGAAGTCCATTTTATAACCATTTCACATTTTAGAATTGTGTTTGAACTGTGTTTTGAATTATTTGGCAATTAAGATAAATTACTATAATATAAAAAAACGTATTGCAATTAATAGTTGTTGTCTTTATTTTTTTGTTGAACACTAAACATAATGTCCAAAAAGCCCAAAACTTTTCATAATGGTTCTTTGTCTTTAGGGGTGAAATGTATCCTGGACATATATTTTATAAATTAGCTTTTAATATGTGAGCACATCAAGCCCACAGTTTAAATGTATTTAATAACAAAAATAAAGCATTCAAACATTTGGAATGCAGAGTAAGTATTTTGGAAAGTGACACTGCAGAATTTGGGAGGGGGACAGTAAAAAGGCCTGTTGACTCGTCTCATGTTCAAAAACTCTCAACATGAAAACCAGATTAAAATGAGCAAAATTCTCAACATGATCAGGTCAAGTGTATAAATCACCCACCATGTCAGTCTCAAAAGATCAGTCAAACCCGGAGAAACCATCAGAAACATTAATAATCAAGACTGACTGATAATTGAAAAACATTCATGCTTTTAATGGTCAGGATATGGGTATAATCCAAGATGATTTCTAAACTCTTCAAGAAGATGTATTGAAAAGCAGCAAATGTGTGTGTCAGCGGACCTTTTCATTTCCTGATTTAGGGCTTAATAAAGGGCAGAGAAATAATGTATAAAGGGCAGTTTACTATGAAAGATTAATGCTGAAATAACTCTGAGTATGTTTGTCTACCTGCTAGCATGACGGCTCTTTTCTTCAAGACCCCCAGCTTGCATGTGACCCCCCCCCCCCCCAGCTCATGAACGGAAGGAGTGCGTGCAGTCTGGAGCCTCGGGGCTATGTGGTCTTTACTTAGCCTCTCTTGTGCAAGTTAAAGACAATGCTGTTAACTTGACAAATCACCCTCTTTTCCAAGAAGTGTTATCTTGACCATGTTCTTTGCAGCATGTAATCAGTTCGTTTAATTGTCAACAAGCATCATTATAGCACTGTTGGCTGCGTTGTTTTGAAGAAATTGCATGTTGTCGTCTTCTTTCACATCTTTCCTTTCTCCTCTGTTTTTCCAAATAATATTTGTATTCTTATCCATGTTGTTTTCTGAGGAATTAATGTATTGTAGTCTTGGTAATTAAACAAGGGAGAGGGAGAAATTATGTTTTGATCTCTTGCCTATTTTGACTAGTCTGGTTACATAAATTGGGAACAAAATACACTGGGTTTCCTTGGCCTCCCCTGTTGTGTTTTAAGTGTGGGTGGATTGCCTTTACATATTTTCCCTTCTAATCTTCCCCAGTGTAATTAAAGCTTTTGGATCAGATAAAGTGATACAACATTGTTTCTGTTAATGCATTGGGTCCCTCCCTAGTCCATGTTTTGGAAGTGTTTATAAGAGATAACCATTATGACTTTCTATTCTAAAGACTGTGGTTCATTGCTTGTGCAAGTAGTGCCCCCTTGTGTACACTAGAAGAGATTGGTGGTACAGTGGATGGGAGTACACAGTATTAAAGCATATAATCCATTAAAAAAGAGTGTGTCTATGATTTTGATTTACACTCACATTTTGAGTTTTTGCTCTGTTTGCAAATTTATTGGTTCAATGTGCTGCTTTCTTTTTGGCTGTTGGATCTGACTCATTTCTCCTTTTCTCCACTGCAGGACATTAATGTTTGCATCATGGAGAATTACCCAGAGTGCTCTAACCCACGTCTCTTCTACATTGTTCCATACTTTTGTGGACAACACCCTCAGTGCAGGTAATTATGACCCATCACTCTTTGGGTAATAATGTGGATGATGGCTGAAACGCTTTCAAACCGAATTCAAAACGCTTTCAAGATTCTTATTTGTATTTTATAATTCATTTTAAATATATACATGCTTATTGTTATCTGTAATTAGAAATATTATAGAGTTAAACAGCTGTTTTGTAATCATGCAGATTTTCTTCCAATTCTGCACTTTCACAGGCTTAAAGGGATATTTCTATTAAAAAAATCTAAATTATCATTGTTTACTCACTCTCATTCTTCTAAACATTCTTCAAAATATCTTTGTCTGAATATATTTGGAAGAATATTTAGGTTCCCATTGACTTTTGTTCAGAAAAAGATAATGGAAGTCAAACAAAGCTGTTGAAAGGATCTTTTTAAGCAATTTCGGTTCTTTTTGACTACCATTTTATATATTGTCAGTACAATAAAAATGAATTGTAAAATGTCATCATTTACTCATCCTTATGTGGTTGAGTCAATGATGGCAGAATTTTCATTTTTGGCTGGACTATTACTTTAATATCTTGTGCTCTTTTCACAAATAAATGTTTTTAAAATCTCTTCAGTTAAGCAAGCTGAAACCTTTGTATGTTTTCATGTCAAATAATTGTCTGTTTTTTTTGGTCCGCCTCAGGGAGCCGGGTGTTTGGGCTGTGGAGAGGGCCAAACTAAACGTTAGAGAGAACTTCCTGCTTGTGGGAATACTGGAAGAGCTGGAGGATGTGTTGCTCCTGCTGGAGAGACTCCTACCTCACTACTTCAGTGATGTCGTAACCATCTACAAGAGTCCAGGTCTGTTTTATTCAATTACTTTTAAATCTTAAAAATAAAGAAAAGCAAATATATACATGTGAATGCAAATATGAATACAAAGGAATGAGCAAGTTTGAACTGCAAGAAAAATAAAACACTCTTTCATAATCTTCTGGAAGAAGCATGTTCCAAATGATGTTTAGCTGTCTTGAATTGCACACTGTGGCTCATAGTTGTGTAAATCTGATTTTTCTGCAGCATTCTGGAAGATGGGAAACCTTACAGGCACAGTGAAGAAGCACATGCCCACTCTAGAGGCCCTACAGGTGCTTTACCAAAGGATGAAGTATGAGTATGACTTTTACAGCTTCATTCGTGACCAGTTCCATCTCACCAAGAAGAAGATCGGCCTCAAGTCCACCTCCCAGAACTCCGCTCATGAGCCGGGCTTTCTCCGTGAGCTTGCCCTCAGGACCCATGAGCCTTTCGAGGAGGACGAGGAAGAGGAGGAAGAAGAGGACGTGGGGGAAGAAGATGCCAACATCTGGTTGGTTCAGCCCTGAGTAATAGCCATGGAGGTGTAGGCATGGCAGATATCTCATAAGCTTGATGTCTATGTCCAGTCAGGAGGTAGAGTCAAAAGTCCCAAGTTAAAATTGAGTGTGTTACACGTTTTTAACGGGGACGGCCCTTCAAGACACTCTCAAGAGGAGAAGGGGGTCACAGAAGGGTCTGAATAATTATTTAAGAAAGCAACATTTATGGCAAAATGTTTATGAAATTGAGTTGGTTATGGTCATTTCCTGGTGAGATGACTCAAGATTGGAATCACAGGGATATTGCTGGATTGTCAGAATGGAGGGATGAACTAATTATGGTATAGCAGAATGAGATGCTGTGGAAGTCCGATTTAAGCACTACTTCTGTACACTTGCTACCTGGGTGATCTCAGACTCATCACACACACACACACACACACACACACACATGAACACATTCAGACTATGCTATAGAGGTGAGTGAGGATCACAACAAAGTGCCAAACCTTCAAAGTGCCAAGGATTACTGCATTAAGCCTAGCTGTAATCACCGTAAACAACTCAAACACACCAATCAGATTTCATCATCACTCACGTCCTTCTCTGGTTCCAGAAACCTGCTGCAACTCTGTGCCAGAATTTCAGTGCTAATCTTTTTTGAAAGGATCTTTTTATATTGTACATGTAAGGTGCTGTACTTTGGAAAGCCTGGAAGATATCAAATGCAGCACACCGTTCATATGTGGAGGTTAAACCTTTTCTAGCGTTGTCAGTGTGTCTTCTGTTGTGTTCAGTCTGAGCCCTTAAGTTCCAATTTGGTACACAATGTGTTAAGAACACTAAAAAGTAATAGTTCACATGAAAATGTAAATTTTAATGATGTTTTTGTTAGCAGCAATTATGGTAATACAATTTTATCCCATCCTGGATTGCCTAACAGTGTATAATATCAAACAATACCTTGCTAGTTAGAGGTAAGCTATTCAAAGGTTGACTGTGACACTGTTTTATACCATACTTATCTGTCAATGCCTAATATTTTGGGAAGGATCAAAAGCTAAAACAAGAAGACAGTAATATTAAACTAAATTAATTATTTTGAGGTAAAATTAATATACGCATGGTCAATAAAACTGTCACACATACGGGAAAATCAAGAAAAAACACATGGAAAAACAAATCTGACAATAGGAAAAAAAATATTCTTGAATGTGAAAACATGAGTTTGTACATTGCATTCTAAACCCAATTTAAATGTATGTATATATATATATATATATATATATATATATATATATAATAATAATTGTTCTAAATCATCAACATGCTTCTCCACAGATCAGCCCCTATCCATAAGGTTCCTGTAGTGTGTTTTAATTGAAGAATGGTACACTTACATTCTTTACAGGTCATCTTGATGGGACATTTTTGTTGAGCTATGCTGGTAAAGTGAAATGAATGATTAATTCATGACTAAATAGATGCTATAGCTACAAGCTCTCACAGAATTTAACACTTGCCATTGAAACTTGCCAGTTAAGTATATAGGTGTATGTACTTGTTTTGTGTTCAATGTGGATTTTATATTGTTTAATTTATTGTACAGTATTACTTTTGATGATTGCATTCCATGTACGAATCTCAGGAAAAAAAGAGCAGATATATTTTTGTTTTTGGACTTCTTAAAGCTGGCAAATATTAAAGCATCTGATACTTAAATGTTGCTTAAGGACAGCTGGAGTGACTCTTTTGGATACCAAAACTGAATGAAATGGCTAACATTAAGAGGAAAAGCGCTAAAAATAAAAGCAATTTTAACAGCATTTGTTGTTGTTTGTAGAACCTTTTTATATGTGCTATATGGAAATATTTCTTAGTCTATATTTTCTTATTAGATATTTATTATATACGTAAGTACGTGTGTGTCTGTGTGGTTACAAATTGTTTTGTCTTATTTTGTGGTAACTAAATTATTTACATTGTTTTAATAACTTCCTTTTTATGGCCGTTTAAACCCCCAATATTAAAATGTGTTATTTTATATATCGATTATAATAGTTTACTATGGATTTCAAACAAGGCGTTTCGTTCGTGTGCCCATTCAAAGCATAATAAGAACATCTATGGAATCCTGGTTCATTTACTTGAGCCTATGCATTTACACTACAATAGAAGGCGCGTTCGACTTTAAGCGGCGCTGCGCAGAATGGTCAGTGTATGACATCAAAGTACCGCGAGAGCGATAAGAGAGCAGATGGTTCCTATGCTTTCGAATGGCTCTCGCGGTACTTTGATGTCATACACTGACCATTCTATGCAGCGCCGCTTAAAGTCGAACGCGCTTAATGTTTCATTCACTGAAACTTGAAGCGCTTGACTGTTTTCCCGCCTCAAAAAGACTGACAGTAGCGCGAGCAAATAGCATTCTAGTGCTGGCTGTGAGTGTGCATTATTGATTTAACCTACTTAACAAACACGCCCCGTTTATTGAATGAGTGAGTCGGCCCGTGATACGAACATTTCGGGACGTCACGGAATGAGCGAGCGAGATAAAATAAAAGTCACAAGCAAGCGCCTGACAAAATTAAAATGTTATTGTACTTTTTTATTTGAATATAGTGAAAAATGAGTCAACGATTCACTCATAATGCGTTTACTTGTCACCACCTACTGGCGTAACTATGCATAACTCGCATAAACAAATCTTTTTGGTGAACGGATTCAGAAGTATCGAGTCACTAAGATGAATCAAAATCCCTGCCAGTAATAAACACGCCTGTGCTTTTCTTATTTTAGAAATGGCAGGATATGGCAGTGTTAAAATGGCGATATAAAATCATTTTCTGGACACTGACAAACAAAGCATCCTAGAGAAAAACCGGCAAATAACTGCAGAGGCCTGCTGTAATCAATTTAGGAGTCAAACTGTCCTTCCAGATCCTGCCTGTTTGGATAAACATGCAGGGCCTTTAACAAAGTGAAGGTAAGCAACAGAATAGCCCTTCTTCATAATTTAAATGTCTAAATATTTGTGTGTGTGTGCATGCGTCCAGGTACATTTGGTTGTGTGTCAGAAAAAACAAATATGTGTATCATTGCATATATCACTTTCCTTTTCCCCAGATACTATATGATCCATTGACACACGAGAGAGAGTAATAATATGACATAAGGAGTAAATAAGAAAGAAGCTGCTGCTGCCCCCTGCTTTAAACAGTGGTCTCAAACTCAATTCCCGGAGAGCCACAGCTCTGCAGAGTTTCGCTCCAAATCTCACCTGCTTTGATTATCTGGATCAGGTATGTTTGATTGGGGTTAGAGCTAAACTTTGCAGAGCTGTGGCCCTCCAGGAATTGAGTTTGCTACACACAGCTACATATAATGTTTCTTAAAGGCGCAGTTCATGCTGTTGTCGATGTGTTTTGCTGCACAGATTTCAGTGCTGTGTATGACAAGTTTTAATACGTCTATTTCAGTGATATCTGTATGGTGTTAGGGATATTGTTTTATGTGTGTTATTACACAAAAATGCCTGTAGCGTTGGTTTTTGTGTGTTTTTTTTAATCATCAAGAAGAGTGTGCTCTGCTCTGACCATATTGTATTTTGGGTTGAGATGTGGTGATGGTACTTGACATAACATTTCAGCCTTGTCAGTATTGTGACATGCTACAGTATACTTCATCTAATACTCTTTCTAACCATTTTCATTTCTGTATGTCATACATTCAGTTTTAATGGGCTGATAGTGTTCCTGTGGCTCAGTGGTAGAGCATTGCGTTAGCAGCGCAAAGGTTGTGGGTTCGATTCCCAGGGAACACACATACTGACAATAAATGTATAACCTGAATGCACTGTAAGTCGTTTTGGATAAAAGCATCTGCTAAATGCATACATTTAAATGTGATACCACATAATTTTTTACATGCAAATAATATTTTGTATTTATTTAAAAAAAATATGCATCTTGAATGTTAATGGAAAGTTAATTGACATCTGTCATAAACAAGCTTTTATTTGTCAATCAACTATATGCAAAGGATAAGAAAAATACTCTAAAAAGCCACTGTTTGCATGGATGCACTGTAGTAAGCCAAGGTGTATTTCCCATGTTTAACAGAGGTAGGAGCCCTTGCTTCAGGAAACCCCCAGCTGTAATGGTTTGAAAGGGCTTCGCTGAGCACTTGTATCAGAAATCATCTTAACAATAGAAATAGTTTAGCTGCTTGATCATTTCCATGGCTTTTATATGGCAAGGCATGTAAACGGAATGGTTTTGCTGCAAAGTTTCAGTTGTTGTATTTTCTGTTACATTCAATAATTGCCTTATTTATAAAATTCAAGTACTAATAAGTACACAACACACACAATCTTAGCTTTCTTAATCTCAATTCTAACATGTTTTAGTCCTGGTGTGTGTTTATGGTACCATTTAGACTGGTTTGATCTATCTCTAAGGTTTGTTCTGAAATAGGTGTCTGTGTTTGTGTCCGTGTGGGCATGTGTATTTGTGCTTAGCTGGGTATCAGAGCAGGGTCAAAGTGCACTGTCCAGCTGGCCCTGTCCACAAGGGAAGGGATCGTTTCTATTTGTGTTCTATTTGTGCCAGCACTGATAACCCAAACCTCACTTGCACAAGTAGGCTACAACATGTCCCCCTGACAGTTTTTAAAACAGTTTTTCAGTAGCTTTCGAACAAGTGGTATGATAGTATTTGCATATAAAAGCCCAGTTTTTACTGCTGTAAACAATCATTGTTAGGTACAGTGGGAAGAAGAGGGAGATACAGAATGCCTGTACCATAATAAACGAGTGGGTGAATTTGTTATGTAGGATGTGTAAAGTAGGCCTGCTTGGACTGTTCTAATCACAATGGAGATTAATTTGTGAAATATGCTTGTGCTGATAATAGTACTCCAATATACACAAAAACAAAAAGGTGTTAATGCGAATATGTCCAGTAGGGGCCAAAAGTAAATGAATAACACAAAAAATTGCCTTTTTGTACAATGAGAACCTCTGACTGCAACAATAGAGTGTTTGGCTATTTATTTATTTGATTTTTTTTAAGTAAGAGCTGGCAGTGCACAGCTTGTCCTGATCCTCCTCCCTTCTGTCACAGCGAATGAGAGACGCCTGCCTTACGCCCACTAACCTGGAAAATATTTCCCACCTTTTCCATGAAAAGATTCTTCTGTATTAGAGAATGAAAGGTGAACAGCACAGGAAAAAGGACAGTTAGTACCTACTTAAATCACCAATATTTATAGCCACCGCAATTATTTTAATGAAACCAATTTAGACATGATGTCATATTTATTAATATATGACATTCTTTAGACAATCATGTTGCTATGACAACTGCTCATGACTACAGCAATAATTTACTATCCCTGCTTCTTTGGTCCAAAAACACACAATATATTCATAAGCTTGAGGAACATTGTAAATGCACTGATTATAAAGTCTATGAAGAGAGAAATAGCTGTATTACAAAAAAATCAAGACTTTACAATAATTTTTAGTAGATAATACTATTTTGAACTCTTCTGCATTACATTCCTCATGAGGGAAAATACAGGATGAAAATATTAAATAACAAAATAATACAAAAGCATAACGAATAAACAAGTTCTAAAGTATTATAAAATACAGTCACAATTTACTATGAACAATACTGATAAATCTGGAGCTAAACCCTGAGATGCAGTCATACAAAAAACAACTTCAACTAACAAGTCTGTTTTTCAATTAATCATGCATAGAAACTGATCACACCGTTAACTGATAATGAACAAGTGTTTCCTTTTTCCAGTGTAGTTGAAGGCAATGTTCATATATCAGCATTTTACTATGTTCACATTGTTATATGAAATTTATTTGCAAAAACTATTGTTAAAATTAGCAAATTGTAAAACCTATTTAGGAAACACAAATAGATTTGTAAAAATTTTAAATCCAACATAAATATATTAAAAGCTGTAAAGTGAGCAAACTAAAGGTGCGCTCACATTTGTGACTCTGGACCACAAAACCAGTCACAAGGGTCAATTTTTTAAGGGTCAATTGAGAGTTATACATCATTGTTAGGATAGGAGGACAATATTTGGCCGAGATGCAGATATTTGAAAATCTGGAATCTGAGGGTGCAAAAAAAGTCAAAATATTGAGCAAATCGCCTTTAAAGTTGTCCAGATGAAGTTCATAGCAATGCATATTACTAATCAAAAATTATGTTTTTATATTTTTACGGTAGGAAATTTACAAAATATCTTAACGAACATGATATCCAAATATATCCTAATGATTTTTGGCATAAAATAAAAATCTATACTTTTGACCCATACAATGTATCGTTGGTTATTGCTACAAATACAGTCGTGGTCAGAATTATTGGCACCCTTGGTAAATATGATCAAAGAAGGCTGTGAAAATTATCTGCATTGTTAATCCTTTTGATCTTTTATTTAAAAAATTCACAAAAATCTAACCTTTCATTGGATAATACGAATTTAAAATGGGGGGAAATATCATTATGAAATAAATGTTATTTCTCTAATACAGAGAAAAACATTTACTTGGTTTTATGCTCAGTGACCCATTTTTGTGTTGTTTTTTAGGTTTGTGTTTGGATTATTGTACGGTTGGAAGATCCAAACATGGCCCATTATAAGATTTCTAACAGAGTCAGTCATTTGTTGATTTTGTATCTGTTGGTATTTGATAGAATCCATGATGCCATGTGTCTAAACAAGATGTCCAGGACCTCCAGCAGAAATATAGGCCCACAACATCAAAAATACAGCAGTATATTTCATTGTACACATGGGGTACTTTTTATCCCGGTGTTCTCCAAACCCATCTTGAGTGTTTGCTGCTAAAAAGCTGACCATAGAAGCCAGTCCCATTTGAAGTTCCAGTCGTGTCTGATAACTGAATATGCAGAACAACACAGCCTCACAAATGCCTAAAAAATAAAAATCTAGTATCACACTTGTCAAAACAGTTGAGGCACTTAGGTTAATCCTAGGTTAATATGGATTTAGGCTTTGATGGTTTGGGTTCATCTCTAGCGCATCCACAGCAGTGTTCTTTGTGTTGGGCTTGGAGCCCAGAGCTTCAGCTTCTTCTAAAGTTGAGGTGAGGGGCTGTCCCAGAGTTTCTGGCAGGAACATAGTCAGGAGCCCGATGATGAAGGCCAGAATTCCCACAATGAGCTACAGAATAATAGAAAGCATAAGCTACCGTAGCACTGTTCGGTCCAACAAATATATATCGTGTTGTATCATGATTCAGTTATAGACCACACTGTACTAGATTGATTGAGTGCTGTTACATACCTGAGGCAGATAGATCCAGATGTCAGCAAGGTAAACACAGAAGGGAGCCACCACACTTCCCACCCGACATATCATACTACCACTGCCAACAGCCAGAGATCTGTTGGACCAGATATAGTGTCTGTTATTAAATCACTAGATAACATGCATGTATGTAATGCTCTTCTAGTCAACTTCAGATATGCCCAGTAAAGAAATGTATAAAATAGGTTGTTTCTAGATTTATATGTATTGGAATGTTATAAATAGTCAAATAAATTTTGCGGTACTGCATAAAAGTGAAGCAGACCACAGCAGGGAGATTGAAAATTAGTAACTTACTTTGGTGCAGTTTAATTAAGTCCAGTTATGATATTGTGTTGCAATCGCCACAGACTCAGATTTTTTTAGCTTCAGACTATGAATGTGTCCAATTGGAGGATATCAAATATATTTAAGCCAATTTTAAAACACATTGTTATCTTTATAATGTATTTCCTAGCAAAAAGGTGTGTTTCTGCACGAGTTTCTTGTGTTCACACTTGAACATCTGGTAGAATGTGATCCTCAATTGTTTAATGCATGATGCCCAGTTTTCCTCTGTGTGCATTCACAAAGTCAGCAAGTGTTTGACAACTATCATTTTAAAATCTTTCAATTTTAAAAGTCTATATTTAAAAAATGTGTGTAGTGTATTTCAGTCTTTAGTGTGGATGGCTACATATAGAGTATTAGAATAAGACATACCTGATGATTGTTGGGTAAAGCTCACAGGTGTACAAGGTAAATCAGACCAAATGCAATGGCGATAGCGAATTTCCCTGTCATGCTCAGGACTATAGCCAATATCTCAATGTCCTGAAACAAAGAGAGAAAAACACAGATTGAAACTATATTTCTGTCAGGACAACTATCGTCAATATAACTTACGATTAGAGTACATTTTAGGTTGGGGAAATGGTTCTGTTCTGGGCAAACACTCCCTGCCCATCCACGCAGCCTAGCATGGATAGAAGCAGGGAGAGCTATCCCCCCCCAGGGTAACAGAACTAAATGATAAATGTAGATATACCATTAATGTTCTACGTGAGGGTGATTAGTTCCTGAGCGAAGCGATAGCTGCTGAATAATGACTGAAGGGATCTTATGAAGGGAATTATGATAGGTGTCGTGATCCTATAGGTAGACATGGATCAGCTGAGTGTCAGCTGATGCGAGCTTGACTGACGTGGCCTGCCAGAACTACCGCTATGCTTCATTTCTGTCAGTACCACTGTCGTCAAAATAACTTATGATTAGCATACATTTCAGGTTGGGGGAATAGTTCTGTTCTTGGCAAGCACTCCCTGCCCATGTATGCAGCCTAGCATGGATAAGAGCAGAATACCCCCCCAAACAACCATATGCTGAACCCCCCAACCAAAATGCTGATAGCAATCTTAAGGAAGGAGAGTGGGGGTGAAGGGTTCTCTTCCGCTATGAGCAGGAAGGAAGAGCAGCTTCAGATTCTGCCTAGCCTAAGCTTAGTATCCATAACACAGTATTTAACTCAATAATCAAAGTCATGTTATACAGGTTGTCGCCTCCCATGATGTTAGCGTTCGCTGACATACATGTCCTCTATCTGATAACCCGCATTAGTGTAGTAGACAGACAGGCCTTACCAATACTCTCGA
The DNA here is from genome assembly GCA_027422405.1 of Ptychobarbus kaznakovi. Lineage (NCBI taxonomy): Eukaryota > Metazoa > Chordata > Actinopteri > Cypriniformes > Cyprinidae > Ptychobarbus > Ptychobarbus kaznakovi. The sequence continues at coordinate 42,350,017 of CM049794.1, read as the reverse complement.
AGCTTATGCAACAGTGTGTAGCAGGGCATGTTGCAGTAGTCAGACCTAAAGAATTAGCATTACCAATAACCAGATGACCCATAGCAGCAGGCATATCGCAAACTAATTAGATGGCCTTAAACAATAGCTTCTTTCTGTCGCAAGTTTACCCGAATACCAGCACTGCAGAAACACATAATTGCCTAAGCAATGGCAGGTCTAGCAACGATATGATACTGGACACAGATAAGCTTTAACAAGCAAGCAATCCCAATGTCCTGATAGCTGTAAGCAAAGACCTTCTGAAATGTATAGAGTGGGGCAGCATGTCCTTACAGAATAATTGAAGTAGCGAAGGGGTGCTCTTTTATAAACGGCTAAAAAGAGCAGCATGCCCCTTTAAGCAGTACGGCATAAGGTCAATACTCAAATTTAAGCAACAGCATTTTCCCATGTCCAGATAACGTTTAGCATTGATACGGCTTTAGAAGCAAATATACGATCTGCGCATTAAGTATCAAGCATATTACCGATACACTAGTTAGTTAGCTTGAGCAACAGCATATCACCGACTTAAACACAGCATGATGGAAATAGTCGGATAAGTTTAATGAAAGCATCCCCAATAGACGAGCCTAAAGCAGCAAGCCTGTTTCATATAAACAGCCTTGACAACAGATTAAAACAAGGTTGGCTGGTAAATTTAACTGGTAATGTTACCAGTGACAATACGATAGCATACTTAGCAAACATAACTGAACAACTAGCTTAACAATGAGCAATATTTGAAACATGTTCGCCAACATTGCATTAGGCAATAAAATGAAAGAAACTTTGCTTAGCTTTGTGAAGACATGAATAAAGGGTGAAATGGCCAGTTGTTACGTGGATGCTTTAACCCTTCTTGAATATCTTGCTTCTTCTAGTGGAGAAGCAGATTGTGTAAGTTGTTGGTGCTACTTAAATTTGGGATCAGTCCCCAATACATGTCCCCTTTGACCCCTCTCAGAAACCGCCACCTGCCATATGTATAAACAGTCACTTAGATGACAGGTCTATTTATAGATTTTTGGAGAAACGATGGCTGTACTCGCGCCACACTCAGCTATTTCAGTGTGTCAGCAGTGCAGCTATTAGTAATGAGGGGTGAGGTGATCCTTATGGAATATCAACCCACTAACTTTCTTCCTACCCTGTGCTTTCAGTGACCTGCTGGTGACCATGGCTGTTTGGTACGGTGACCCAGTGGTGCACAACACAACGAAATCTGTGGAGATTTCATTGTGTTGTGTACTACTGGGCCACCGTAGTGTGGAGGCTAAGAAATGTGCTGCATTTATTTACCAAAAGACATCCCTTCATTTTGAATGCACGAATGTAGTCAGTATGAATGACTTCAAAGAAGTCATCGATTATTTTAAACAATTCAGAGAACAAGAAAGTAATACTGAGTAACTTGAAGTAATATTAGAATTAATGTTTGCAGATCTCTGAGTAACACACAGTAATGGCAATTTGATTCATAAACTTGTTTTTTTCTGAATTAATCAGTGGCTGTATGGCTGTTCTTGAAATAATAATGGCTAAAAAAAGCAGTTAAATATATTGATTCTGATTCAGTTAAGTGTAGACATAGCATTTAGTGAAGAAGCATCTGAAACATTTTCACCTTTTATCCAATAGCAATTTAACAACCTAGCTAAACTGACATACTGGGCTTGTGCGTACAGGTATTACTCTCAAGAAGCCAAGGAGACACCTGTAGATCTATAATTCAAGAGGCTGCCATGACACTGAGGAAACTGCCATTGATTTTAAGTTAAACTGAAATTTGGCACTGATCATGAGGGGAAGTGGTCTAGTTGACACTTAACACCAACTACAGCATATAGAGTGAAAAACATACTGACACATGCCACACATATTCAAAAGATTTTGCATGTAAAAATAATTCACATTCCCAGATGGTTGAACACAGATCTTGTGACACCAGCAATAACACCATATGGATATCTGCATTGAAGCAATCTGTAACATACAGCTTGTTATTAATTATTAAACTCAGGCAAGACAAACTGGACAGTAGGTTTGACACGCACAGTAAGGTTTGGGGCTTGTTGAGACCTGCACCACAGTGAATTTTCTGGCCAATCACACAAGATAAGGAACAACAGCAATATTGTTTTTGGCAGAACTGTATGTCCTAAGTAGCCTGAGTTCTTAAATGTATTGTAATACCACAGATACTACTAGGGAGTCACATGAGGTTCAACTCTATCTTTATCATGTCACTTGCGAGTGTGTCTAGAGACTAGACAGTAGGAATTAAACTAAATAAAATTGAAGAACAGGGATTTCATCTACACAAGTTTTTTCACTGCATTCCCTTCCTCTAAATAGAGATGGAGATTTTAAAACATCGTTGCTATACCAACACAGCTGCCAGTAATTTGTTGCAATAATTAGATGGGTACTTTTGTTTGGTATTTGAGGTGGGATGTTTATGCCCTTAACCAGTCGCTTCACATACATGTTTGTGTGTCTTCAAAATTTCAAAACTTAATCAAGGAGATGAATCCGGATTGCATAACATTTAGTAAATGCATTACTGCTGTTAAAAGCACTATGAAAGTGCTTTTATAAAAAATCAAAAGTGCTTTTATCCATGTTTATCAAAAACAGAACGAGAGGCTCTAATGCAAACCGCTGCCCCAGTTACCATGTGAAAAGCAAGCATGTACACAAACACATGTCCACTCGTGCCAAGGTTAATCATTCGTTTTTAGTAATCAATTAGTTCCTTCCAGAGGTAATGATAACGAAGCAATTGGATTCTACTCCTGTCAAACCTACTTAAATTTACAAGTTTGTCCAGAATAATATTTTCCACAATTTGTAACGAGTTAGAAAGGCTAGTTTTTAAATTTTGTGGCTTTGCCATGAGAACTAAATACAATGCCCCTTTTTTGCTTCCTTGTTCCTTGCCTATATTTATAAGAGGCTCAGAATTAGGTTTGTTTTTCTATTTCAAAATAGCAAATATATTCAACAGTGTTACTGTGTTGTGTGTGTATTTTTAATACAAACTATCTTTAAAGTTGGAATAAAATTAAAATTAATTCTGTTTTGTAAAGACATGTTATGGTAGGTATTATTTTGAAAAAATCATCCTTTTAATTGTTTTATTTCATTTTAATTTGAATTAAAATGTAATAACTGGACCTTTACTAAAAATTGCTTGTCTCTGGTGATATTTGCAGGACTTCTCCAATCATTTAGTCTGCCTAAAATCAGTCCCTGAAAGCTCACATTCACCTGCTTTCAATGTTGAGTACAACACCCACATCTAAATATCCAATCAACAACCGATGATGAATAGAACCAAGACCCTGTCCTACTTTTTTCCATAATCCATTACACTCGGATTTACGTCATAATATGGAATAAAAGATCTAACGCTACTTCCGTTTCATTGTAATTTTATATCGCAGTGTGTATATAGTATATCTCATGGATTCACACAGACATGATCTCATACCTGGGGTACCACAATAATGAGCATACAAGCTACTCCACCAAGCAGCAGAGCCGGGGCACATGTCTTCTTCCTGCCGACCCGATCCATTGCAATGCAGCCAATCAAGTATGACGGAAGCTCAACAGCACCTAATAACAGTCAAATAACGGATAGTTAGCTTAAGTGCTGTCAACTTCTATACTCCTGAAACTAAACTGCATATAGTTTAGCAGAAATGCCCAAATTCCAGCAATGCAATACATAAGGCATCACACTAGATGTTTGTGTATATCTTGGATTAGCAACTTATTTTTGCCTTTGGAAATACTTCACCTAATTGTTTTATTCAAATTATTTTTACATTTAAAGCTTTCAGTTTTTTAAAGACAACTGCACATGCCACTCTTATACTTTTATGATGCGTTTCCATCGTGCTTAAAAACTACTTTCTCCATTCATTGTAAATGCATGGAAAAAACGAACAGTTCATTATTCTGAATTTGTCATCTTTTATGTAATGGGAAAAAATAAGTAATTCCATTTTGTAACAACATGAATGAACAATGATAGATTTTTGGGGGAGAGGAGGTGACCTGTTTCATTTAAAGAATAAAGAGAATAAATGTTCCCTTCTTGAGAATAAACGCTAGCACATGCAAACATACACACATCAGTCCATTACCAGCCAGGAAGAGATTGATATACTGGTTTCCTCCAAGGTTGACAGACCCCAGGCTGAAGACATAGTATCCCAAGCTTCCGATGAACCAGATAGCCCAGCAGGTGGCGCTGCGACCGGTCATTTTCAAGCTTCCAAACATGTCCAGGATGGTTAGCCTCTTCTCGACTTGCATTGCTCTTCCGTCTTCCTGCTTATTGCCGTTCAACAGTGCTCCATCACAGTCATCCATTAGCTCTGACACCTAAGGTCAGTATTACATTTAAAGAATACATAAGCCGTTAATAAGACCACTTTTTCCCAAATCCATGACTTTCCAAAACTTTTCTTATCTTTGAAATAAGCACTTAGTTAGAATATTATAATATGATGTTTACAGTGTCTCACAGCATTTCATACTGATCCAAGTTTTGTAATTTCCCTGTGTGAAAAATATGTCCTTGCAAATGTTTGCAACAAATTTTTTTTTTTTTTTTTTTTTTTTAGTTTTGACGCTTATTTTAATTATCATTTCAATTTATGGTACCTCTTTATTTTGCATGCCACTTTTCTTTCCATTTCCCTTATTTGTGTGTTTAGTAAAGCTGTTTTATCAATCCAAGTATGGAACTTCAAGTGTCTCATAATCTAAGGTCACAGTAGGAAAGCATATTCTGAAAAGGGTATAATTCATGGCAGGAACAGAATTCCACGTATTGTCAGTGTGAGTCTACCTTAAGGGTGGGTGGCAGGCCATTGAAGTAAGCCATGGTGTCCAGCAGCTCCTGGGCCTCCTTGTACCGGCCTTTAGCCATTAGGTAAAAGGGTGTTTCTGGAAATTTCCAGCAGTAGAGCAAGAATGGAGAAGTACTGAGGGTGAGGATGATCTGGTAGATCCACCAGACGCGAACAAGGTACCCCACTAGAGCCACTACCATGATGCCCACAGCAAAGGCTGCATGCACATGCATAGAGGTCCATGTGCGCACCTTAATTCCTGTAAACTCTGTCACATACACAAAGACTACAACCAGATAACCGCTCGACACCTGCCAACACACACACACACACACAGAGAAAGTTTTTTTTAAAGAAATAAACAATGATTAAAATAAATGAACAGAGAGAGTCATATGGAAGCAGTGAGGATGGCAATGAATGATTTCCTTTCCTGACTATTTTTTCACTTTCCCCCCTGGGAAGCTCCAAGTTATTTTATTAAACATTGTGGTGAAATGCTTTATCAATCTACCCCCCTTTGGCAATCGTAATCAGGCACAGCTAATCCGTAATCTGACATCTTTATCAATATATTAGAAACCTTTTTCCCCATGTGGTTGATACATTACAATTATATATTTCTGCTATGAGTAACTAAGTAAACTGATTTTTTTTTTACTTTGTGGAAGTTGTTTATTATATTTTCTGAAATTTAACTACAATTTACAGTTATAATGGGAAATAATTTTAGAAGAGTTAAATAGCTTTGTTATATTTCAATAAAAAAAATGTTGTTGCCAGTTTTAACCATATTTTTTCAGCTGTAGATGTCTGAAGCTTCTCAGCAGAGATTATCAACTTTGATTTCACACTAAAATGCAACAGCTAAAGAAATAAAAGATGTGGGGCGAGTAAAATAAAGGAGAAAGACAGGAATTTTTAATCAAACAGCTTTAAATGGCTACATCACCAGCCCTCAGACTGTAACTAACTGCAAAGTATTCACTTGAAACACAAACAGCCTAATTAAGTATGTGCATGAATGTAAATGGTCTAGGGCTGTCAAATCAATTAAACGCATCCAAAATAAAAGTTTGTGTTTACATGATATGTGTGTAATGTGAATATATGTATACATAAACACACACATACATGTATACATTTACAGCTGCAGTCCATAAGTTTTGCCTCTTTGTCGCTGTCTCTGTTTGAAACGTGCAATTCCAGTTATTTGCAGATTTATCATCTTTAAGTGGATTGTGCACCGGCATGGCTCCTCAGCACAGATAAATCTAATGTTTTTAGGAGAATGTGTGTCTGTCAGTCACCACACCAGTGTGGATACTGTACTTAGGAATCAAAGATTATATGTCTTGGAAGTATGACTCAAGAATTTTCACTGGATATTCCTGCCAATTTTGTTCTGACCAACTGGGGAGGAAATGCATTACAATAAATTGCGCTACCAATGGTAATTAAATCTAACAATCGATTAGCTCATATCATGTCAAACTGAGCAAATGATTATTATTGTTATACTTTGTTCTCAAATTGTTAATGTTAACAACATCAGTGTTGCATGACTATGACTCGAGTATATAGTGTGTATTAGCGTTTCCTGTAGATTTTATTTTCTGTACAGTCTAATAATCTAATTGTCATACCATTCGAATTTCATATGAAGAAATTGTTCTTTTAACCCAAAAAGTAAATACATTTTCCTTAGAAATACAAATCTCTTTGAAATACAAAACTTGTGTAATCCCAAGTATCTGTAATCAGATGCACATTTAAAACTGGAATGTAATCTAATTTCAGTCACTTAGATGTTTCATTGAAACATAATCCTTTCTGGATTACAATCCGCCATCAAAATGAACAGTTGAATTATTCCAGCTGCTGTGTGAAAAGGCTATAAATAATCCACCACCTGCAGCATCCTCACATGTGATATAGCCTACTAGCCGGGACTCCTCCTTTATGTTTACCTACCAGTATCACTCAAATTAGAAAACATTACCGTTGTGAATCGGACCTTGGTAGGAGATCGTTTTGAACACTGGCTGGTTATGTACTTGCTCAAAAATTGATAATTTTTTTACCAAAAAAAGTTACAGCTTTAAGAAGAATATATGCAATGTATATTTATATATAATATAAATTATATATAAAAAATATTTCTTTTAAATATATACACATGTATGTTTGTGTTTTATTATATATACATATAAATGCACATATCATGTAAACACAAGCTTTTATTTTGGATGCAAATTAATCGTGATTAATTCATTTGACAGCTCTAAAATATTCTGAATATAGACCAATCCACTTACCATTGCAAGAAGGAATCGCATCAACACAAAGAGGTAGTAGTTCCATGTGAATGCAACAGTGACCCCAAAAATAAACTGGCATAAGCTGGTAGCCATCAAAATGGGACGCCTGCCAATTCTGGAAAAAGTAAAAGCAAAAATGTACACATTATAATTGTTTTCAATTACCTGCAGAAACGTGTATGTAGCCATAGACATAGCTTTTGTTTATAAACTTTATATTAATTTCAACTGAAGCATGAAAAGAGACTGGTTGTATCATTCAGTCAGTTGCCAGTTCGTGGTAGAAAGATTCACTATTTACAAGTTGATATTTATGTGTGAACAACTGTTTAAGGACAAACAGGGCAGTAAACCAATGGACTGTTTTTTTGCATGCAAATAGCTCACTTATGTACACCAGCATGACTTCACCTTTGACCATTCTATTTGATTCCATTCCTACACACTCATTTAATTGTTGAATCAGTAATTTGGATAAACATTCCCAGAACAAAATAATACTCTTCTACTTTTGTACAACCATGACCAATCTGATGATAAACATGTACAAATACACAGTAGTAGCTCCAGTTCTCTGCCGTCTAGAATAGAAATGGACATTCATTCTGTCTTCATGGAATGTGAATCTGTGATATCCTGTTTACGTGCAGCCATGCAGTGTCTGCATTTCTCACATCCTATGCAGTTATCTCAGTGTTCTTAGTTATCTTGTTGCAGAATCAAATATTTGCCAATGGTAAACCATTGTCATTTTAAATGTTCAGGTATAATGTGGCCACAGCATATAGAGTTCCCTTGTCTTGTCATACTCCATAATCATGATTTATGTGCATCAATCTATCAACAACTACTGTGTAATAATACTTTGACAATCCATTTCTGCACTTAACAACTGGATACATCCCTTTAATTAGTTGCCTAATCATACTGTTGTTATATAAAAAATTGGCCTAATGCTTTTTTGTCCTAAATAACTGTTCAGTCCTGTTTGTGCTAACCATTCTATGTTCTTGCAAGCCTAGTTCAACCCCTAAGGTAACTTTTATTCACTGAATGTAATTTATACCATATTAAACCATTAAATGTTCACTGATGAAAGTATCTGTTATTTTGTTCATTGATTTATCTGTATACATTTGAGATGTTTATATGCAATTAAGTGGTTGTTGTGGAGACAAATGCAACAGACAATTTACCTATCTGCGGCGTCCCCAAACACCAATGCTCCAATCAAAACTCCCAGCATAAAAGTTGGCTGTGCAAGCTTGGCCATCCATTCTTTCTCACACACCAGGTCCCAGTCTGTAACGATGCTCTGCTCAATCTCGCTGTGATCATAGACAAAGCCACCACATGACTCCACAGTCTTGTTCCCAAAAAACTCATATTGAAAATTGATGGCGTCAAGCCGCAGTGCTTTTAAACAAGGACTAAGTTCCCACTGGTCTCCTCCAGCTGTCCGTACAACCACTGGTCCATCTCCTGGCTTGTAGTGAGTCCATATATCTGCCAGCGACATCGAGGAGTAATTCTTATATAGAACATCTGTGATATTTGAAGGAGCGTCACAAAGAAACTTAGGTGTTTCAACTAAGAAAACCGAGGCCAGGTAATGTATTCCACAAGAGATGGCCTGGAAAATAGCAGCAAAGTAAAGACATGCCTGAAACCTGAAGGGAAAGAAGGATCAAATGGAAGTTAAATTATTGACAGGAAAGCACACAACATCGAATATCAATTTTTAAGTAAACTATTCATTGGTGTCTGTAAAGCAGGTCAAACAATAATTATAAGAAGGACTAATATTTTGCAAAGGCAATAGAAGTCTGTTTACATTTTTATATTGTAGTGTCAGTAAATTTTACAGTCTTCCAGAATATTTACAGTTGTGATATCCTGTTAACATACTGTGCAATGTTTTTTCATAAAAATAGCCTATATGTTACCTGTCCTGACATTTTATCCTACCCGTCAGATTTTCCTACCAGGGCTTACTGCGCATGCGCACATCCATATCGCGTCCTTTTTCTCACGCTGAACAACAATATTTAATTTATCTGTATTACTGTACGGGTATGTTTAGGGTCGGTGTAGACATTAATAAAACACAATCTAATAGGTAGAAAAAATATGTATTGTTGGTACCCGGTAGCTATATCCCTTCTTGCCACAACCGCGAATATAACACATAATTAATGTATTTGCATTACTGTAAGGGTAGGTTTACGATTGTGGTAGGTGTAGACATTATTAAATCATAATTTAACAGGTAGCATTTTTCGTTGTCTAATTATACTACCGACTGTTTTAATGGGAGGTAGCAAAATCTGACAGGGTAGGACAAATTGACAGAACCTTCTCCGTAACTTTTTTCTTTTTACTTCTAAAACTTTTTTTTTTTACTTGGTAATATTGTTAAATAAAATATCCGATATAGCAAGGTAACCTTCAGTTTTTTGTTAACTTAACATTATGAGGGGAAAATTACATTGTACGGGATATAGGCTATTCTTTACGTCATGTTTCTAATAAATGTACATCAAGAGCGCATGCGAACTACGCGTATGTATCAAAGGATTCTAACATAATGAGAAATCTGCACCATTCATGCGATAACGCATAAAACGCAAACGCATGTTTGCCATAAAACACTTTTCAGGAACAAATGGGTAGCCTACCTTTTAAAGTGTCCAAGTTGGTCGAATAGTCGCTCCACGCCGTTGGTCATTTTCAGCTCGTGCGGGATCCTGAAGAGTGTGAAGTTAACTCTACTCTTGTCAATTTGTACATGTTTGCTATCATGCTTTTTAGTAGTAGGAGGGGCGGTTTCGGTTGGGAACTTTCCACTCCAAGGCAAGCAACGATTAAAACCAAAAAGTTCGGGTAACGTTTGGTAATGCGACACCCCGAAGAATCAAGAGCCCCAGTGCCCTAAACAGCTGAAATTAGATCATGGCTTCATCTTCGTATGCCTAAAGTGTGCCAGTTTGGTTTTGCTTCTATCGTAGTCTGGTCAGGTTAACCAGGGTAAATAGTTGACAATTCGTAGAGCCCCCTGGAAATATCCTAGTGACGTGGGATTTTTATTTTATTTATTATTATCTGTTCTCTTTTGTAGGTTAAATTAGGTTAATCAAATGCATCATTGTAGCTAATAGGTCTATGCTAATTCAATCAATGAGTGCTTTCTCTATAAAGCAATCAAGCAGTCTATCATCCTTTGTTAATCAATCATAAAGAAGATTGAGGCTAGATCACATTAAATCTATGATAATGTTTTTATCAGTATATGGTTTTCTAGTCAAGCATGTGTTTGCTCTAGCACCGTTTTTTTAGGCTATTGTATTTTGGTTTTAAATACCCAGTTCAAAGCGTAGATTAGTAGAACTGTGAATTTTCATCAAGTTTCATCATAATGTTGTAATAGTTGTTATCATTGACTTGTGGTGACTTTGTTTCTTGAGCAACAGTAGTGGATATGTTCAATAGTTGACAGAGAAATAGATTTTCGAAAGAAAGAAAGAAAGAAAATCATTTTTTTAAGGAGAAATTACAGAAACTGTCAATGTTTTGGATCTACTCTGAATGACTCTAGGAAAGTCATGTACAGTATAATTTCCACTAGGCCTATGTGAACATTGATGGAATGACCCTTGACCCTAATTCTTCCAATGTCTCTTTGAAGTCTTTAAATGTGAGGACTTCTAACCTCTTTTTACTCCTAATTTTAACCTTTTAAACATATTATCACAGTAGAGTGTACATATGACATTTCATGTTCTACATAAATCATATACAGACATCACAGACAATTCATTACTAAAATAGCTAGATCACTGAAATAGGAAATTAATTCATAAGCATCAAATACACTGTACCTTTTGACAAGGCATAAGACATCTTTCTACATCTATATAAACCTTTAATACTGTTTTTAGAAAAGAGGTACAAATTTGTCCCCAAATGTGGTTAGGTAGGTACTCACACAGTCACACATATAGTAGATAGAGGAACCTTAACGTGAACATTCGACATCTGGTGTGTTCACACTTCAAAACATTGGTTACAAACTGAGGGAGCAAAGCCAAAATAAGGAAAATGTGTAAGAAAATAAACCTATTATTTAGTTGTTTTATAAGATGATTCTTAAAAATTGTATCATTGTACTAAAAACGTTATTAATTTTTATAAATTCTAACAGGCACGTAAAAGTGATTTTACTGTGGTCGAGGTCATTTCTTTTGTTATTTTGAAATTATTTGGCTATATGGTTTTATCTTTCACATTTTGTCTGTTATGAATCAGTAAAAAGGAGGGTATTTTTTTCAATTTCAAGTTAATTTTATTTGTATAGCACATTTACAACAGCCACCAGGCTAACCAAAGTGCTTTACAGAAGAGCAAGATAAAACATACACATTAAACAACCCAGACAAAAAAAAATAAGAATAACGCATTTAAAAATTACCGTATACCCGTAATCAATACACGAAGGAAAGCAGAGGTCTTTGGCAGGGATTAAAAAACAGACAGAAAAAAGGCCATTCTAATCTCTAACGGCTGGGTATTCCAAAGTCGTGGCCCTGCCACCGCAAATGCACGGTCGCGGGATATTGGGCTTCTAGAGTGTATAGATGGAGTTCAGAGAGGTAGAGATGAGCTAGATTATATAGAGATTTATATACAAAGAGTAGAATTTTAAAGTCTATACTAACCGGCAACCAGTGTAGAGATCTGAGAATTGGAGTGATGTGTTCATGTTTGCGACACTTTAGAAGAAGTCTGGCCATAGCATTTTGACCTATAGCTGAAGGCGTGCAGTTTGAGATTTGGATATACCGCAGTATAAAGTATTGCAGTAATCTAGTCTAGATGTGACAAACGCATGAACAGACATGCAGAACAGAACAGATTTTAGACTGTAGACAAAGCTGATAAAAACTGGATCTGATAACGGAGGAGATATAGGTTTCTCAAATTTTAAATGCTAGTCGACAAGAACACCTATATGTTCCGCACCCATGAGGATCTAAAAATAGATAATCTGTCCAAATCAGGGCTTATATACTAAGAGTTCTCATTAAGACCGAAAACAATTACTTCAGACTTGTCTTCATTTAGGAAGAGGACATTTTGGGCTAGCCATAATTTAACCTCCTCTTTGCATTGCAGAAGAGAAGTAATCACTGCAGAATTGTTTCTTTTTATTGGTAGATAGATTTGTATATTGTCAGCATAGAAAGAAAAAGATACACCACGTTTCCTTAGAATAGAACACAGAGGTAGCATGTAGAGAGAAAGGTCATTTTCAGAGAGAAAATTACCCATCTTCACTAAAAACTTTCTGTAAGACAGGTATGACTGAAACCATTTAAGAACGGTTGCTTTTAGACCTACTCAAGGCTCTAATCTAGATAATAGTGTGGAGTGGTCTACGGTATAAGAACCACAGTCTCCAGAATTAGTAGAGAGATAAATATTATTTAACACTCTCAAGAGAACAGAGGGCAGTCTGTTGTGAGTAGACTTAAAACCAGACCGAAAAACCTCATAAATACGATTACTTTTCAGAAAACATTGAAGCTGATCCAGCACAATTTTATCCAAACACTTTTAAATAAAAGGTAAAACAGAAATTGGCCAAATGTGTTTTTTTTAGAACAAAATAATTAAGGATTTTTTTTCAGATGTGATAAAAACAATAATACATAAACAAGATTACCGACAGTGTTTAAATTGTGATTGGTAGGTCTATACAACCAGTATTATTATTGCATAACTTATTTCATATCCTCTGTATTTGTATGTATTTGTTCACTGTGTAAACAATTCAGTGTGTTCACCACAAGGGAGCAGAGTAAAGCTACTGTATACTGAAGATGGGTCTTTTCTGTATAAATAAAGAAAATATTGCAGTTTATGTGTAGAACAAAGTCAAATATGAAATAAAAGGTGGATGTTCAAAATATGGCACAATTTTAAGCTTACATCTGAGGTATGACTTTGTATAATTTATGCTGTAGACAAAAATGTGAAACTAAAAATGCTTTGACAATTAAAAAATATTTCGGTAAACCTTTATGTAAATGTTGCACGTTTTTAATGAAATAAGTGTTCTGGAATATCTAAGTGACTTCCTGCTCCTGTACCGAGAGAGGTAGTATTTTGAAATGCAGGTTTTGCGGTATTATTAAATCCACTATTATACTATATATATATATATATATATATACAGTTGGCATGTAACATTCAATATTGTGCAATATATGTTGCTGAGAAAGAAATGTGTGTTTCTGCTCATAATCATATTCAGCATTTGCTAAACTGTCCAGATCAACAGGCTATTATCTTTGGAGGAACAAAATATAAAGATGCATGATATTGCATAATAAAAGTTCTTTATTTAGCCTCATCCATCATGACATTAATATCAGATACAGAACAAGGATGAAACTGTCAAAATTGACATTTTTGTACCAAGGTTAGTTTTTGAATAATCATTTATAAAAATAGAACAATACAACGGCATAATAATGAGACATTTATGGCATCAGTGATTGCTTTATATACAAGTTGGTATTACACTTCAGTTACGTGTCCATTGGCTTGAATGTCCTTTTAAGAATGCTCTTTCCAAAAGATGGTAGTGTTTATTTCACTCAATGTTTGTTCAAAATGACCAGCTTACTGGAAAAAAGGCAAAGGTAGCTCAATTTGCTGTATTCCATTATTTGCATTAACAAATTCCTCCCAATTGGTCAAAATTATGCTATATACTTCACTTAAAGGAAAAAAAACTGCAAAGATAAACGTTGTACTCAATTCATTGAAGATCTGCTGCAGCTTTTTGTAGAAAGTGTTAAAGGCAGCAGCAACAAATTCTAAGATGTCGGATTTAATGCTGTCTACAAATTCTTGTGCTTTATCAACCACCTCTCGTAGGGTCTGTCCTAGTCTCTCAAGAAACACATCAAGGCCTTTTGTTTGCTTCATCACATCTACTATCATAGCTAGGTGACTTCTCAGGGTACTTCTCACATTTTCTTGCACCTCGGCTACAGTCATGACCTTTCCAAAAGGAAATGTCATTTCAACTGTGCTGAAGTTCTCCAAGATGGGCGAGAAATATATCTCCAGATTGTTAGCGAGTTTCTCCAGCATTTCTGCAATCATAAATCTGATTTTTGAAAAGATTTCAGCCAGTGTAGCCTCATCCATTCCAGGCAGATTGTATTTGGTCTCTCTCAGGAAGTTAATGGCAGCATCGAGCAGGACCTGGAAGGTCTTTTGGGATGAAACAACTACATTTCTGAAAAGTTTAGACAGCTCACTAATCTCTTGGCTACGCCAGACATCAGAAAAGCGGGCATCTCCTAAAAAATTTTTAACTTCATTAAGAATATTATACAGTCTGTTTAGTACGTCAGTGATGCCATATTTTTCAGCAAATCCTTCAACATGGTTTGAGATAACTGGTAGCCTCTCCATAAAGCCTTCGGACAAATCTCGTGTGGCTGGTATATTGTAGCTGACCAACAGTACTTTTTCATCTCCCTTTTGTTCAACTCTGATGTTCAGAATTTCAACATCATCTCCTGGTGCAGACTGCAGAAAATGCAATTCATTATAGAAACAAAAGTTGTTAGCATAGATTTTATAGCTCAGTTTGTAAGAGTAATGTAAGAAATGTCACTTACAGCATAACGGCTATAGATCCTTGCATTCATCTCAGATGGAATCTTTCCTTGAAGCTGGAAGCCAAGGTGGCCAGTTGTTGGTGTGGAAACTGAGGCACTTACGCCATCGCTTCGAGCAGCATAGCGAATGTTCACATCAGTGAATGTTGGGCTGATGATGTCCACATTCAGAGTATGGCTAGGATCACTAAACAAAAAATTCATAAGCGATTTTAGCAATTACGATTTACACACAGAATCGGTTACAATCTAAACCACTTGTAAGCCTGATATAAACATTTTTACTTATAACTAAATAAAAAGTCAGAAGTGTTTTTTTTTTACCCCATCCGAAGAACATTACTGATGTCCATTGTAAAGTCAGCATGTGTAAGTACAGCATTTGCTCCTACGACAAGGGCACCATTCTCCATTGTAGTACTCATGGAGCCTGTTTAGTGTGAAAGCACAAATCAATTAACCACACTGAGAACAAATATTGTAATTTACTCTTAGTAAACATTAGTACCATTGAATGATCTATATGTATTTGTATTTATGTCTTTGCAGATACTTACTATCAAGATTGTACTCCAGGAGCACAACTGGTGAAGTGGCTGTAGCCTTGAGAACAGTCTTGTAAACTGGGGCACTTCCATCTAGTTTTGCAACAACATCTGTGGTGTATACTGGAGAGACAATCTTTGAGGTGTAGTCTATTTTCTGCTTGGGTACACTAAGCTCCACCAACACCATCTCAGAGATCTTAAGGTCACCAAAGGTGCTTGGCTGAGACAAGTCCATTTTCATATCAGCCACCAGTGACTTTAGAAGCTCCAGATCAACTGTAGCCTGGCCAGTATGATCTCCCTTTGTGTTAAAACCTCCAATATTGGCTTCATTCTTGGAAGAAAACTTCAACATAGCATAAACATGTTCCATAGCTGTTTCCACAGACAGGTTTTTATCCACATCAAACACTACCTTGAGATCTCCATAATTCAGGTTGCCATCGGCAAAAGTCTTAAGAGCATATCGCAAACTGTTACCATTTAGATAGATGGATTCGTCATAATTCAGAGCTCCCTTTACAATACCACTATCTAGGAATGTTCCATCAATGGTACCCTTTATGAGAGTCTCAGCAGAGATAAACGTGAGAGTTCCTTCTCCTTTTAAGATGTTTTCAGCATTTCCCTTACCAACAAGCTTAATAATGGGAACGTCAAATGTGTACTCGGTCTTAAAAGTTGAATCAGCTTTTGGATGGGCCTTGTTGTCAGCAGTAAATTGGTGGTTGGCTTTAGCTGTAAGAATCGGTAGATTAATGTTTGCAGTTGTGATCACAGACAGTGCAACTTCAAAGTCATCTGGGTTTATAGTTACAGTGCTTTCATGGGTTCCTTCAATGTGGCGATTTTCCAGGACCACAGAATTGGCTAATTTTAATCCATTTTTGGTGCTCAGACTGCTGGTTCCTTCAAGCTTTGCCTTCAGTCCCTCAAACTCAGAGGCAGTAATTGCTCCAAATCGAATTAAAGGCTTATCTTTCCCATAGAGACCAGCATTAGCATTAAGGCTGAATATAGAGGACTTGAATGACACCTCGGAGATTAAGTCACCCAGAGGATGGATGTTAATGAGACCAAGATCAAAAATGGGTGCAGCTTTGCTCTTCTGGTAGACAATCTTTACATCTACATCAATAGCCTGGTCAAAGTTGGTCAACAAATGCTTAAGGCCAGTATGTTCATATAGGTTGATGTTGCTGATTTCTGGAGTGTCAACAATCATAATTAATGCTCCGAACTGGATAGGTGGGATACTGAATGGGACAGTCAGGAATTCCAAATTGGCCTCTCCATTTACTGCAGCGTAAATGCCAGCCTCATCTCCATTGTTGGCAACTGTAAAGTTGTGACTGTATTTGTACTGGTTGAAACGAGCAAGTGCCACAGTGCTCAACTTCTGCATGTCAGTATTTAGGATAACAGCATAATCATTCTGGAGATCAATCTTGGCAGTCAGAGGGTCTTTGAAGCTGAGTTTAGTATTAGCCTTATTTTGGAAATCAAGGATCACCTCAAAGGGATGCACTAATATGTTGAAGGCACTGGAAAACGTACCACTGAGAAAGCCAACCAACTTTGTGTCATAGGTTGCCTTCGTCTCTACTTTCATTTCTCTGAGATCAACCTTTCCAGAAGCATTCAGCAAGAAATTTTCTCCTGTATCATAATTTCCTTCAATACGGGCATTAAAGTCGATATAGTTCAGGGCAACACATTCAGCCCTTATTTTCTCTTTAAACTTTAAAGATCCCCAATCGCCATCTGCAGACATGGTTAGCGTGGCTGTTGTTGGAGTTATAATTATAGTTGAGATACTCTTTGTGGCGATTTCATCAGACTCATCTTTTACATATATTTGGCCCTTGGCTTCTTCGGTCATGGTCAGAAGGATTTTTAAGCCATCCTGCTTAAGAGTAATCTCATTAGTGTAGGAATGGTCACTGTTCCATGAGAGAGCAGGAATTCTTACCTTGTCGGTATATTGTGTTTTAATATTTGCAGACATTCCATCTTCCAGTGCAAAGAAGGCCATATTATCAATGTTAGCACTAAGGGAGGCGATAGTTATCTTCACATTGCTCTTGGACACAGCCTGGGCTGAGACGCCGTAGAGTGACACTGAGGATTGATGTTCAACAGCTAGGACACTGTGAGTGATCTTCAGGGTTTCAGAAACAATCACACGACTCATCTTAGGGATGGCAATCCGAGCTGTGGAATCCAAGCTGTATTTAAGAATGTCATATTCAGATGATCCATGTGAGGTAATGTGCCCAGTGAATTGAGGTGTTTCTGCACTTTCAGTAGAGTTTAAGAATTCCATGGTAGTTCTCATGTTGAAAATTGGAATGGTAACCCTAACCTCACCATACAGCTTTCCGAAGCATGGCATCATGACCTCACTAGGCATTGTAGGGAGAGTGAATTCTGGGATCTGCAGGTCTGGGAATTTGTGGTCCGGAAAATATTTAGCAATTTCAGGGAGGGAGATCTCTGGAAAACTGATCTCTGGCAGTGTGATGGCAGAGATTTCTGGCAGGTAGATAATTCTTAGGTCACCAAAGAGGGCATCAACAGGTGGCATTTCATAATTGGCAATGGAGTTTAATAGGTCTAATAGTCCCTGTCTGATATCATCATACTCTATTCTGATTGGTGGCACGGTGTAATATTGCAGAATGGTAAACTCTGGAAGGTCAATCAGTGTAGAAGAGAGGCTGAATTCCTGAAGCTTTTCTAAACTTATTTTTATGGAGGGTACAACAAGGTTTGTGAGTGGGAAAGTGAAAGATGGGATCTCAAATTCAGCTGTTTTCAGTGCTGTCTTGACTCCATCACAGAATTGCTTCATTTCATTGACAATTTCCTGATCTTTAAGGATGGTTTGTATTATTTCCATAACAGCACTGCATGTATCTGTTGCAATGGCCACTACCTTTGTGTAGATACCACTCACTTTCTGCATTATTTCTTCTCTGATATCCATGTCTGTAATTCTCTTCCTGATGTTCTCTATAAGTGCCTTTGTGTCAATGTAGACTGCACTATCAACAATGTCCTTGAGGTTTTTGACCACATCTGCAACTTTGATTGTTTTCAGCTCCTCAAGGCAAGCAGTAAGTGATGACAAAGCATAATTGACAAATTCTCTGATTGCATCGAGCTTTTGCCGAATCTCAAGTGACAAACTCATGGTGTAAAGATAATTTATCAACTCCTTGACTTTCTGGTTGGCTTCATCCACAAATGCATTGTACTCAAATGATCTAACATATCTGATGCATTGATTAAGGCAGTTGTTTAAATGCTCAATTATTTCCTTTACCTCTGTTGTTTTCAAGTAGGTCATGGCCTTATCCAGCAGCTCTGTGATGGGGGTCAGAATAGATTTTAAAGTGCCAGCAAGAACCTTTACAGTTTCTTCAATATTGAACTTCTTAATAAGTTCAACAACCTTTTTCAGAATTGCTTCTATCTTCTTGTCAACCCCAGATTTCACCAGGATTTCTCTCACGTTGCTGTAGATGGCATTCAGCTTCCCTCCCAGTACAGTAAGCACTTGTTTTGCTTTTTCAGCAGTCTTGCGGATTTCCTCTGTAGGGATTTGAGCCACCAAATTGTCTGCATAGTCTTTGAAGTTGGCAGAGGTAACGAAGTTCTTCACATCCTCAATGAACTTTCCTTGGTCAAAGTTTGCAACAAATTGCTTCAGTTCACTCAAAATCTTCTCCAGTGTGGATTTAATGGCATATTGTTCCACAAGATCTCGCAAGAGGGCACTGCCGCTACCCTTCATTCTCGTTACATCAATCTGCTCAATTAAATTTTCAGTAGCCTCAATGACAGCAAGAACTATGGCTCTGATGTCATATTTCTCATTGAATGCATTCAGTTCTTCTGTTAGTCTCTGTATTGCAGTGTCAGATAGTGTGCCGCTTGCAATCATTTCTCTCACAATTTTTTCCATCTCTTTTACACGAGTGTCCAGTTCAGTAACTAGCTTCAACAAAACAGGCTTTAGATTTATCAGAGCAGCCTCTAGGTCATCCAGAGTAAATCCATACTTCTCATAAACCGCAATCAGGTCTTCGCTCATCTTGATGATTTTCCTCTCCAGATTTAGCTCATTCACAGAATCACTAATGTATTTAGCCAGGTTCTGAATGTCAGCAATAATTTCTTCTCGGTTGATATAATACTGCATGGCCTCAGCAATCCTTAAAATTGTAAGTTTGATGTGTTGCAGGTCCAAAGGAAAATGCTGAATTAATGGCAGGCTAAAGACACGGCTGTTAGTGTTTTTATCGTATTTTAGGAAGGCTGAGAAAAAGTGGTCTTGGTTGTCAGAGTCGACTCTATTGAAGAGGTTTGTGATTATGGATCCAGACAGTTCTACTCCAAGTCTTTCAGGGTTGTTGTAAGCACTCACATCTTGATTGAACAAATGGTTGTTAACCTTAGATTTTACTCTCACTGTGACCTGCTGCTCAGATGGTGTCATCACAGTTTCAATCTTATTGTCAAAGTTGGTTTCAATTGATACACCGCTCTCCAAATTGTGAGTTGTTGAGACTCTGCATTCGTGTGATTGTGCAAAAGCAAGTGGTTCTGCCTTCAAAAGAAGTTTAGTGTAAACTTGTGCGCTTTGTTTTCCATACAGATACAAATCACCATCTGTATTGGCCATGGCATCAACGTTGAATCCGAAGGGAACTGCAGTGGCATGAACGTTACCATTGAAGCGTAGGTACTGTGAGTTTAAAAGTGCATCACTGCCGAATGAGACTGAAAGTCCAGCAATCTCGATTTCTGTGTTGTGTCTCATGTGAGATCCCATGAGTTTTCCAGTAGTACCACACTTGGCAGTGACAACCAGATCTTCATATCTGATATCATATGTGTGCTTCAGCTCATCTGTACCAGAGGAAAGCTTCCAAAATCCACTCAGGTCAGCTGTGTATGGAAGTACCTTAAACTGGGCATCATTAACCACAGTAATATCCAGAACATCCAGATTATTTTTGATTGCCACTGAAGTACTATATGGTTCAATCTGAATGGAGATGTCATGATTATAAGTTACAACATCGCCATCAAGATCCGTTATGGAGTTGAAAGCTACCGAGGACAGGGATGCTGAAAGAGAATTTGTATTTGTAATTGGCATTTCAAGAAATTTGCCCTTCGTCTCAGCTGACAAGGAAAGCTTTGATGTGTCAAGGTCTCCATTAAATTTGTTCTTAAGCGTCAAAGGAATGAGAGTGCTTTCCAGTGAGGTTGTGCCACTCATGGTCAGGCCATCGCTGGTCAGGGATAGGCTGCACTTGTGGGAAGCTGTGTGTTCAATTAGATTTGCAGAGGCATCACCTTTTACATCTAGCCCATTGGCATCCAGTGTTGCTATAAACTGGGAAAGGACACGATTTTCATCCCCAGCAGAAGTGTCAGCATTAGTGTCAATCTTAATATTGACCAAATCAGGACTAGCACTAGCCTCAGCTACATTTCGGATGTTTAGACCCTGAACCTTTGCCCTTGTATCGGACTTCAGAGCAAGTAGAGACCCTTTATAGGTAACTTCAGCATCATGTATCAGATTGTTCTCAAATGCAGTTGTTTTTGATATAACGGAGAACTCTCCATTGGCAATCGCCGCTTCAATTGTGTTCTCTGCTTGGAAAAGGTCTGAGTCTACTTTCAGAGAGGAATCGATTTTCGCTTCTGGTTTAAATGGGAGTACGATAAGGGACTGACTGAGAGCAACTTCACCATTCAGAGGACCAGCCTTGATGGAGCCCATCAGGTTTCCGTCTCCAGATATCTCATCCTCATTGACTCCAATCTGGCCTGTGTGTTCCAGTGAAATCTTCAGACCCAAGGGACTGTTTGCCTCAATCTTGCTGCTTGACTTAAATTTGATTTTTTCAGCAATTGTCACTTCCTCAACATAATTAACACTGGCTTCAATTAGCTTGTGATCAAAAGAGGATTTCATCTCAGCCCTCAGAGATTCCCCAGGTGTTTCTTCCACTAAAGCAGATCCTAAACATAAGCATAATAACATTTAAGTAATAAGTATTTAATTACAGATTACAAAAATGAGTTATGTGTTAAGAATATAGTTGCAAACAAATATACAAATACCTTCCACTTTGAAGGAGAGGAGATCCACTGGGCTAGTTCCAGTGGCTTCAATCTTGGCAGAATAGCTTGGTTTGTCACCAAGTTCCCTGCCAGCAGAAGCTGTTGCCTCCATGTTGTAGAAGTTGCTGCTTAGCTTGCTGGACATCTCTGCTTTTATCGTGTGAGGCACTGACACAGATAGACTCTCAGGAACAAAGACCTCTGGAAGAGGAATGCTAATAGAAGCAACTTCCAGGCCAAGCTGAGGTACTACCAGTTTTGGTGTGGTCAGGGCAGCAGGGAAGTTGAAATCTCCAGAAGATTTCCCACCAAGAGGAATGGGAATGGAGATGGTATAATAATTCTGGCCAAACTTGTATTTAGCAGAACCCTCACTGTTAAAAAAAGATAACATTTTGCATGAATGTACTTAACATTAATTAGTATGTGTAACATTATAGATATGTTTCATGTTTCTGCATTTTAAAATGTATTGTTATATTTTTTAATTCACTCACGCATTCAGGAAAAGCTTCTCAGGGACCGTGAATTCTGGGAGGGCCGGAATCCTAAAGCCCTGGATATATGGGATGTCGGCGGCTAATTGTTCCAGGTAGCTATTTGAGGCCTAGATGATAATTGAATATGAGTTATATTCAAATTTGTATCTGTATTTTTATGTTTTGCTTACTTGTATGAATTTATGGGTTTGGGGAATCAATGATTTATTTTGAATTTACCTCAACTGACTGGATCAAGACATCACGGATATTCATATCAGATGTACCAATCCTCTGATCAAGCAGGTCACTGACTGTGGCTTTGATGGCATCCATAGGAATAATGTTGTGAATCTCAGTGCTGACATCAGAAGTGACCTCAGCCTCAATCTTCTCAGCATCTAAAAAGAACATGAAAATTAATCAATATACCAGAGGACATCCAGTTAATTTGCTGAATTTAATTTGAAGTTGAATTTAAGGAAGTACAGTTAAAATTAAAATGTACCATATTTCAGAATGACTTTCTGAATAGAGGAAGTTGTCTCCGGGAGCCTAAGGTCACTTTCAAGCTCTACTGTAAAACCCTCAGCATGTTTCAGTTGCGCAGTTAGTTTAGCATCAGTCTGAAAATGAGGAATGAGCAGCTGGACTTGCAGCATGGCATCCTTCATTGACTCTGTCCTAAAGAAGGAAGGAAATACTAAATCCATGAGTTTATTTGTACAATGTGTAATTATTAAAAATATATTATTGTTGTTAGAACATATTTAATATATACATGTGCATACTTAGCAAGGGCAACAAGAGATGCCTCGGGTATATTCTTGTTAATGAAGTCAAGCTGAATGGAATGTGTGGCCCTGCTCTGAGTGCTGCGTTCAACAGAATGAACCCGAATTCCAGCTTCAAGGTCATAATCAGGAATTTGGAGATCAGCTGAGACACTGTATTTCTGTCTGTCGAACATCAGTTTTGCAGTGCCTTCAAATGATGCTCCTATTATATGGAAAAAGAGCAACATTTCAGTTGCTAGTTAATAGATGAAAATGTGTCAAGATCATAAGGGATTCTTTTGAGAAGCAATGCTTTACCTTCTGCCTTCAGACCAAAAGTCACCGTGTCAACTTTGTCTTCATAAACATGGTCGACAGTAGCTGTGTATGCAGAAACTTCACCAGTGGGGTGGATCTCAATGGCAAATCTAAAGACACAGGTCTGTGTTCAAATTTTGAGACTCAAAAAAGCAAGAAAACAAACAAATCAATAAACCAGTATTTTCCTTACTTGCTGTCACCAGTCAAGGGGAAGTAGGGAGAGGCATCACTGGAAAAGGCATTTGAATATTGCAGGGCACTGCAGTACTTAAAACCAGGGAAGAAAGGAGTGCATTTCTGTGCTTTGACATGTTCCATCATCGGAGGGATAGTTTTTTTTTCAGTACCAGTCACTGAGAACAAGGAGTTACTGTGCAGAGAAAATAAAACGCAGAATTTCTGTAATGTAATTGTAGAGCAGTATAACAGTTTTTGTTTGTTTATCATGCTTGCATTTTGTGTTAAAAGTAGCATCTTACGTCACACTGATGAGTTTTGTTGGAGCTTGGGGTGTGGGAACGGTCAGTTTGAGCTGCTTTTTGGTTACAGAAACCTTTACTTTAAGACCGCTCTCATGGTAGATGTTAGTATGCATCTCCAGGCCAGACTCAACATAGTCAGGTAAGAAAGCTCCAACCTCAGTCACAAACTCCACTCCAACAGATGGCATGAAAGCCATTTCGCTCTGTGTGAAAAGACAAAGAAATAGGTTAAATAATCTGGTAAATCCCTGGTTACTGATCACAATGAGAAAAAGGCTGGACCCATACCATATCCGGGGCAATTTTCAGTCCTCCTTTCACTCCTGGAGCAAAAGTACCAGACAGGGCAACTCTAAATGGAACTCCAGTACCAGTGGGTAGATAAAACTCATTATCCATGAAGACGTAGTGAAGGAAAAGGTTGTTGTTGACACTTGAGTAAAGGTTTCTGATGAACTGTAAAACAAATTATTAATTTGTTCAAATCATTCACTCAGTACATTTCAACTTAAGAGGAAACTGTAAATTTATTACGACCAAGATCCTTTTTCATTATGGTGGTGTTTTATTTGTAAAGCAGATTTGCTAAGCACTAATATGTATTTTAAAGCAGTTCACTTACATCAACAGGGAACATATTTAAGAGTCTATTAGTCAGCATAGCAGCAGAGTTTGCCATGCCTTCTATATCCTTGGTTTTGAGATAGCCCATTTCAGCACCCAGAAGCCTCAGGTAGATCATAGCTTCTGGGTTATCCTGAACCTTCAGTTTCTGGATGAGCTTGTTAACATTATCCATTATTTCCTTGACAATGCTTTGAGGAGCCTAGAATGAAAAAGCTATGTGAGTGATGATAAACCAAACCAAAGAAAATGCTGTAAATGTTGCAAAACTTTTAAATGTAAAAGACCTGTTGCATTTTTATGTTATCCCATAGGGTTGGGAACATGTTCTGCATAATGTCATTGCCCCTGGGCACTTTATCAGCTGCATAGTTAATTGTCTTCTGCATGGTGTCACGGAAGAATCCATCAATACCGATTAAGGCATCAACAGTGGATTCCAGTCCCTTGCCATTCAACCCGATCTGTAAGAACAAAAAATATGAAATATCAATATAAAACTAAAGAAAATCAAAAGGAGAAGATTTAAACATGTTCTACTAATCTTGTACCTCAAACATGTCTACGTCATATCCAAAAGCTTTCAGGGTCATCTCCAGGATGACTTCATTGGGCAGAAGGTCTTCAGACTCGAAGATCACATTTCCCTCTAGAGAGCCAATCTTGTAATTGCGTGAGTACTTTGTTGGATCTGTGGAAGTTCTGATCTCATTGCCATGGAGGGCATTGCGAATCTTCTCTCTAAGTCTGGGAAGCAGAAGAGAAATTAGATAGTTAGATAGTAGATATATTTTAACTTAAGATGTTAAAATGTATGAAGATTTCTACTAACTCCTTAGTCTCAGATGCTGTGGAGCTCAGGATGTTGCTGATATGTGAGTTAACAAAGCTCATAGTCTGACAGTTTTCAGTTTCAGGCAGAGCATCAACCAGCTGAGCCAGTTCAGAGGGCTGAGGGTCCTTCATCACAATGAGATATGCAGCAACGCGCTTCTGTATGGGAGCGGCTCCATCGAAAATGACCTTCATTAGCACCTCTCTTCCCTGTTAGAAATAACACATTTATTTTACCCAAACATGCAATTATTGTAAATATTTTAGATTTACTTAAAATTCTAGTAGTCTTTCAATTAGGTAATATATCTTGTTTACCTCATCAGGGACAGAAGTGAGTCTAAAAGCTTGAATAGCAGCTTGCTGGACCTCGGGGGATGCAGCAGGTTGGTTTACACATTGGATAATCGCTGATTTTAGAGCAGGGCTTGCGGCTCCGACGGCAGCAGCCATGTTTCCAATGACCTTAGAGATTTCATATACAGATTTCAGTATCCACATATAAGCTGTTATTTTTAACTTAGTAAAGCATGAGTAATGGAATAGGTTGAACATACCCTCAGGGACAGGTACACATGTTCCTGGTTGCCTGTGCAGTCACCAATCTGTTCAAGGGCGTACTCAGCGACTCTCTGAATCTCAGGGGTGACACTTCTTTCAGCTTCATAGAGCCTTTTATAAGACAGGGGAATAAACATTCAAATTCACTTATAGATCAAATACCATGACTAAAGTTGAGTTTTGCCGGTTTTCTCACCTCCTGACAGCATTGCTGAGAGCATAGTAGATGGGTTTGCTGTCCTTGTACTTGGCCATCTTCAGCATTTCCTCAACAAGGTCTCTAGATGGGTTGGGAACCATTCCCATGGCATACACTGCAGCATCAATCTCTAAAGAGGAACGGTCAAAGGTCCTGAGAACCTGCAAGATGGAGCTAGTGCATTCTGGCGTGCCACACTGGAACAACGCCTGGTACACTAGGGAGCGGGAAATCTCCAGGGCCTCCGGTAGAGCAGCGCTCAGGCTTTCAGAATTCATTTTGCGGATTGTAGCGATGAGCTTGTGAGCTAAGTGGGCTCTGTTGTGTCCATTGTTGGTCTCAGAAAGGCCAGCCAGTTCCCGTAGAATAGACAGTATGACCTCTTTATCCTTAATTGGATGGACTGAGTCAATGCTTCTATCAAGGTGCAGGGTCTTCATGGTGGCTACATCTATAGGTGGGTAAACAAGAAAACCGCATTAATTAAAACACAATTACTGCAAACGCATGTTAATTTAAGTGTCTGAATGATTGCTTACCGTGCTCAAAGATTCTGTCATTGTGCACAGACACTCCCACCAGAGTCAAGACTTGTTTTCCTACATTAGTAACTCCATACTCTCCTCTGTTTATAATTAGAATGAATAAGCAGATCAATAAACGAAACGGTCAGTCTAAAGTAAAAACCCATGTTGCTGTAAATAAACTCACTTGTAAGAAAAAGGCACAAGCATGTGGTTTTCAGTGCAGGAAGCAGAGGTCATATGTTTCTGTGTATTATCAAACTTGTAGTTGCAGGTTTGGCTGCTTGTGATGAGCTGAGCAAGTGGGTAGTGCTGTGTGACGAAAAGACAAGCAAGTTCAAACTTTATTGAAGCCATCAGATATCCAGCACACAGTTATTTGTAGTCTTATTCAAAGACAGGTCGACTTACCAAGCCTGTGATAAGGGCCAGGGGACTGGTGTGGTCCCTGACCGGCCTGAAATTGTCACATTTAGACAGGTCTCTGTTGAGGGTGACATCGGTGGCAATGTTCTCTCTGGCGTTCACTGTGTAATCTGTCTTGCACATACCGTAGATAGTGGGCTGGATTTGGAAAATAATTAATGATGGATTAGTCAATACATATCAACCTTTTAACAAATGTAAACTTTTTGCGACTGTTTAGAGTTAATGGCTGACCATTCTCCTGTTTCTGTCCTCCTCCAGCACAGGCACTGCAAGGGCCGAGATTAGACCTCTCTTGATGTTCAAAATATTGACTGGTTCATCATCCTCAGCAAACAACTTGATGTCATCGTCTCCCTCAGCGGTGAACTTCAGTGGGTTCCTGAGAATTAAGATCAGGGTAGGTGTTTAATATAGGATTTTTTTCTTATCTGCTCAAAATAATTTTAAATAATAGTTATATCATTCTGTTGTGTGTGTGTATATATATGTGTATATTGTTTGGTTTAGAATGCCTTGAGAAACATACTTCTCCATGGCAGCCTTGAAAGCGTCTGCACCAGCAGATGGCCCAAAGATAGGCTTTCCTTCTGCATCAACATCAGTCACCTCACTCAATTCGCACTCCGTTGTGCGTACGATGTAGCTGCATGTACGTGGGACCTCAATTTCAACCTGTTTAAAAAAGAATATGAATGAAATTTCAAGTTTTAGGAAGGAAAAAAATCTAAATATATTCGCAGTCGACATTTATACCTTGCATCTTGCTTTGGGGCCATTAGTTGCTCCATTCAGTGCATTTAGGGACTCTGTTTCGTAGGTGTATTCATACTTGTGGAAGCTCTTGTACCTTTTGGCCACTAGGGGTGCAAAAATCACATCTTAAATATCTCATATGACTCTTTGCTACAGCTTTAGATTGCTTTTCTGAAGGGATAAATTATAAAAATTAACACATTTTACTATTACTGTAACACAACTTAAAGAAAGAAAGTTTCTTTTTCTTAATAAATGTCATTAGATAATAAATACCAAATATATATTTTTTATATACAATTTACATTTTCTATAAAATTAGAATTATAATAGAAATTATAAAATTATACTTAACACTTACAAAGGCATGGTAGTTCGTCATCTTGAGCATCTAAAAACAACGAGTATTAAACAAATAATATCAAACGATACCATATAATACATTTCAATGTTATTCTTAAAAAATACAATTGATGAAATTAAAATATAACGATTTCACTTAAATGTATCATCTTTAACATTGTATATTCTTAACCAGTAATGTTATGCAATAAAAATATTTTATAAAAATATAATATTTTAACATTTTTAAAAACAAGTGACTACTACTAGAACTGAAACATGAAAACAAAATAATAAAATATATATATACAATGTTTCTATTAAATCCTTAGTTGTACTTACTTGTCAAGACTATTCCACTTAGAAGCAGCAAAAGGCAGAGCTTAGTGTCCCCCATAATGGGTTCAGTTAAGCTCTTTCCTTCAGACCCTTGTGTATTCAGATGTGATCTGCTGTATTACTGCTATTAAGGGCTTTATATATTAAGGCAGGTCCTGCAGGAATGGGAGGAGATATGACAGATGCAAAAAGTAAAGTCCCCACTCCAAAGTTCATAACTTCTGCCTCTGTGGCAGGACAAAGGCAACCGTTTCATGTAATGTCAATGGTATTTCAAATGGAGAGAAAATGGGAAATGCTTTTCACATGGTTTGCTTGATCGGTTAATTTGTTGATTAATTCCCTTTTTTGTTTATTCCTGTCATCCATGTATCCTCTATCTTACTGATATACAGATATTTTTTTATTGAACTACTTTTTTATATATAATTTTATTTATATTCAGAAAAAAATACAAAATTATTACATTTGTAAAATTGGAGTAGTTATTTATTTTATATTTTAACCAACCTTTTATATGGGTAACATCTCAACAACTTTCTTCTGGCTCCTCTTGTGATGTTATTTGACAACGGGAAGCCTGACTTTCTTTTATGCCTTCTTATGATGTTGCAAAGTAGGACATTATGGACCAAACCAGATGAGGTTATATAACTAATCTTGGAACCGACATATTTGTTTGAGTGCATTTTATTTTGAAATCATTTGCCAAGGGTATTGCTAATCAGACATGACTAAACTGATACTGGAATAAATGATTAAACCTTCTGCCCTTTTGTCCCATTTACTTCATCCACTAACCTCTTATTTTGTGTTGAGTTAATACCAATCATGTTTGTCTTGGCCAGTCTTTTTGGATACACAGTTATTTATCAAAGGCATTTCTTTTTTGATTTATGGAAAGCTATTCAAGGAGAATGTTCTAGAATTGGTTCTTGAACATCCTTATATGAATCACCAGCTATTGTGATATAGTACACTATGCATGATTTTCCCTGTAATGTTTGTTATTGATTATTTCAACAGAACTACAATATCCAAGAAAGATTATGTCTCCTCTTCAAAAGAGAAATGCTATTCTCATTCAAAGCATTGAGCAAGACACTCAATCTGCAGAGGCCAGCAGCCACTTGAATCTTTAACCTGTGCATTTTAATAGGTCTCATAAGTGTGCACAAGAAAAAAAGAGAAGTCTCCAGTCAAGGCTCAACACTAATCCTGACCCTGAGACGATACAGAACCATTTTCTCTATTAAGGCAGCTAAGAGTTTGAAAAATGTGCTTTTTTTGGCCAGTCTTTTAGTTGGAAAAGAAGAGCACACAGCAGCCCTGTTTTTATCATGAATACTTGTTTAAAAGTCCACTGACATATCAAGGTTCAGATATTGACATACTGGTCTTTTCTACCTTACATAAGATGAAGAGAAGAGAAGTGGACTTGTTTCATTTCTTTCTCATAGTACTTTTACAAAAATACAGAAAAACATATATGCATATATAGAATAATTAAAATAAAAGCTGATTAATGTCCCTGTTTACACAAACTATTCTTTTGCATTACATGGTTTCTGCCATTGGTATCCTGATGCAGCTTTTAGAATCAACTCTTTTTCCTGTAGAAATGTTCTTTTTAGGACTTTATAGGCTATTTTTAGTCTGTATAATGCTTTGATCTAAATAATATATCTACTCTAAGAAAGCTTGTAAAAATTAGGGCTCAATGTTCCATGTCATTTTCTGTATTGCGTTTTAACAGGCGTTGAACCTGTTTTATGAATTATACGTTGCTTTATGTTCTGTTTAAGGGTTGAAGGAAATTTAACTCAAAAAAGGTGCTGGTAATTTTCTGCCAAGACAATTTTTCTATGATTTTTCTTACAGTGTAGAGTATTTAATCTTATAATGTCCCTATGTTGGTTTATTTGAACTCTTGGGCGCTATTTTCAGAATATATTTTTCCCTAAAATGGATAAAATACTGTTGCATGAAGACGTTTGTCTGATTATAGATCTGAGGAAATTAAAAGGACCTTTAACAACTGTCAAACATTCTTTTATATAATATATGAATAGGGAATTGTATTTTATTTCAGCATTACTGTTGATCAGAGACATTTAAAATAGTCTTGAATCAGTTTGTTAGCCCAGATTACTGTTATCGTCAATCACCAACGTATAGCGAAACCTAGATTTTGTGCTGATGTGAGTGGTACATTATATTGCACATATCCAGAGCCATGTATGCAAGCACGCACGCAGACACTGATATGCTCATTCCCTCATTAATTCTACACACTTTTATCAGTCAGTATCAGACATCATTAATAGCTGATGGACAAATGTGTGAACCTGACCTCAAGACAGTATACTGTACAATAAAGATGTGTAATGACATTATAAAAAACACAGACAGTTGCGCAACTACTGTAAGATAACTCTTATAATCAAATAGATCACAAATAAAAGCCCTTTTGTGAAAGTTTGCTTGGGTTACTTAGTCAGGGATTTTATTAAGGTATATATTGTTAATAAATATTATTAATATTCTTGTTAATTCTTGTTGGGACTGTTGTATTGTTCTATCGTATTGTAAATGCTAAATCAGCTGTACTGTGCTTGCATTGCTGGAGTAAAAACACAAAATGCAAAGTATTTGTACATAATGTACAGTGTATTTCCTGTTTGCAATACACAACTTTATCAACACTTACTCTGATTACAGGCAGTTTCCGATAAGGATTTGAGGTTGAACAGTTCTGGGATGCCATATATTGTGCAATAACGGCAGCATGAGCTCATATGCTGAATATTAAACAGACAAAGAATCATGTTTAATGTAATGTAAAAAATTATTATAGTAAACTGAAATAGCAAACATAAAAAAAAATCATGAAAGCGTATTTGAATGAGTTTAATATAGTTGAATAATTAAACATTTAAATGTTTATTCACAAATAAGTGGACATAATAAATATGACATATTCTTAAAGACTCTTAGACTTTATGATAGCACGCATACATTTTTAGGAGACATTCATGTTCAGACATGTTCATTTACGTAATGCATGGACTTTGATCATGACATTGTGTTGGATCCAACCTTCGTTCTTGCATTGATGAGCTTATCTTTTGTCTTAGGAGGCAAGTTTCTTACCGTTTCGAGTAGATAATGCTATGGATCCTCTTACTGAACAAAATGTTTCTGTGTTTTACATTTTCAATGATATTGTGTCCTGTCCTGCCATATTTCACTGCAGTCAGAGTCCTTTAATTAAATTAAATGTGAAACATTTCTGTTGTCTAGATACTAGATACGTGAACTTTCAGTTGCAGTATGACAATGGTGACTGATACAGTGAATCTTATTTTGCTAGATTTGAAAACTATTGCAATGGTGCTTGAAACCATTAATTCTCAATGTAGATACTTTAGCTCAGAACATTCAGTCAGCAGGCCTTCTACGAGACCTCATAATAGGAGTGGGAATTGATTAATATGATGGATATGCTGTGCAATAGATACGTGTACTTCACTCACATACATGGCATGTCTAACACATGTGACACCTAACTGCATCCACACTATATCAGGATTTAAGGAAGAATTTGGTTTTGTGCATTTAAACTGTGAACAACACTGTATATTTGACAAAATTTAACAAAATCTTACTTTTCTTAATTATTTCTACACAACAGTATGTACAAATAAGGCAAACAAATTCTCAAAAAAGCTAGATATGTTTGAGAGAGGAGACATCCCCTTGCAGTCTGATTGGTGCTGATCTAATGGGTGGTTGATTTTATGCCAAATCAACAGACAAAAATCAATCATCTCAACCCCAACAACCAGAATGTACTGTTTGTTTTGTAGTTAAACTTCACATCAGATCCTAAAATTAAATCTTAAAGCTGGACTTTGCAATGCAGAACACAGAGTGCTATGATTTTCATGCCACCACTTGAAGATTTGGCAAATTTATTTTGTTTTTTTGTTTACTTTTAATTAATACAAAAAAAATATAAATTCTCAAAATATTTCACATTTTTTTAATAGTTTGCAATACTAATTGGTATGTGTTATAGGATAAATTAAACTGATTATAGATTTTATATTGATTTGCTTCAAGTATTTAATATTTCTTTAATGATGGTCAGACAGACAGACAGACAGACAGACAGACAGACAGACAGACAGACAGACAGACAGACAGACAGATAGATAGATAGATAGATAGATAGATAGATAGATAGATAGATAGATAGATAGATAGATAGATAGATAGATAGATAGATAGATAGATAGATAGATAGATAGATAGATAGATAGATAGATAGATAGATAGATAGATAGATAGATAGATAGATAGATAGATAGATAGATTCATGTGTAATCTCCTTAAAACAATCTGTTTATTTTATGTGTATAATTTTGCTGTATTTCACTTTATGTGTGTTTCAGCAGAAAAGTCTGGAGTCAAAATGGTTTGGAAATATCAGCACGCTTCCATGGAGTGACCATAAAGTCCATTGCCCCTGTGTGTCTGAGGTACATTTATATCAGTCAACATTAGCTGTTTGCTTTTGAGATCAGAGCCATCATGGTCTCTCATTCTCGAGAATCATGGGGGTAGTTTATGGGTCTGGAGTCCATTCAGCTGAGAAATCTAAATGTTTATTAAAACAAATATTATAAAAGCATAAAATAAGTTTTAATTGTGTAGACTCATAGCTGATTCATGCAATTACAATATCTTGTTATTCTATAACAAGAGCAAAGGTCATTTGTACAATCAGAGATCATGAGTGTTTTTCTGTTTTGGAAAGATGAGTTGTTTTTAAAATAATAATAAAAAATAGTTGAAAGGGTCTTTTAGGTCAACAAGCCCTTAAATCAAATCAATTTTATTGTCACATCACCACAGCACATGTGCCTTGGTGAGTGAAATTCTTGAGAGCGTGCTCCAGACAGTGCAGAAACAATAAACATATAGACAGAACATACTTACAGACTTATACAGAAGACAATGTGCAGAATACACATACATATACTCCACCCCAGAGTCGATGGTCTCTTGTAAGCGAAGATATAGGCCCCCAAAGTTGAAACTTTGACCGGGACAAACTTCACAAAACTCGGGGTTGTAGTAGACATACCCTTACGCCAGTCGATGGTCTCTTGTAAGCCGAAGATATAGGCCCCCAAAGTACACATTATACACCCTATGTACACATTCTACATTATGACATACACATATACACACAGTAATACATTATGTACACATATACACACAGTAAGGAAGGTGCAACAGATTATACATAAGCTATGTGTCATGGATGTGCATTAGAACCACCAGATTTGTTTGTATTTGTGCAGTGTGTGCGTGTAGTCCAGTTGAACTGTGTAAAAGTTAAAGTACAGTGCATGGCATACCGTAAAGTGGTATCAATGAAGTATGAATCACATTGCATTTCAAAATCACAACATGAATTTTAGGAGAGGACATAAATTGCATATAGGCCTAGAGTTTGGATAACAACTGTTTTGGATCAGAATGTTGTGAAAAATAGACTGTTTTTACTTATACAGGAATATACAGTATAGGCTAATATTCAAATAGGCCTATGACAAGCTGTGTGCACTTGGCTACAAGAGAAATTACAAGATAACATCTGCTGCCCCCTGGTGGAGATGTCGAACAAATTTCCATCAGAGTTTTCCATCTCAAACCTATGAACGCTAGAATTTTGTAAAACATAAACATACTTTTGGAACCGTGAGAAAGAATGTTATTCAGATGGTCAATTTGAGCTATTAAAATATGTAAGACATCAGAACTGAATATTAAAATATAAATACATATTTAATACAGGGTGATGTTATGTGGGGTAAATTGCATCATACCAAGGTAGCAGTGATTGAATATTGATTAAAATAAATAATAATAAATAAATAAATAAAGGTAAAATAAAAAGTTGCCACAATAGTAGGCCTACTTGCTTTTCAACAAAAACGTATTTAACATGAAACAGTGTTTTCTTTTCATGGTTTTATTAGATTAGATAAATCGCCTCATTATTTAATTAACCTTACCTGTAAATATATATTTACATTTTAGCTATTAGACTTCCTATGCTTTAGATCAGGGGTTCCCAAACTCATTCCTGGAGCCTCCCCAACATTGCACATTTTGCATGTCTCCTTTATCAATCACACCTGATTCAGTTCATCAGCTCATTAGTAGCAACTCCAAGACCTGGACTGGGTGTGTCAGACAAAGGAGACATGCAAAATGTGCAGTGTTTGGGGAGGCTCCAGGAACGTGTTTGGGAACCCCTGCTTTAGATATGGGGGAGGTACTGCAACAGTATCCAGCTGTTATGGCGATGGGATGCAACAGTATCCAGCTGCAGACAAGTACGCGCTTTCTTTTCCGCTAGCGAACTGTTCTTGTACGGACTCGTCCAAAGAGTAGCACGGTGTTTTGCTCTTACTAGATCGCTGTGCGCACAAAAATAATAAATGTTTTGCCTTCAACCATATCTTAACTTGAAACATGAGTTTAGAATGTGAATGTTCTCAAATATGACACTGACATCCTTTTCTTAGATCCACGAGTCCCCCCCTACAGTCTAGTGGTGGTCTCGTCCGTTGACAGCGGAGCAGAGCTGAGTGTGTGGTGTCAGGTCTCTCGCTCAATGATGAGGTTTCAAGTGCGGCTTTGAGATGTTATGGAGTCTGTAGAATATTCTGCAATTTATAACTTTTTCGCCTCGCTTTTATTACAACAACATTCCAACTTTTAGTCTACGAGATCGACCGGTACGTGTAAACATAGCTTATTTATTTGTATTTTTTTGTAAATGCAAGCTTCTGTTAGTTTTTTCACGCAGCGAAAATGTTGAAAGTTTTGTGAGGGCACTCCTTCTTCAGGACCCGACGGACCAAGGCTACAGCTGACAAATTAGGAGACATATCAGCTCTGTCATTTTCTTAGAGGTAAGTTGATGTTTGTTTTAAGCCTCTAATATATATTTTTTCAACAACATATGCCGCCTGATAGCGGTCCATGAGAATCAATACACAGCTTTTTATGGCACATAAAATAATAAAGGCACATAAACAAATAACAAATTTGAGCAATCTTCGATTTTTGATTTTGGCAATGGTACGTGAGGTTATTTTTGTATTTCTAGGTTGGATATTTTCATTTATTTAGTTTATGGTCAGGTCGCCATAAACATCCATGAATGTAAGCAGGGGTTGTTTTTAATGCCCAGGAAAACTGACCTTATGATGCTAAGTGACTCTATTTAACCTTTCGCATTAATTTGATATATTAATTAATTTGATTGTCTTGCTTATCCATCGAAGAAATTGAATTGGCCGAAATGTGAATACCTTAAGTTACTTACTAATATAACTGAGTGTATAATTATAGTTACACTGCTTGTGATAGTTCCTTATATTATATTAATATTTGCAGTACAGCTTTTCAATAATGGTAGTCTGAAGATGGACTGATAACAATAGGTTATTCTTAATTTCATCTGTATTATGATCACCTTGTGGGTCACAGCATGATCTCCACAGCAGGAGTAAGAGGTCGATGTCCCACTTTTCCAATCAAGTCTCTCCATGATGCCTTGCAATCATCTCAGTGGCATACCTGCCAGCCTGCCATCAGTGTCAGAACAATCAGGAACCGCTGTCAACATTTCCATTTCCATCTTCTAGTCTAAATCCGATAAATACCAGCAACATGTGTAAAACTGTATTAGGGAAATTCATCCTGGATGGGAAATGTATTGGATGACCTCTCGACATCATTACATTTAGCGACAAGGTATTTCAAGGAAAAATACCCTGAATTCTCAAACGAGGGTACAAGTGGATTGTTTGGTTTCCTGGGATTTTACGGTCCACCAGAGCAGCAGAAAAACTGTTTTTCTGTTCTACTGATCTTTTGACACCTGTCAGGGTGTATTTTTGTTAGGCCACATTGGGGAATAGAAGGCTTAATGAGCCTCACACCACACACACACACACACACACACAGTTAATTGAGCTGATGTTTTATGCATGATGGGTCAAACATGAATACTGTACAACTACATGCTGAATTGCACTGATGTGTACAAAGTGTGTCCCTCACTTTCCAGGTAACGTCTCTCTGGCTATCTGATCCGTGCACATGGCAACCTGGCTCCTGGTTTTGTTTTATTTGAATGGAGTGTAATGAAAGCTGTTATCTGGAAATAAATTAAGGGCAAGCCGCAATAGTTGCACTGTATAGCTTTTCGCACTGGCCTGTGAAAAAAGACATGTCACGTGAGTGTGTGGAATCTGGTGGCGAGACACAACATTCACGTTTGCCAGAGTGGCAGCGTTGTACCGGGGGCTACTCTAATGAGAGGAAGGAGGGTAACAAAGAAAAGTTTGTGCAACCAAGGCTACTGAGAGGGAAACTGGAAACTAGGTCTTGTGTGGAAATCATAGA
Source organism: Ptychobarbus kaznakovi (assembly GCA_027422405.1). Lineage (NCBI taxonomy): Eukaryota > Metazoa > Chordata > Actinopteri > Cypriniformes > Cyprinidae > Ptychobarbus > Ptychobarbus kaznakovi. The sequence goes on along the minus strand of CM049794.1, from coordinate 42,313,253 downwards.
GGAATGTTTTGTCATTAGATGCAATATAAGAGCCTGTGGATTATTGTGACAGAATATTCCCTTTAGAAGCATGGCAGGCAAGGGTAACATATTTGGTGAGAAGAAAGTGCAACAGAGGTCAGTGTAATAGAAACTGGTATTTAGGATAAACATAGAAAATATGTTAAACTAACAGATACAAATGTATTCATCTGGACAGACAGTTTAAGTAAATTAAATAACATTGAAATACCCACAAGCTCGGCTGAACTGTATATATTGTTTTTTTTCCATAAATTGATTGACTTTTCCAAACCTATTTTCACCCTTAAAGAGAGTTCACCCCAAAAATGAAATTGCTGTCATGATTTCCCTCTCAGGGCTTTCCAAACCTGTATAACTTTCCTTCCTCCGTGGAAAAAGTGTGCTGAAGAATGTACCAGCAATTTCTTTCCATGCTGTTAAAATGAATGGTAACCGGAGCTTTCAAGCTTTAAAAAGAAAACTGAAGCCCAATAAAAGTATCATAAAAGTGGTCCATATGACTAATGCATTTTCTGAAGCCATGCAATAGCTTTGTGAGAACGGCTTCAGTTTACTGTAAGTGATGATATCATAATGAAATGACGATGTCTGATTTGTGATTAATATATTTAGATTAAATATTATAATAATATATTTTACTATTTATTTGGTTCACTAAATTTTGAACCAATCACTGTGATCCAGATCTCACATTAAACTCAAATTGACTGCTTATTTATGTTAAGACTGTCAATGAACAACAAGTGAAAATATTAGGTTTCAGTCTATTTGTGACCAAATTATTCTTGTGAGTTGGATCTTTTCAATAAATCTGTTTTATTGGCTCACTAGACCAATCAGTTTGTACAGTTCTACTCCGTTGACTAGTTCTCTTTGTTAAGATTATCAGTGAATAATGAGTGAAAGGATTGAATTTCATGTCTATTCATGAACAAAATATTCTTTTGAGTTTGGATTTTTTCATTGAATCTGGTTCATAAAACCAATCTGAACGAATCAGTCTGATCCAGTTCTTGAGTACGGCTGAACTGACTGGTCGTCTATGTTAAGACTATGAGTGAAAAACAAATGAGATATCATTTTTGTCTATTCCTCACACACAGCTATCATAGGATTTCAGAAGATTTCCATATAAACTATTTTTATGATACTTTAAGGCTCCAGTTCCCATTCTTTGTAATTTAATGAAAAATGACCAGTAAATGCTTAAGTTTCTCCTTTTGTGTTCCTTGAAAATCATACAGGTCTAAAATGACTGAAATGAAAATATTTGAATGATGGCAGAATGTAAAATGTTTGGCTAATCTATCCCTTTAAGAAACATGAGGTCGTTCTTTGGGATGTTGACATTAGAAGCCAGTTTTCTTTAGGGTGTGTGAGTGTCACTTGTATCATTTATAGAAAGACGCCAGTTGTGAAACCACCTGTAAAGCATTATGGTTTGTGACTTGAGTGGCAGAGGATGCTTCTGAACCACGAGGTACTGGAGCATAAAGTAATACACCATCTGCTCTCCACCCACAGTTCGTTTGAGTAGATGTCTCACACTTCGCTGTTCTGATTCCATTTTTTCCTGCAAGGGGCTTTTCAAGCATTTGGAAAAATAGGGCTGTGTTCGACTCCTCACTCCTCTCATCATGTCTTTCATTTTGGTTCCTCTTCACAGAGAATGAATATGTGGGCCTGATTCTCAGCTCTATATATGTGTGCCCCTGTGATTGTTGTTATTTCTGCTGGATCAGGGCCTGTAGGGACCCTACTTTTTAAATATTTTTTCCATTTGACAGCAGCATGGGCTTAATTTTTTTTCCTTCAGATGGAAATTTCTGGGTTTCTTGTGGCTTGGTGAGTGTCTGAGGGAGGGAGCAGCAAGCTACGCCCATGTTTATGTCTGTTTGCCTGCGGGCTGCCAGGCCAGTAGCTTCACCCATGTGACTTGAGCCAAGGGAGGAGCCACTCTTTTGATGGCCCTGACAGACTAAGCAAACGGAGCAAAACCATTTTCTGAAGAGGTGGACATGTCTAGAGAATCGAGTCGAAATGCCTAGAAAATCTATTTCTCTTAGAGCGCACCGAGTTAGTTCCTCCTTAAGAAAGTGTAGCTTTAACCGAAATAAATTGCATAAATAGATACTTACAGTAGCTTTGAGGTCATAGTAACTCTGTAATTTTATTTAGGAAAAACATCTGTTGCAGTGTTGCTCTGTGGATGCAGCACGAGATAGATAGCAGAAGGTATTTTAGTCACACCCATTTATTTCTATAATGAGCCATGATCTCACTTGCCACCCTGCAGTCTTGAAACCAGGAGCGTGTGGGCTAAAGTAGGACATCCTGATTCGCTGGAAGGAAAGATGTTTGCATCAGTAGTGCTAAACTACTAGCAGAATTCTTAAAAATATACTCTTTGTGTTTATGTTAGTTTCATATGATTTTGAAAATATAAATTATAAAATGGCATGTAATGTAACCCTCAAGTAAAAAGTTTAAATATAAAATTTTATGATGTAATTTTATTTATTTACAAATATTAATTATACTTTTTCAGGCTTGGCCCACATGACATTTACAACCTGAACTATGACTTTGTTCTGCAAGGATCCTTGCTATGATGTCATTTCCTGTTTTGTTTTATTATTATTTTCCTGGATGTTTCTAAATGTGGGTTGAACCATGGCTTTGGTGGTCACGATGATGACATTATTTTTTATACTTTTTTCCTAAATTAATAAGCAGTGAAGTGTTTTTTTTAAGCGATAAAAAATGGTCAAACTACCTAAAAAGCTTTTCTTTAAAAAAGCTTATCTCAGGACAGTTGTCATCCTGAAATATTTTTTTTAACTTTATGTCCCCTCAAATATATCAAAATTAATTTTAATACAGAAATTAAAAAAAAAAACATTGTAGAAAAAATGTATTCAAGTCTTTTTTTGAATGAGTTGCATTTAAAAAAAAATTTGATCTGGAGGTTACACTTTATTTTAAGGTGTCCTCATTACAGTGTAATTATGCATTTAAGTACGGAGTAATATTAATTAACTACATGTACTTACTGTGTGGTTAGGATTAGGGTTACTTGCATATAATTATGCATAATTTAATGTTATTATAATAGTAAATACATGTAACGTGTAACAAGGACACCTTAGAAAAAAAGTGTTACCGATCCGAACAAAAAAATAACTGGCATTAAGTCATTGGACTAAACTGTAAACAAGTCGGATTCAGAAAGGAATATGAAGAGATAAACTGAATGAATGGAGAATGAGTCTGTAGTAAAAAGAGCGAGAATATGGAAACGAGTGCATATGGTCATGTTGCTTACATAACCTATCGTTAAATTTCCCATCCCTGCCACCTCACCGTTTATATGGTCTTTATATGATTTGTTTAAATAGACCGAGCAGTGCCTCACACTCTGCCTCTTCTTAATGCTGCGAGCACAGGCTCATGTACAGTAAGCCACACCAACCGTTCCAAATTACCCACACACATGCAAAAAACATCTCTTCATCATCTCCCTGGTAACCCACGCCGACTTGATTGTTGCTAAGGGGGTCTGGTGACAGTTATGCCCTCATATTAGCTTCCCTGAATGCTGCTCATTGCCCTCCCCCCTTTACCCCACTGTGAAGGAGTCAATAAATTCTCACCTTAACAAGGTAAATGGTTTCCATGGATACCACAATCCACTCCCTGGGTTTGGAAGGGTAACACGTTTTCCATTATTCCGAAACACACATCTGGCAGAGGAAATGTGGATCTCTTTATTCTGGCCTGTGTTGAAAGTATAAAAGAGGCTAATTTGGGGTTCAAAATAGCTAAGAAGCTACTTTTTTCTTTGTGTTTGTGCCGACAGGGAGCAGCAAGGATCTGGAACCGTCTGTGAGAGAGTTTCGTCATGGGTAAACAGAACAGCAAGTTGCGACCCGAGGTCCTCAATGACCTGCGGGAGAACACAGAGTTCACGGACCACGAGCTGCAGGAGTGGTACCGTGGGTTCCTGAAGGACTGCCCGTCTGGCCACCTCACGGTAGAGGAATTCAAGAAGATCTACGCCAATTTCTTCCCCTACGGTGACGCTTCGAAGTTCGCAGAGCACGTGTTCCGCACCTTTGACACCAACAGCGACACCACCATCGACTTCAGGGAGTTCATTATCGCTCTGAGCGTGACCTCGCGCGGAGGCCTGGAGCAGAAGCTCCGCTGGGCCTTCAGCATGTACGATCTGGACGGTAACGGATACATCAGCCGAGCTGAAATGCTGGAGATCGTACAGGTGAGGTACTTTTTAGTACCTTTGGTTTCATTTGCATTTCTGTATTTTACCCGGCTAGTCATTGTTTTCAGAGCAGCTTGTTCCACATCAATATTGGCTCTGTCTAATGTTTGGTGATACAGACCTCCTGAATAAACAGATCTCCTCAATCAAGTGTTCCACAGGCCATATGGTGGCCAAACACAAAGGCTTTGTTCACTACTTCAAAGGGTCTGTTGACTCTCCATGTTAATAACATTGATGGCTCTTTTACACCTGCGACCGAGGACATGTTATAAAACAATAACTGAAAGTGACATTAAATGTGTCTGGCAGAGAAACGAGCTGGTGATCATTTGCATTGATTATGCTGATATGAAGTGTTGATTGAAGCTGTGACAGTGACAGCTGCGTTATGGAACTTTTGACTGGCAGTCGTAGCATTATAAAGACCGTCTTATCAAACTTGTTGCTATTGAAAAATGAAGCCTTTGCATGTGACTGCGAAACTGCCATATGCTTTGATACACGATTACATTAATCTTCACAGGCGATTTATAAAATGGTGTCATCTGTGATGAAGATGCCGGAGGACGAGTCGACACCAGAGAAACGCACAGATAAGATATTCCGACAGATGGATACGGACAACGATGGTACGCCTCTCGAGATCCATCGCCCACTCACTGTTAATATTTATTTAGACTCTTAAGTTGAAACACACAAAATGTCATAGAAACTGCACTTGGAAAAAAAATCATATATATATATAGTTAAATATGTCAGAATAAAAAGAAAAAGTTTTCTTACCCAATTACCAAATATTTTTTTATAAAGCCAAATAAAATGGTTTTATGTCTTATGTAACTGTGCTTGCCAAGTACATTTTTCTTGTTTTAAAGATGTTGGGAAACAAGACAGAAATTCTCATTTAGAAAATAATTGTTTAGTGTCCATGACAACCACTGGCACACAGATAAAACAATATTTAGGATTTATTAAGTTCCTGGGTATTTCAATATTTGCACCACTCAGATGTTACTCTTGGAAATGGGTGAAATAACATTTTTGTTGTTGCTTTTGTCAAATGTATAGGCAGACTGTCTCTGGAGGAATTCATCAAAGGTGCCAAGAGTGACCCTTCTATTGTCAGACTACTGCAGTCTGACCAAAGCACCTCTCGACAGTTATGAAAACAGATCTTAAACGCAGCTGACAGGAAACCACTTGAATGCACTCTGAAAAGACAAGATTTAATTAGAAAAGTAGTATGGGTTATTAATGATACACTTGTACATCTTTCCTGCTTAAAACAAGTTTCTGTTAATGGGTGGTTACCTGTTTCATCAGTATTCCGAGCCTGTTTTTGGGTTGGTATTGTTGAGTTGACAGAATGTCTGGAAATGGTCAGAATTTTAAAGAACCCTTGAAATCAACTGGCAAAATTAATGTATTTACAGATATTTATCATTTAAAACTTACTCTGATTATTGGTTGCATTAATCAAAAACAAAAAAAGCATGAATCTGTAAAATTGTGAAGTGACTTCAAAGTGTCTTTAAGTGATGACCTAAAAATAATTATATTTTCACAATTGTTTGCATTCCACTCAAAGCGGTAAATGACTAGTCCGTACCACGTGCACATTTTTAGACTGGCTATTATAAAAGATGAAGTTCTGCTTGTAAATATTCCATTTGTTTTGCATTCATTCCTACAATCGATCTCGGATATCTCCAGAGCACTGTTTGCATGCTTTGGCATGTTCTAAACCGTATTTGTACTAGGTGTTCATACATCAGGTGGTCTAGATGCATTCGGAGCGGCCTGCTGTCCTGCCAATTATGATCATTTTGAAACCGACTGTCTGTGTTCTACTTTATTTTAAAATGAAAGTATTGCTTCTTTAACTGTGTAACAGAACATGCCAACAGTTCGGTGTCAGTAAGATTTTATTTTATTTTTATACTGAAAGGATGCGTTAAATTGACCAAAAGTGATATTAAACACACTTGCTTTGTTACAATTGTTAGATTTCTATTTCAAATAAATGCTGTTCTTTCATAGGATTTATTTTCTGTACATCAAAGAATCCTGAGAAAAATATATCATGCTTTACAAAAAAATGTTTCTTGAGCAGTAAACTAGTTTCATGATTTGAAAGATCATGTGACACTGAAGACTGGAGTAATGGCCACTGAAAATTAAGCTTTGCCATCACAGGTGATATATTTTTTAAATATATTAAAATTTTAATTTTCATAATGTAATATTTCACAATAATTTTGATTGAATAAATACAGCTTTAGTGAGCATAAGATGTTTTCAAACCATTTCAAAGGTCTTACTGAAACCAAACTTGTGAACAACAGTAAATGCCCGCTGTATTTGGAGTTCATATGTAGCATTTAAATTTCAAATCTAATTTGCTAGAATAAGTCAGAATTTCTTTTCTCAGGAGGTCAGATCAATGCGCAATATAATTCGAATCATTCTGCTTTAAAGTGCTATCGAATCATGCATGATTATTTCTCTGCTTTGTTTTAATTCTAAATGAAATTTCTTCAAGGTAACAAGCAGACAGTCACACTTTTCACAACCGTTTCTGCCCTGAAGATAACAAACAGCAGCCTTCAGCCTTTAGGCTGCTCATGAATATTTGAACATGGTTATCTGTGTGGACATATGGAGCAGATAGAATGGCAGACAGGTGGTTAGTTTCTGTTTGTCCTTTCACCAATCCAATGTCAACATGAACTGTACAGATGCTGTTGGAGGAGCGCCATGGAATGTAACAACACTTCATGTCAAATATAGTGTCTTCAAGCTCTTACTGTTAAAGGAAACATTCGTTCACTTGGCTCTTAATTTGCTCTTTTGCATGTGTGGTATGTCAGTTAGTATTTTTTTTTCTCTGTAAAATGACTGTTGAAGTGAAATGCCAAAACTAATATTTGTACTGGATATATATATATTAGATTTATGAGTCATTTCTAGTTTTGTATAGTGTTAATTGTTTCCAAAGGAATGATTGTTGGCAAAAAAAGTTATATTGCAGCTGGGAATGGGATGGCCAGCCATATTTTTGTGAAGCCAAAGCATCAGTGTGAATCTAAATATTGCATCTTTACAGTGTATGTGCATGAATTCTTAATAAACCACTGATTCATAGGCAACAAGTGTTCATCTGAGTAACTTCCTAGATAAGCTGTAATAAAAAAAGCCTGTCAATTTAATATTTTTGCTTTATTTCATAACAAAAACAGTGCTGTGTAAGAAAAATCTACACAACGCCCACATTACACCCGCTCCAGCACATTAGACAAATGGGCAAACTGGGATACAGTTTGGATGAAATTCTTTTCAGTAACAAATTTAAAAACAACAAAAAGAAGTCACATCAGAGGGGAACAAATTTGAAAATGGAAAAATTTCTAGGCATCTTGCATCTCAAGGAGCTGCAGAAATTACAGAAAGGCTGATTTAAATAGCCACTGGTTAATCTCATTAACAGAACGAGCAGTGCCATCTGATTAAATCTAGTCTATGAAACAGGCTCTTCACAGAACACTTTCTAATATCTCTGTGTGACATCTTACTGGAAACAAATGTTTGATAATCAGAGTCGCATTCTGCTTCATCAAGCTGATTGAAAACTCCAATCAGTCACTAAATCAAAAAGTGAAGAGGCAGAGCGTAGCTCAATCGTGATGTACATACTGAAAAGCCTCATTTTACAACTAACGTGGAGATGTTTTCTTTTAAAAAGCTGCACAACCATTTGCTTTATTCGTATCTTTTCAGAAGTCTTAAGGAAGTTTGTGTCCCAACCATCCCCTCATCCATGGGAGAGAAGACATGGGCGTCATTTGGGGTCTAGAGTAGTTTAGACCAGGCTCATAACTCAACCTTTCCCAGATCATCCAGATCCACATCGCTCAGGTCAATCTCATCCTCCATGGGCAACTGATGAAAGACCAAAAAAAAGGGGGTTTGAGAACAACAAAGAATGCCATCTATGCACCCTCGCATTGTTTTCTAAACTCACCACTCCGTCTTTCCCATCCCAAGGTTCCACAGTGTTGATCTTAGGCAAAGCTCCGCCTCCCACTGTAGCAGTGGAGCCACGGCCAACAGAAAGTTCCCTGGATAAATAAAGGCATTAATAGTTTAACAACATAAAACAGGCTGACAGTTAGAAGGGCCTTTATAAACAACACCTTCAATTTACTGTATGCTAACAGTCTCGGTGACGTAACTTGTTTCCCAGAAACAAACTCCAGCCTTCTGTTACCTGAGGAATTCGTGGATGCCCGTTTCACTGAATGAGCCTCTGAGCAGAGCGAACTTCATCTTGCGAGCATTAATGGCTGCCATGGCGGGATAGCCAAATCCACCGATCCCAAGAGACGACTCCAGATCCATCTGTGCCCCTGCTTCAGTCCACAGCCAACTGTAGAGAGAGAGAGAGAGGAAGAGTGTGATGTGTGTGACTGTATCCCACTGTCTATTCCCTAAAGTCTCATCTCTAGCACACAAGCAGAGACATGTACTGGTGTTATTTATGGGTAAGGCTGATCTCAACTTGTACTCAGACTGAAAACACTGACCCCCACATCTTCTTCTTGTATTTGTCCGCCATCGTCCTCATCACATCCAGGTAAGAGTTTCTCCCAGACGCACCTGCAAGCAGAGAAATTAACAGCATTGTTACGGTCAACTCAAACTATTACAAATTATTTTCAGTAATTAATTCATTCATTAAAAAAAAAGTTAAATATAGTAAAGAAAATATGACAAAAGCATATAACAAAAAAAATTGAATAAAAAGGACTAAAACCTGAGGACAAACTAAAAATATAATAGTACACATTATTAAAACTACAATAGTAATAATACTTAAATGCATCGTGTTACTAATATATTTGTATCATACACAGTAAGTTATAAACGGAAGAGATCACTTGTAATGACCACCACATTAATTTATTTTATTTAAGTTTTGCTGGTGATAATTATTTTTAAGGGATATGGCTGGTATCTAATAATTGGCTGGTACTGAAATTATATACTATTGTGTAAATAAAAAAAAAAATGTAAATGCAAAAAGTGAAATGAGACAACATTATACTGTATATTTAACAGTTTTTAGTCCTTTAAAAAAAAAATAACTAAGTGAACATTAGATGACAGAATAAATTAGTAAATAAGCATGCATAATTAAATATTGACTAATATATAAAAATAAAACAAATCGGCAATAATACGGTTCCAGTATATTGTGCATCTCTAGTTAATCATGCCGTTTAAGAGGATTATCAAATGATAAGAAAAAAAGAGACATTTAGTTTTATAGCTGCCATCGAAACGCACCGGTGTCTAGAATGTGAGGCAGCACAGATATGATACACAGCTGATAGTCCTCGCAGGTTTTCTTCAAAGCGTCTTCATTCAAAATCTAAAGGAAATACAATTCACATGAATATAAACCAACCTAAATATTTTTAAACCGGTTACAATGCCTATTACGTTAAATAATAAACCAATTACAAACAATATAAAACACTAGTTAAACAAAATTCTTCTATCCTATTAAAAATAGAAGAGAAAACACTCACCTCTTGAATTTCTGGAGGAGGGATGTTGTCAGAGTAAAGGTCCATGGCACGAGCAATAATGTCAGTTCGGGTACGTCCTCCTGGATAGTCCTCTGGCTCCTCTCCTTTGCGAAAGATCTTGATGGTGGGAAATCCTCGAACCTATCAAAACCAGCAGAAATGACAGCAAGTCCAGATGCAATCAGTGAATCCAAAAACCAGAGGAGAAAGAAAGTGGAACGCAGATATCACTGGGATCTAACATGAAACTACAGACAATATAAGAATTGTTTATATTTAAAGACATTAAATAAGTGATATACATCAGACGTACCTCATAGCGGCTTGCCAAGCCCTGGTGAACAGTAGCATCCACAGCACCCAGTTTCACTTTACCCTTTGTCTGCTCTTTGACTTCTGTGGCAGCTGCCATCCATTCCGGCTCAAGGCTGGAAACATTAAAGAAAGTCAACAGGGGAAAGCCCAGCTGTCAGAGGAATTTCACTGTCTTCGAATCCATGTCAATTATTGAAGCACTTAAATAATGCATGGCACAGCATGTCAGGTACTATTTCAGTGGAATGACAGACAGACAGGTCTTATGATGTACGCGAGACACATACCTTTTGCAGTGTCCACACCAGGGGGCGAAGAACTCCACCATCCAGACATCATCACTGTCCAGCACGGTACGGTCAAAGTTATCATCGGTCAGCTCCACCACATCCTTCTTATTGCCGGCACCTCCTCCACTCTGATCACAACAGAACCCAAAGAGTCGATCAAAATGCAAACGTAACAATATAGCAACAAAGTCATCATGGTGGGCTTCCATACCTGTTTGCCATAGTCTGAGCCTCCAGTCTTTCCACCAAGTCTGTCTTTGACCAGCGAGCGGAGAGTATTCAGAGCGGAGTCTACAATGGCCTGACTGCTACGGCCACCTAACACAGAGAGAGAGAGACAAACTCTACTTAGGAGGAGCAATAGATATTCACGTCGCCATACAAGGTTTTCTTTGTGTGCATGCCAAGATGTTATATGAAGATTCAGTACTGAACCTTGGTAATCCTCTGGTTTGTTTTTGTTGGCTCCGAAGAGCTTGATAGTTGGGAAGCCGCGGACTCCATACTGGCCACCCAGGGAGTTGTGCTGGTCTGCATCCACTGCACCCACCTTCACAATGCCCTGTACCACAACATAAATGGCATCAACATTCAATACATTTCTATTTTTTACTTTTAGATTAATCCAATTAACTGCAACGAGGCAGGTCACTTATTAAATATTTAGAAATATTCAGAACAATAAATGAAGAATTCCCATTTGGATACATATTCCATTGTAGAGGTCTGCATTCCCGTGGGAACCGCAGGACCCGACCAGATTTCTTGTGCCGCGGAATTAAATTCCTGAATAAAACACGGTAGCGGTCGGTAACTCTGGTGTAATTTGAACAGAAGTGGGTGGTCTAACAATATCCCGTTCCCAATGTCCTTTCAGAACAGCATATCCGCGCTTTATTCTTGTGTGGATGCGCGGTCCTTGTAGGACGTTCAACTTGGGTTTGTTTATACTTTGCTTAGCAATTTTAAATGACAGATGTCACATTTATTTATTTATTTTTCTCTGCGACACGGTCACAGAAAAATGTCAAATGAATTTAGTATTTTGACAAGACGAATAAAATAGCTAATAGGCTATTTTGTGCAGACTACACTTTTATTTGTTAGCCTATCACTTTCTTTCAGTAGTGGAAATTTAAATGTGAGATTCTGGAAACGAGATCTATATTTAGCGGGAACGGTCGGGTTGGGAAGAAAATTATTCAAAGCGGACAGCGGGTGAACAAAGAGTGAATATATCGCGGGATACAACTAGTCCTGCGCAGACCTCTATTCCATTGAACAAGCATGGTTCCTTAACAACACATAGCACTTTTAAGCAGTTAAAATAATCCTACTAATTAAAAACACATTTAGAAACAAATCTCAATGCCCACTCAGGCGGCATTTATTTGATCACAGGAAAAACAGTAACACTGAAATATTATAACAACTTACTTTTCTATATTAGCGCATTTTAAAATGTAATTTATTTCTGTGAATTTTCAGCAGCCATTACTCAGAAATCAATATAATATGCTAATTTTGTGCTCAAGAAACATTTAGTCAGTAGTGTTATAGTGCGAAATATTTATGTGAAAACTGTGACACTTTTTTTTTGCCATGCAATGAATAGAAAGTAAAAACAAATGCATTTATTTGAAACAAAAATATTTTGCAACAAATGTATTTAGCATCACTTTTGATCAATTTCATACATCCTGGCAGAAGAAAAGTATTAATTTCTTCAATGATTCTTAAATTCAGAATTGACCTTTAAAGCTGTGGCTGCTTTCTTCCATTCAGGAGCCAAAGTCTTGCAGTGACCACACCTTAAAAACAAACAAAAAATAAATAGCCAGATATTGAACATTCACCCGTTTAATCCCAAATTGTTCCTAGACATGAAAATATCCAAATAACGTGTCATAAGTAATCCTCTGAAATAATCAATTAATTTTTAGAATTTTTTGGGGAAAAGTGTGTGAAAAATTGTGTTTGTTCAGTCACAATTGTGACCGGTGGGATAAATGTGTGTATTGAAATAACATTTGTGCAGTTATAAAATTGTTATATATCTCAGCCCAGCTACTTTAAACTGTTTGATCACATTCTAGGGTTACTATTAGGCATAAAAAAACATTATGCAACATTGATTGGAACACAGAGATAATAAACTAAAACATTAAACCATTATCGCATTTCAAAAGTTTAAATTTTTGTCAAATATAAACTTTTTATATTAATGCTACACGTATTACAACATATCTTTTGTAAAAAAAAATTTATTTAGTGCAATATTTTGTCATTGCTAAATTGTATTGTCATTTTCACAAGCAATTGGATTTATATTGTATACCTAAATTCAAGATTTAAATTCAAGACCGTCAACATGTTTACTCATTCTATGACCACACTTAACAAACCTGTATATATGATAATTAATATATTAATAATAGACACCTTAAAGATAATTTGTACCAAAAAAAAATTGTCATATCTTTATGTTAACATATTTTACTAGCCTTTTGTTTTGGAGCTTTGATGCAGTTATCATAATCATCATCTCAAGGTGCAAACAGGAAATAATCTGCTCTGGTCAGGTGACAATTTGCACTAATCATGTGAAACTGCACATATTTAATTGAGACCCTTTATTTTTTTCATATTTACCAGAAGTGCACCTAAACATCAGTCAGTAAGGTTTTTAGAGCTTTATAAATGAAAGCCTTTTTTACTGTCACTATTGTGACCGGTTAAATGGGTTATTAAATGGGAACATCGAAACTATCATGAAACGTATAACCACAAAGGTTATGATGTTCACAACTGTATTATGCATCATATGCAAACTAAACCTATTGACATGCAAATCATGATGCAAATAAAGTGCCTGAAATACTAGAGAAGAATAACTAAACTACGCTTTCAACAAACATTACTAAGTGTATATACTGCTTAGAAAGCAACCGATTGGGCTGATTCAGCACCAGTATTTCAGACAGTAACCTGATCTGTAACTACAGATCTAGAGATCTCTACGAGTGACACGTATCCGGGTTCCACCTTACCAGGGGGCATAAAACTCAACCAGCCAGAGACTGTCACTCTGTAGGACTTCCCTGTTGAAGTTAGATGGGTTGAGTTCAACCACATCATCACTGGCAGAGTAGAGACCGTGTACAGAGAGCACAGTCAGAGAACACGCCAACACACCTGAGAACATGAACAAGGAGCATCAAGTCATTTCATCAGCTTTACTAAAACAAAAACAATGCAGCATCTTTCTGTTAAAACAAGAAACATTGCATATGGTTAATAACAAACAGGACGTTCTACTCTCAGACTCGAAGCACAAAAAAGGATGATTGAAGAATCTCAATATGAACACAAAATTTGGTCTCATGCAATACGGAGATGAATTTGCTGTTATGTATAGGCCCAACCACCATTACTCACTCTGCATGTTTAACTATACTATAATAATTCTACATTTATGAATTCTATGTAAACATGAGCTTTGTAAAACACTCTTCAGTTAGTTTTTCGGAATGTTTTGCATTCCCTTTAATCACAATAACCTTTATCCTTCACACTGTAACGTTAATTCTACATGTTAACTAAAGTTAGGCTCTTTACACCTCACACGCATTTGTGTCGGTTAAAACGTCACTCTACCGCTGAATTCACGCCTTTTTTCATTATAACTCACCCAAGAACGCTCGCATTGTTGTTCTTTATGCCTAGTCAATATCTTCTTCAGTTGTTCAGGCTGTGCAGTGCTGTGTGCGCCGCGTGAACTCTCCACCTCTCTCAGCCGGTCTCCAACCAGCAGCGTAAAAACACAACACAGTCGCACCGTGGCCCGCGCTGATTGGCCCGCTTCCACCCGGAGACGAGCTCAGCCAATAGGAGCTCGACGTGTAGTTCTTCGCCTCGGTGAAGTACGGTGGCTGGGAGGTACTACAATTATTTTACAAAAGATACTAAATTAATTATGTACTATAACAAAAAGTAATAAATATGATAACATGACGTTGTAATTCGATTTTCCATTGTCCTGCATCCACTTGATCCATTGTAATATAAGACTAAGGCAAATGCATACTTTTTATTTATATGAATTTAGATGCAAGCAATAATCAATTGAAACCAAGTCGAACGTTTAAAAAAATATTTTAATTTCAGCCACAATATTATAAAAATAACATAATAGTGAAGAAATTACTTTAAGATACATACTTACTCAAATTAAAGTATAAAAGTGTTTTATCTAAACTAGGCACTTTAATGTATCTGGGGTAGCACATTTCAATGCTTTTATAGAACATTGAAAATACAGGTCAAATGTCTCTTTTTGTGTGACATTTCCAATCAAGCTGTAATTTTGTAATATTACACGCAAATAGCATGAAAATAGCTATTGTATAACTATTTGTGGTACATACATTTTCAACTATGAAATTAGCTTTAGCAACACAATGATGTTGACCATTTTAAACTGTTAAAGTGTAATCAGTTTTAGCACAGAATACTGTCACAATACTGTGCCTAGGTTGAAATGGATGAATATGTTCATGACTTTCAGAAATAAATGACTAAAATAACAATTTTCCTGTGATGCATGTATAGACACTGTTACATTGTAATTAGACAAAATAATTAAACCAATGACAAAAGAGCTCATAATTGAAGAAACATCCATCCCATAAAAAGCCTTTGATGGGTCAGAGTCTCTTGTCAAGTGCCAAACACAACCTTTTAATAATATTCTTAATAATATTTGCCTTAAAATAGCAATAAATTGCATTTAATCAGCAATGCTAAGTGATGCCATCCATTTCAATAACCTGCTTTGTGCTGGCACCAGGTAATTATCCAGAGATGTTGACGATCTTCTGGATGAAAGCTGAAGGTAATGAAAAGAACAGGAGGCCCAAAAAGATCAGTCCGGTTATGCTGAGCAGAGTCACCACTGCTGCCAACTTAAACTGCCGCCAACACATTATGCAGGTCACCCGTATGGGACTCAACAACCACGACAGGCTGGTAGCCGGACGACTGTGTGAAAGAGAATAGGGTTATACTGTAAACTCTCACACACACACACATGCATAGCCACAGTACGGAAACAATAAACACATTCAGTGTTTTATTTCAATGAGTTCCTTTTATTAAGTCTTCATACTGACAAAAATAAATAAATCAATCCATATTGCACACTTGTAAACAATAATTAAAAATACACTCTTTTTATATAAACAAGCCAAAATCAGTGCAAACAGGTCCATGGTCAAATTTACCATTCATTAAATAGAGCAACATTAAATAGCAAGCAAACAAGTACATACCAAGTAAATGTACACTACACAGCAAGCAAAAACAACAGCAGGAAATATAAGAAATAGCATTCTATTGGGTTGTTAAAGCTTGAAATGTCAAATGAAACATCATTCACCTACAAGTGTCTGTTTCTCTAAAGCAGGGGTCAGAAAACTTGATCCTGGAGGGCAGGTGTCCTGCAGAGTTTAGCCCCAACTTGCCTCAACACACTTGCCTGGAAGTTTCAAGTATACCTAGTAAGACCTTGATTAGCTGCTTCAGGTGTGCTTAATTAGGGTTGGAGCTAAACTCTGCAGGGACACCGGCCCTCCAGGACCGAACTTGGTGACCCCTGCTCTAAAGGATAAACTACATTATGTTACTGGAGTGCAGAAGATTTGTGTCATGGACTGAAAGTGCAAACATCAAGGCAAAGTGTAATCAAATTACATACTGTATATATAAGGCCTACAACCCTATCATAATATTTTTCAGATTAGCTACTGATGAACGTCATCTTTCTTTAGGCAACCTTGCATGCTTATTGTGCTTTTAGCAGCGAAATATACACATGTAGACAATAACAACAAAATCTAATCCAACAATCTGAAGCAATACATTTATATCAACATTTGAACGAATACCGGAAATCAATCCAGTTTACTCAATTTCGTACCAAAAATAGACACCTCCCTGCTTTCCTTTTCACTCTGTGACCAATTATTCTTGAAATGTACAGATAGAAAGATATTTGTATAAGTTAGTTGATCTTTTTTTGAGTTAGACATGCAAATTGATACTGAAAAAGTCAAGATATTTGATACGCTATGCTTATGGTGCAACTATGAGGGACGGTAAACTCTTAAGATGTTGTTTCAAAATAAAAGAAGTGCTGTAAATTTGAACCTAATATTAGAAAAGGGCCACTTCAGAGGGCAAGGTCAAATCAGAATCTCTCAAATGAACCTTTTTGACCCCTCTTTAGGCCCCGAGCAGCTTCTTGACCAGATAGCCTGGCATGCTGTAGAGAAACAGGCCCACCATGATCAGCAGCAGCAGAGCCAAGACGATCTTGATGATGAGCCATTTGTAGCGGTTGCATATCAGGTAGCGGATGGCCTTCAGCGGGCTTAAAAACCACAGGAAGGTGGTGTCAGGCCGGCTGTGATTCAGGTGGTGAAGGGGTTGCAGGTGAGAGGTGGTGAGTTGAAAAGTGAAACCATGGATGATGGAGGAAGAGAGGTAATACAAATGTTAGTGGTTAGTATGATGACTGCAACGTTGTAAAATCTCTTAAAGGCATATCGTCCATTTAAAGGGATAGTTCACTCGACATGAAAATGTGTTAGTCTTTTCAAACCTGTGTGACTTTATTTCTTCTGCTGAACAAAAAAAAACATATTTTGGAGAATGTTTTTTGGCAATGCAATTAAAATGGATGGGGTCAAAACAACATTCCTATTTACTTCCATTGCACTTTTTATTACGTTTGTGTTTCATAGAGGAATGAAAATGTCAAAGTTTGGAACAACATGAGGGTGAGGAAATAAATTATGACAAATATTTTCATTTTTGTGTGAACTATCCCACAGAGCTGGTGAAAATGTTCGCCTAGAACTACCGCGTATGTGCATGATGCTGTAAATGTGCAGTGGATTGAGCTCAGAGCAGTTCAATGGCACATCAGGCAACAAAGGTAAGTTCAGAAAGCACAGTAGCAGACAATAGACTATACATCTCATAAAATTCATAACTAATTCAAATATTTGCCTAAACAGACAACCAGAGGCAAATGACAACCACAAAGACCTGAAGTACAACATAACACTGAGATGAGATGATAGAGGAATGACAAAATGGAAAACACTTAATCACCCACAATCCCTCTGGTCCACGTTGTAAGCCTTTAAATACAGTATAAGTAACAAAAAGACAGAAATACACTGTGAATGCTCAGAGAGAGACAGAAAGCAGAGAAAACAGAGGTAGTGAGAGTGGGCTACCAGTGGTCTTCCCATCTCCCCTCATGCCCCTAGGAGTTTCTTGACCAGGTATCCGGGAATAGAGTAGAGGAAGAGCCCAACGAGGAGAAGGAGGAGCAGCAGAGCCAGAGCCTTCAGGATCAGCCAGCGGTAGTTGTGCCAAAGTAAGTATCGTAAGGACTTCAGAGGGTTCATGAACCACATTAGACTGGTGTCTGGACGACTTTTTCCAAAACAGGAATGGGGGTTGGAATGAAGGAAATGAACAGGAAAGGGTAGGCGGAGGAAAGGGCAGTCACAGAAGGAAGGAAGGACGTGAAAAAGGAGAGTGGGAGTATTAGAAAGGGAAGTTAACAGTTTCAGAGGGGCATTCTTCTGACTTAAGCACACTTCATGTGTCAGTGTTTGTGCCATACCTGTAATTATCTACAGTATTTATATGAGACTCTTTATGTCTCCCTTCTATAGCTGTATAATTAGCACATCCTCATCAGTTTGACTGTATGCCCGAAATACTCCATGCATGCTGGCTACTATGGAAGCCTGTTTCTGCCATTTATTTGAGCCCCTTTCTGTGAAAACACAGCTAAAGTAATTTTTTTGTGATTTTCTGTTTTCTACAAAAAATCATCCTTCGTATGGTAAAGAACAATCTGTGAAAATTGTATTTTTATATCTTTAATATTGACTGAGTAAAGTCGTGTCAAAGATTGAAAATATAGTGAAATTAATAGTAGAAATCAAACTTTGATGCTTGTTATCTCATAATTAGATTTTGAGACTTTAGCCTGGATTTCACAGAGCAACATTAAATAATAAACATTTATTTATTATTGCAACTTTAATATTGCAACTTTCTCACAATGTTACTTAATAAACATTGTAATTTTATACACTGCCATGGGGTCACTAAACCCTTTTCAAGAAATTAATATTTTAATTCAGTGAGGATTCATTAAATTAATAAAAAGTGACTGTAAAGACAAAATACTTCTGTTTCAGAAATGTTTTGTTTTTTTGAGCACCAAATCAGCATATTAGAATGGTTTCTAAATGATCATGTGACACTGAAGACTGGAGTAATGACTGCTGAAGATCCAGCCTCGCATTACAGGAATAAATTACATTTTAAAATATGTTAAAATAGAAAACTGTTATTTTAAATTGTGATGTTATTCACAACAGTATTGTTTTTACAGTATTTTGGATTAAATAAACATAACCTCAGTGAGCATAAGAGACTTCTTTCAAAGGCATAACAAAAATAATTGACCCCAAACAATTGAATGGTAATGCATCTGCAAAGCATGCAACTTTATTTATTATTTTTTCACAATCTCACAATTACCTTTTTATTTTAAGGCAGAAACAGGCTTTCAAAGTCTACTCTGCAGTATATGAAATATACTAAAACTACACTAAAACTAAATCATTACTCAGATGTGCTAAACACCATGTGAGTGGAAGCAAATGTGTATGTACATGAGCGGCTTTATGTCTTACTTTGGTTTCTCTAGTGGCTCAGGTTCATTCCGCCCAAGGCCGACTGGAGTTTTCTCTGCCTCCTCCGCTGTCAATAGATGGAGCTCTGCCTCCACTTTCCCCTGCAAGCACGACATGGTTAGAATGTTAATGAGGTAATCTTATGCAATCATTTCAATACACCACATGCTGGCAAATTATCAAGCAAATGTAAAATAACATTTGGGTGATAATTGTATCTGGTAATGAAATGGCTGTTTTAGTATTTTTCATTTTTTTATTTATTATATTTACTCACTGTGAGCTCAAATTCATCATTCTCATCGCGGGCCACAAATGGCCACCAGCCCTTCACTCTTTTCTGTTTAAAGATGGAGATGGTTGGCAGCTCATGCTCTTTGAGAACCATGTTGAGAGAGCACTGCTTAGCTGTCTTTGCCCCACGGGGAAACTTATTCAAGTCCAGCTCAATCGCACCTGCGAAAATGAACACAGAGAGCATTAAAAATGATTTTGTATTGGAATTGAGCACATTAACTTTAAACTGAGCATTAATTACAAACATGTGTTTATTCTTCAAAGCCAAAATTATCTTGAGTACATGACTTGCATTCAGAAAGTCATAAATATCTAATAATTAGTCTTTTTTGTCTTTCTGAATTGTGAACATACCCAGGAAGTCATCTGCGGAGAAATGATCAGCATCCCATACTTGAAGGGTGAGTCGAGCAGGAATCTTGTACTCGGTCTCATCCCAGGAAAACATGGATTCCTTCTTAGAGATGACTATCTTCTCCTCAGCCATGAGATAGTCAAAAGGAAGGACAAAGCGCCAGTTGAAGTTTCCTTCCCCAGTTAGAGAGTGATAATGCACGTCTGTGTCCTGTTTATCCTCCTGCTGTCCTTTTAGCCAGCTGAGCAGGGAGATGATTTTCAATTGTTAAAAGCAACATGATTTTAATATTCATCCAAAAATATACAAGCATCAGTGATTTCTTATGTAAGTCGCATGACAAAACATGCACAAATGTTCTGAACAAAGAGTGCATTTATATACTTGTATAATGTGTATGTACAAAAATACTGAATAGACATCATGCATAAAATAGTAATTATTTATACAGATCTACTCCATCAGAAAACTGGGGCAAAAAATGAAATAATCCAGATTCTACCCCACGGTTATTGCAGTTACAGTAGGTGTTATTAAACATTTGAATGAGGTCCAAATTATTATATTTGTATAATAAAGCACAGAGAATATGTAGATGGTTAATTCATGACTTAGAAGAGTTATGTGCTTGTTACTTTTTGATAACATCATTAAGAGTGGATATAAATCACAGATGCACTCTCTGAAAAGAAAAAGAAAAAGGGATGTCTGACCTGACATCTAGTCGATTTTCTGCACTTAAAGGACTAGTTCATCCAAAAAACTTTTTTGCTGAATATGTATAAACCCACAGGTCTTCCAAGCATTGTATTTGCTTATTACAAACACAGTTTTTCACTTCAGAATATGTTAAATGATGGACTGGAGTTATGTGGATTACTTGTGAATTAATAAGCTGTTTTATCAGCTGTATGGACTCTCATTCTGACGGCACCCATTTACTGCAGAGGATCCTTTTAGTAATCAAGTGAAATAATGTTACATTTCTCAAAATCTATTCTGTTGAAGAAAATAAATCTTGGATAAAAATGTACATCTTGGATGACCTGATGGTAAGTACAATTTAAGCAAATGTTTATATTTGTGTGAACTATTCCTTTAAGTTGTGAGGCGGATATCTGCAGGGCTTACTAGTTAAAAAAATAGCCTGTCCCAACAGCATTCCATCATATAGAGCTACTGTATTATGTATTTATTTGAACCATTAGTAGCCAAATATGTGGATCCAATACATGCATAATTGTATGTGTAACTTTTCAAAATAGACAGATTAAGTTCTCGAGACAGATCCTTAAGCAACATCTTGCTATATGTATGTCACAGTCAGATTACAAAAGTTGATTTTGGCATGCAAACAGACATCTTATGCTTTCATGCAGTATTTGATGAAGACATCTCAGTCCCCAAGACAAACTAAACAAAAATGGCTCTATAAACCAAGACCATACCAGATATCATATATTATATATATATATTCAACTTTACAGCCAATTCAATTCATTTTAAATAATATTATCCAGAGAATTTAGAGGTGATAACTAGAAAGCAGCTTCATTTTGAATGATATGGTCCCGTTTTACTTGAATCTGTATTTAGGGTGGTATTTGTTTATTAGTTATGAATGGAAGGGGCAGGCGCAGATTTCTGCAGGCGGTGAGCAGAGCATTCAAGCCATGCGATCGTATCGTCTTTACCCCCTGACATAGATGTCAGACATCTTCTCTCCTGTCATGAAAGCATCGTCCTCTAGAACTACGTCATCAGTGTTCCAAATAATAACACGAAGCTCAAAGCTAGATAACAGCACAGCAATGACGTGGGGGCAGGGAGGAGGGATAGACAAAATAACACCAAACGCAACAACACAGACGAACAACAAAAGGAAACAGAAAAAAAACAAAGGTAACCGATTAAACCACACACTTTCACACACTTGCCCATACCTACCCCCTCACAAAAATGTCACTGGACTTTTCCCCTGTGAAGTAATCATCGTCTTCCAGAATTACCTCGTCAGTATTCCATATTATCACCCTGAGCTCATATCTGGGAGATGAAAAAAGGGATCATCGTCTACCACTGTAAAAAGTGTTTTAACCCCCAAAAATTTTTTTAAACTACATTAGCTGGTTAGTCAAAAGAAAAATATAATTTAAGACTATTACCGTATTATAATTTTATCATGATTATGTAAAATCTGCAGTCAAAATGACATCTGTCTTTTTTACTTAATGCATGTTCCTGTTTTTTTGTCTTTAAATTGTCTTTGTACTCTTTAATTGAAAAAAAATAGGTCTATTCTTCCTCTGAAATTACTTTACCTTTATAGAATTTATAAGTGCAAACTATGCAAAGTGCAACGGCACATTTTAACTTTTTGCAGCGAAAGAATATCTCAGACTAAAGTAGGACAGCTTCACAGTACATGCCTTATTAAAAACTGGCAGATTCTTTAGATGATTAACATGAAAAAATGAGGGCAGTTGAGAGGCGTGAAGCTGGCAGAGTAAGTATGAGAAGAAAAAGAACAAGGAGGAAAAGAAAAATGATCTACAAATTTTGGTGAAAGAATTTGTCATCTGTTTTTTTGTAGTTGTTTCTTTGTATCTAAACTAGCTGAATCACAGTAGCATCACAGTAGTTACTCTAAACGCATTTAAAAATCATTATAGTAAACAATTATAAAGTAAGTGAGATAAAAAGACATTGTGTAGTTCACAGCCAGTTCTTCATCCAAAGAATATTAATTGCCCAAGCAGTCCAGAAAACAAAGCAATCTGTTCCTTGCTTACGGGTGTAATGATCTAAGAGTGAGCATGTGATCTCAGCATGACTGATTATTAAAGCTTTTTATTTTTGTCTAATCCTCTTCAAGGCTACACTCACTGATGCACAGATCAAAATGACATTTTTTTCCATGTACCAAGAAACTTTAAGGAAAAACATGTTAACATTAAGGCAACATTATGTACAAATAAAACATTAATACCTTAACTGCAACAAATTAAGGAAAAGCAACAAAAGTCGAGACACTGAACAGAATCATCTACCTCTTTGGTTTGCGTGGTGATATGTCAATGGCTGGTCCTGGTGCTGGTACATCCATAGGAAACATGTCCACCCACATTTCAATCCTTCCCTGTGAGATTCGAGGAGCTTTTAGTTACATTACATTTTTTTATTTTACAATGTTAATTTATGTTTCCTCATTTAATACACATAAATTAACTACATCTGCTAAAGTTGATGCAGTAGTTTATTTTGGCTGTGAATTGTGTTATCAATGATTGAAAATTCATCAAGGTCACTTGGTGAACCTTGGAGTATGTCCTTAGTAATCACAGTGATATTTTGTTGCAGGCTCTTGCGTACCTGCTCTATGCCTGGCTTGTCTGGGTTGAGGAGCGGTCTGGTCTCCACATTCTCAGGGATGAGTTTGCAACCAACACGTGGGATCTCCTCCCAATGCCTAAGAACCGTAAGAGCCAAGTGTTCTTCTGTCTGCTTCTTCAGACCTGTAAACCAAACGAAATTGACGTATTTTCATATATAATCAGAGAAAACATATATTCTATATAAGCTCGGTAAATGTCTCACCACTCTCATCCTCAATTTCTGTTGGCCCAAAAAAGATGCGGTTTGCAACTTTGACCTTCCCACCAGGTCCATAGTGGGGTCCATCCAATTTACCTTCTTTGCACAATCTAGCAAGGATCTGAGTTGGCTTCTGAGGGTCACGCCATACATTGTAACCATGACTGGATGGTTTCATAGTGAAACACAAAAAATAGGACTGTCAGTTTGACAGATCAAGTAAACTCAACTGAATGGATTATGCTGGATATGGCTGCTCTATTATTATCATCACCTTTTTAAATGTTGATATATGCAATTAATTGTGATTACATTTATTAATTGTTACATCGTGTAAAATGGATGTATTGATTGATATCCCCATAAATAAAATACTTTAACATGTTGTTCTATATATACTGAACAAAATTATAAATGTAACACTTTTGTTTTTGCCCCCATTTTTCATGAGCTGAACTCAAAGATCTAAGACTTTTTGAATGTTGAATTGAATTGAATGTTCATTTCTCTACCATAAGCCGTCTCCAAATGAGTTTCAGAGAATTTGGCAGTACATCCAACCAGCCTCACAACCGCAGACCACGTTTAACCACACCAGCCCAGGACCTCCACATCCAACATCTTCACCTCCAAGATCGTCTGAGACCAGCCACCCGGACAGCTGCTGCAACAATCGGTTTGCATAACCAAATAATTTTTTATTGATGGCATTTTGAATGCACAGAGATACCGTGACGAGATCCTGAGGCCCATTGTTGTGCCATTCATCCACGACCATCACCTCATGTTGCGAAGGAGATGTGTTGCACTGCGTGAGGCAAATGGTGGTCACACCAGATACTGACCGGTTTTCGGACCCCCCCCAATAGTAAAAAAACAGTAAAACTGCACATTTTAGAGTGGCCTTTTATTGTGGCCAGCCTAAGGCACACCTGTGCAATAATCATGCTGTCTAATCAGCATCTTGATATGCCACACCTGTGAGGTGGATGGATTATCTCGGTAAAGGAGAGGTGCTCACTAACACAGATTTAGACAGATTTGTGAACAATATTTGAGAGAAATAGGCCTTTTGTGTACATAGAAAAAGTCTTAGAACTTTGAGTTCAGCTCATGAAAAATGGGGTCAAAAACAAAAGTGTTGCGTTTATAATTTTGTTCAGTGTAGATTTGAGAGGTTCATGCTCAATGTGTTGATAACTTATAGAAAGTTCAAGAAAGAAAGTACTCACACAGAGTAGTTGGATGCAATGCCACATGTGGCTCTGTGTTTGCTGTAGTATCGGTTCTCCAAATCGATCTTAGTCTCACCAATCAGGTCATCAGTTCCAACCAAATCCCAGTCATATACTGCAACCGTCAGCATGGACTCCATTGGGAATGTAGCCTCTATGTTGAACGACCTTAAGAACAAGAAAGAGAGGTGAGTGTGCTTTCAATTAATTATTTTCTTGTTAGAACTTTAACCAATTTATTGGTTTGGTTGGTTTACAATAGTATAGCCTACTCACTTTCCAAAGACAGGATTTAGTTGCTTGGATATGTAGTTCTCCTTGTCCCGAATCTCTGACTTTCCCAATCGAACGACTATATAAGGGTCTGCTTTACCATTTATATCCGCAGGATGCAGGTCTGTGGCCTGAGAAGTGAGTCATGCTAATTTAGAGACAGTGCTGTATGAATAACACTTACAATTCAAAGTTGAATTCACTCACTTTAATGACATAAATCCTTATGAGAACATTGATAGGGTCATTGTGAGGAATACTTTGGAACATGCCCATGTTTGGGTCAAATCCTGCCTCCCTGGTGATCTCCTCAGACAGTGGAAGTTTATACATACAGAGGGAGCCCTGGTTCATAAGGAGACAGACTCAAATCAAAATGAGATGTTCATACTTTATATCTGAAGACTGATTTATACTTTATATATTCTTACCTTGAATCTTCCCACAATCCTGTCATCATCAACCACATTTTGGTCAATGTCATCTCCAGCCTTTCCTCTAAACAGATTGAAGGTGTGGAGCCAGTCCTCAAAGCTACCAAACTCACTCTCCAGCTCTTTATTGTACACCTGAGATGAAGGGGTTTATATTTACACTAGAATAAGAAAAAACTACTACAGATCACAGTTTAGCTAATGTATGTTCAACATTTTGGGGTCAGGAAGTCTTTGAATTTTTTAACTCTTTGACTCCCAAATTTTGAACAGCAACTTTTAAATGAATGTTTATAATACAGCAAAAATGAAAAACACAACCACTGTGGGCTAACATTTTCAAGAAGAAGAACTGACCATGAGTTCATCAACTTTTGGTTTTGGGGGTCGTTTTTCTGTGCCATCATGGTTCTTCTTTTTGTCCTTGGAGCTCTTCTTGTCTTTGTTCTTCTCCTTGGGTTTGGTGCCTTTCATAGGAAAGTTTTCAGCTTTGATCTCTGAGGTTAGGGGTGAATGGGTAGGTACGGATGGAAATGAGGAAATGAGAAACATGTGAGCACAACACCTTCAATGCCAGTCTGAATGGAAGTTTGTACTGAAGGATGATGCTTCAAGCTATGAGAGCTATTTTAAAGACCCAAAAGACATACGGACTATATACTAGATCCCCTTAAAGTATGAAGGAACAAATACATTAACATTTAATTAAAAGAATACATTAGTTCCCAAATTGGAGATTATTAATAGTTTCTAAATGTTCGTGTCCAATGTTCATGGCATGAAAAAAATACGAATGGGTTCATGTCATGACTACAATGTAAATGAATTTGGGATGACAGTGCTGATCTGAACACGTTTATAACCAGAACGTTAGTTCTACTCAGAAACATGACACAAAGTCCATGTTAAACTCTGTGGTTACCTGCGCTCTCTGCTGCTATCTCCAAATCTTCTCTTTCCTCTGCCTCTGCCAAAGCGGCCTCCTGGGCTCTAAGATTCTGCATTCACATTAGGTATATTGCAGTAAAATATTACAATATGACACTATATATCAAACGTAAAGGATCAAAAATGCTTAAAGTCCTTCCCACCTCCATCATAGTGTCCATTGAGGCAAAGTATTTGGACCACCAGTCCAACATGCTCTCATCCGGTTCCTCCTCGTCCACTTCTTCTCCCTTCTTTTTCTTCTTTTTCTTTTTCTCCTTCTCATCCTCATTCTGTTAGTACAAAGGATTTTATTTGAAATGTAATTTATTTATAATGTTAATCCAAATTAATATGTATAAAATCAAAACATTTATATCTGTCTGAACCAAACCAAGACTTACCAAGTCAACTTTAACAACAGCATCAGTGGTCTACAAGACAGGGTCACACAAACATACATCAAATACAAACAACATCCACAACAGATTCTGCAATAGCGTACTAGAATGCACATCATATGACTGTTGGTGCACCAACCTTAGAACTCTAAAACAAACAGAACCACAGTTTGGAACAAAAACACAGCAAGCAGAGCAGTATTCTAAACCATAACAGCGTGTTCTCACAGCATGGCATATCTACTCACAGCATCAATCTTGACAACTGTGTCCATCTTCTTAATGTTGGGTTCAGGGTCCATATTGACCACAATATCACCTGAGGGATGAGAAATGGGACGGGAGTGGGGTCGGGAATGAGATGTCCCATTCGTGAGAGCCATGTAGCCATTGGCCAGTCTAGCTGGAGTGGGCGGGGTCATATGATTTAGCAATCAATGACCCAAGAACAGCACCAGGACAGAAAGGATAAGACCGTGAAGAGATCAGAGGAAGAAGGAATAGAGAAAAGGAATGAAAATTCAGAAAAGCTGGAAAAAAGATGTAGTCTGTACCAAGAATTTAAAATAAAAGCAATATAATGCAAGTTTTCTTAAATATACTACCGTTTAAATAGGTTGGGGTTGGTAAAACTTTTTAAATGTTTTTGAAAGTCTCTCACAATTTATCTGTTTGATCAAAAATACAGTAGAAACAATAATATTGTGAAATATTTCTATTTTATTATATTTTAAAATTTATTTGAAATACAAAACTTTAGTAACAATATAAATGTTACTTTTGTCACATTTTATCAATTAAATGTGTCCTTGCTGAATACATTTCTTTAAAAACAACAAACAAAAAATCTTACTGACTCCAAACCTTTAAACAATAAGCAATTATAATTTAATTGCTTGATGTATAAATAGGGTTGTGCAAAATACGAAAAAAAAACAAACACATATTGTGGTACAATATCATCATCTTGCAAAGTTTGGTACCTGACCCAGATGACAATGGGCTGTTACTCACACATTGTGGCATAAGAGTTTATGCAATAACAAGCGAAAATTGCCTGATTTTAAATTATATATGCAAGGTATTTATAAATAAATGCAGATGGGATGTTTAACAAATGTCAAGATATTTGTGAACTTTGTATGGTAGGATTTAACTATCATTGAAATCCAACAAATACATATTTTTGTACAAATAATAATTACTAGATCATTAGAAAAGTTATATTATAATATGTAATTTAATTATTACAGATTCACAGTGAGTATATTCGTATATGACAGGTACCGGTGAGAGCCCAGTTGTTAGCGGTCTTGTCTGGGGGGCTGTAGATGAACTTGCGAAGGCTGGTCACGGCATGAGACCCCACCAAGGTGTAGCGTCCGAATGCCCTGCAGTCCACTACCCGAATATTGAGTGGTGGATGAAGTAGCTCATTTTCTGGCAGATCCTGCAGCACGAGATTACTCAAGTTAACTTTTTAAATCAAAAATGAAGTGGAGAGTTTTTGTTACATATATAATTTCACTCACCACTTCAAACCACTTCACTAATGTGCTGAAGTTTGGATTCTTCTTGTAGTTCTGAATGAGGGCTGACTGAACTCCTTTCCCTGCACACTCGATGTCCACACGAGGCCTGTCCACCTGGGCCAGGTTGATTCTTTTAAGGTCCCTCAGACCCCAGAAGAGGACCTGGAGAGAAATTAAGACCATGAGCTCAAAAATTCTGATACAAAAAATAATATGGGCTCCAGATATAGTAAATGCAATTGTTAACAATCAAATTGTGGTTGTTGTGGTGTTTTCACCTCTATACGATATCTGCTGAGAACTGGTCGTATGCCCAATGGAACAGGCAGAATGGGTCCACGTTCAGAATCAGTCGGGCCATCAATTGGAGGAAGTGCTGCTCGCCCTGCTGGACCAATCTGTAGATAAACAGATATTTGAAAATGAAAATATATAACTCATTAAAGGGATGAATAGATGAAAATTCTGTCATTAAATACTCACCCTCATGTCGTTCCAAACCAGTAAGAACTTCGTTCATCTTCATAATTAAGATATTTTTGATGGAATCTGAGAAATCTCTGACCCTGCACAGACTACAACGCAACTGAAATGTTCTTAGACCCAGAAATGTATTAAGAACATCTGTAAAACAGTCCATGTGACATCAGTGCCTCAACTTCAATTTTGAGCAGCTACGGGAATACTTTTTGTGCACAAAGAAAAAAAAACGTCTTTATCCAGGAATTCTTCTTCAAGTTACCGTCTTCTGCCATTTTGGAGAGTACCACAACGCATGCGAGCTCTCCGATTTCATCAAAAATACCATAATTTGTGTTCCGAAGATGAACAGAGGTCTTATGGGTTTGGAATGACATGAGGGTGAGTAATTAATGACAGAATTTTAATTATGGGGTGAACTAACCCTTTAACTGCCGAAAGGCTGAAGTTATTAGTGACTGTGATAATACTAACAAAAGAACTTCAAACCTCCACCATGTTTTGTAAAACAGGAAAAAAGCCAAAGCACAGCAAATGTAAGAGGATGGAGTCACTTACACAAGAATGGAAAACGAAGTAGAATTAAAGAGGGGAAAATGTTATTTTGTTTATTGCACCTTGATCTGAGGTACAGCAAAGTCATGGACAGCAATAAGAGCCCTCCTGATCTCCTCATCATCATAAGGAATCTGTTAAAGTTGCCATGGACGAGAACAGCAGAAAGATGGGACAGAGGATTATGGAAAAATGAAATGAGAAATCACACAAAAAGATAAAGAATCAAACACAAGCGGAAGGAATAGAGAAAGAGTGAGCTGCATCTGTGCTATTTAAGCAACATTTATGAATAGATAGGCCAAGCATTGACTGAGAGTCCACTCAAGATTGGAGTATGTACAAGTTGATCATAGGCACTGTGAACCGCCTGTACCTGCAGTAGTTCAAAAGCAGCCAGCAGATCTCCTGCAGCACAGTTTCCTCTGTAGATCTGATAATACTCCAGCTGGGGGGGAAACCGAGGGGGCCCGTAGTGTTCATCAACCATCTTCGTTAGTGGCTTTGCAAACGTTCGCCCAATGAACTCAGCTTTCCCCTGGATGCCACACAAAAAAACACCAGTTGCAGTTCTACCTCTGAACACCAGGGGTCAGTGTGGCCACATTCCTTGTAAAACCACTTGCACATCATGGCTACTGTATTGCTGGGGCTTTAAGATCTGAAAATCAAGCTTTGGTTGTCAATTATTAATATTTGTATTAAATGTTGAACATAAAAGTTTGCATTCACAAAAGTCAAAGTCTACTTGAGTTTGGTTTCTTCATCTGTGCTCAATCACTCTCTAAATATTAAAAAGGATCATTTATGCTACATCTGACTTTGGCCCTCAGCTGTCAATGAAATAAACCACAGCAACGTTTACTACAAAACTACTGTAGAGACTACAACTACAAAGAAACATCCAATTGTAAACCCTCTGAACTGACGCAACCAAGGGAATGCAAGAGGCGGTTTATCCCCACAGGAAACCGGTATTTTTATCACTGTGAAAGTAAGGGAAATGATCTGATCTTGTTTTTGAGACAGAGTCCCAAGCAATCCCACTTCTTGCATGCCTTGTTGAATTCAGCTATACAAACACAGATTGACAGCAGTGTTGAAATAAGTGTTCACACTCTACTTAGCCAAAATGTCGTCCAACAAAAGTCCAGGACCAGAAGATTTTAAACAGGAAGAAACATCAAGTCAGGACAATAGGGCACATTTTCACACACTCTTAATATGACTCATACATGGAAAGGATAATGTCAACAGAACTGTGCATGGAACTAGCAAACAATGACATTTAATTTTGTATATTTATAAGACTTGGTATAAGACTTGGGTTTTGCAATACAAACTTACCACAGTGTCTTGGTCAAACAGTTCAATGACAATGATTGGTGGATCATCACGGAGTTCCCCAGCCTCACCGTAGAGTTCAACATTATCAAACACAAGCAACTGATCCCATGTAGGACAAAGAGTCTCACTGAGGACCTGAAATATACATACAAAACTTTTCATGGATGATTCATCAACTACGAGAACCTTCCTGTCCTTCAACCAAAAATAACAATAATCCTAGTTTTAAAGGTCAGATAAGATTATATCAGCTTTAGACATTTTAATGCATCTCTTTAATTGTTTTCCTCATTTTTAAAGAGTGTATTCTGTTTTTCAGGTAAATGGCTCTTAAACATGTTTAATTAAGAACATCAACATTTTAAATTAATTTTGTATTTATGTGTACAATGTATAAATAAAAAAATACAATTATAACAAACAATTGCAGTAATTGCAATTAGCATCACTGCAAAAAATTGAAAAATTACTGCACACATTTTATTAATTGTTTAAATGTTTTAATTTACTTGTGTGATTACTTGTGATTATTGTGATGTTTTTAATCAGCTGTTTGGACTCTTATTCTGACACCCATTTATTTCAGAGGATCCTTTGATGAGTAAGTGATGAAATGCTAAATTTCTCTAAATCTGTTTTGATGAAGAAAAACTAATCTACAACCTGGAAGGCCTGATGGTGAGTACATTTCCATCCAATTAAAATATTTTGGGTTAACTATTCCTTTAAGTAAAGTGCCTCTAACTTAGAATCACCTACATACAAAAACAGCACCAACTATATTTGTTCACAGACATCAGAGACAGCCAAACTGAAAAATCCTGTACTTTTGCACACTCATAACCAAAGACTCCAACACACACTCACCTCTGTCACCTGGCTGTGGGTGGAGAAGAAAACCCTTGCAAAAGGGTCAGACAGACCGCTATTGTCAGCAGCAAACAGACTGCGAGCCTGATACATGTGGGCCCTCAGCTGAAACACCTGTTTCACTACAGAACAAGTTGAGGGTCACTTATCACATGCTGTACATGTTATAACATACAGGCAAATAAAGCAAAAAAAACAACAACATTAGATCATATTTAAAGCATCTAATAATCTTACTGTTATAAACCAGGCTGATGGGAGGAACAGCTTGTAAGCCTGTTCCCTTCATAGCCTTGTTTTCTTCAAAGCCGCTAGGGAGGCCGCTCAAGAAGTCCTTCCTCTGTTTGTTCAACCCCAGCCACAAATACATCTCCAGTTTAGCCTGAACTGTCCAGCCCGCAGGCCCAAAGCCTTTCTTTCCAGGCAGCTACAATGACAGCAGAATGTTTACATCAATAATATCCAACCTAATTTAATTCCTTCTAACTAGCATGTTTATTCAGAGGAAGC
Source organism: Ptychobarbus kaznakovi (assembly GCA_027422405.1). Lineage (NCBI taxonomy): Eukaryota > Metazoa > Chordata > Actinopteri > Cypriniformes > Cyprinidae > Ptychobarbus > Ptychobarbus kaznakovi. Next base: position 42,281,152 of record CM049794.1, on the reverse strand, counting down.
AAGACATGAAAATGGGGAGTTACCCTGAGAAAAACAGCTTTAACTTTCCCACAGTCTTTTCCCATCTCTTCATCAACAATTGAGTAGAGGATGTCTTTGGAGGGAATGCGGGCGTACGCTATGCGTTTGTTGTTGCTAATCATCCATATGAACACATCAGGGATGCTGTGCTGGGGCTTACAGGAAAACAAACAAGAAAACGTTGATTCTGAGTTGCTCAATGTGAATGGAGTAGTAAGGGGATGTCATTTCTTTTACCTCATCTGCTAAGAAACGAAGCCTGTGAAGGAAATTAAACACTAGCTTGAGTTTGTCTCGAACCGAGTTTCTCTTCACCTGTGAGCGGATAGTCTTCGCCTGCTGACCCATACTCTCCTATGAACAATATAACCAAGCAAATAACATTTAATAACCCATCAGCAGCTCTTAATGTCAGAGTAGAGACCATACAGGGTGTGCAGGCATACCAACTCTCTCATGCAGGACTTGAGCCTCTCTTTGTCCAGCTTGGTTCTTCCGAATAGATTCTGATCTTTGTTTGCCAGTGTAATAAATCGGCTAAAAGAAAACAGAGAAAAAAGATTGCCGAGTGCGATTTTGTGCTGTATACACTTTAGCTTTGATTGTTTAGATGATCTTTAACATTCTCTCACCTGCAACTTGTGCTAAGCTCCTCTAAAACACCTCTAAGTCTGCGTTCTGGATATGCCTTCTCTGTTTTTATGATTTCTTGAACATCATTCAGACCTTCCTCCTGTTTACAAAGACAGACATGCACATGCTTAAACAGTATAATAATGTCTGATTTTACAAAAATAACCCTAAAAGAACTGCTTCGAAGGAGGAGATTGACAGTTTAACAGTCAGATAGCAATTTAAGTTGCAGCCTGACCAGTTTATCTGCAATCTTGTCCATTATATTGGAGTTGTAGAGCCGTCTCCTCTGGTCTTGCCACCAGCTCTTGATGTAAATGCAGGGTTTCTTTTCAAAGTAAGGCAAGTGGAAGTAATTTCTGTAAATGGAGCAAAATGGATATTTCAGTTCCTTGATGCAGAGCTCAACAGTAGCCGTTATCTTTTTTTTTTATGTGATTTTCACAAACTTCAAGTTGCCCACGAGAGTGATTTTCAGTCAGAGAACACTTCTGTTATACTAACAGTGTAAAGTGTTTTCTCAAAACCATTTCTAGACAGTTTGATGACTCGATATTTCTTAGACATTTGGATCATTTTCCTTTGCCTAACCTCTGACCTGTCAGTGATAACCGGTTTCATAGGAGGAGTGGACGGCACAGATGTCAAATCTCCATCTTCCTCTGCCTCTTCATCGCTGGAGTTATGGATGAGCTCATTCTCCTCTTCTTCACTATCCCCTCCACCCTCTTTCTTCTTCTTTGCTGATGCAGGCTTGCTCACTCCATCAATCTGGTTACCATAGTTACCTAAGTGAAAAATTGTGTACATGTGGTGCTGTACATTTTGTTATTTTTGATGTTTTGAATTTACTGAAGCATTCCCATAATTATACTGAAAAGTGAATGCTTTGAAAGAGACCTCACAGGTGTTTGACTTCAGCTCACCGATAGTGACTTCAAAGCAGATGGGTTTATCTCCAATTTTTCTGTCCATCATTGTGGCCTCCAAGAACGACCCAAAAAGGAAAAACTCCTCCATCTTCCCTGTGGCATTCTGATAGAAAAAAAACTTTTAAGGTTAGAATTACATTCAAATAGCTGTCATTGATTTAATTAACATAAAAAGTGTTAAATAACTATCTGCTGAATGGGACAGCCATAGTAGAGTGAGGAATGAACACACTATGTGACCTTTTATTGCACCGCATTGGGATCTCTTGCCTCTTTCCTCTCAGACATGAAGAGCATTTTCCCAATAGTGAATGCAAGTGCGTGAGCTCAGTCTGAAATCATAATTGACTTGAGATGATGGCAGCTCAATGCTGCATTGTATCCCAGCAGGGGTTTCTTCTCAACTGAAGCTATGATCTTTGATCAAATAAAACTCTCACTGTCCTTAGCAGAAAAGAAGAAATTAATTCACACCCTTATAAAAATGTTCTTTTCATTTCTACAGTTGTATAACTACAACTATGCAACTGTGTTCAAAAATGTTCCTAATAAATCTATAATGGAATAGAGGAAATCACTTTTATTATAACAATGGCAGTTTAGTAGTTTAGGAGGCCACTAATTTTCATACCAAATACTGTTTAATAGTTTGTTTTATGCAAAGAAGCTTGGTAATTAATTAATAATTCATAGTAAATTGAAAACTGACTGACATTTTCATACAAATTTTTAATTAAAATAGAAAATCATCATTTATTCAACTCATTCCAAACCTGTAGGACTTTTCTTCATTAACAGAATAGGAAAAAAAAATAATTGATAATAAATGTGAATAAGGACCGAGACTGTCACCAATAAAGTGTCACTAAAGGGTCCATATGACTTGTGTGCTATATTCTAAGTCCTGGTTTCACAGACAGGGCTAGACTAAGCCAGGATTAAGTCATAGTTCAATTAGAACAAAACATTACTATTGTGCATCTTGAGACAAAACAACGGCACTGACGTATTTTTAGATATGTCAATGCAAGTTTCTTTCATTTAAAACACCTGTCATGCATTTTAGTCTGGGACTAAGCTTAACTCTTGTTTGTGAAACCAGGGGAAAGTTTTATGAAGCTGAACAAAAGCTTTCTGTAAGAAACACACAGAAAATGTAATGCTCAATTTATAAACTAATTGTTCTTTTCAGCCTATCTTTTCAAACAATCAGTTGATCCACTTCCAAAAACTGATCAGGATGATTTGTTCAAGAAATGCACAGGTCTGCTTCTCTAGCATTGATATGGATGGGAAGATTGTCAGGTGAATAATGACTTCAACCATTTTGTAACACTTAAATGGTGCTTTTGTTGTGATTATGGAGCTTCACAGTCTCGGTCTTTATTCATATTCATTATATGGATTTTTTTTAATTGAAATACAGCACATGGACACCATATACTACTTTTATGATAATTTCATGATGCTTTAATGCTGTTTTCGCTTTTACTTTTTGAAGAGTTAAAGCTCTATTTCCCCATTTACTATAATATCACAGAAAATAATAAATGTTGCAAAATGTATCCTTTTGTGTTCCACAGAAGAAAGAAAGTAATTTGATTTGTAATGAGTAAAGAACCTCTTGGAATTGTTTATTTTTGTTGAACTATCCCTTTAAGGAGTTTATTCACCTCCTTCTCTTCTAAACACTAAGAAAACATCTAATTCTCTGTGCTAGTCTCCAGCTCTTCTGTATTATATCAATGATCACGCCGTCGACATATCTTTGGCTTACACTTTTATGTCTCTATTCTTCATGTAGCTTGGATCAATGCATAGGCTTTTAAACCACCAGGTTATTCAAGGCATAAAAAAGACAGTTAGGACTATCAGCATCACACGCTTGCCTCTACATCAAGTGTAAAAACAAATCTTGCACTTCAGTAAAATGCATCTGACAATCAATATTTGCTCCCAAAGGCCACACAAAAACCACAAACAGCTGGACTCCCACATATGCAGTGACTTTTTGTCTGAGGACACAGAGCTTGGCCTTGTAATTTCCCAGAGGGCAGCTGATGTTTCGTAGAATCTGGACTGAGCTGTAATCAATTTGTCTTCGCATATGGTGCAAGAAGGTTACAAATGACCAGGCCAAGAGAGTTTTTTTAAACATTGTTAAATATGAAGATTGCAGGCCTGCAGAAGAGTTAGAATGTATCAGATGGCTTTCAAATAACCTGTGTGTAATGCCATTCTGTGTGTGAATAATTGAGTATAGGATAATTTATGATTCACAAAGATTTCAGTATTGATCTAAAGAGAGGTGTCACAGTGCCTTGACCCGATCTCAAAGAAAGGAAATAAGGAATCTCACCTCTGACATGTTGGACACCTGCTCTATTTGTACTTCAGTAGTGCTCATTATTTCTGCGGAAGAGGTGTCCAGGATCTCCACTGCAATACTAATGAGGAGGCGTGCCCTGAAGGACACACCTTCCCCCAGCCCCTCGTTTAGGTCCTGGTGCTCATCCATCAGGGTGTAGTTACGGGTAGAACCATACATATTCACCCAGGCTGGGCCCATAGTGGGCAGGAACCCTGGGGAGAGATGAAGGAGCCGTTAATTATTTTGTTCTTTAAGATCTGTTTATTTACAGCCTCCATTCAACCTGTACATTCATTAAACTGTTCGTGTTATACTGGGACAGATCGCCAGTACCTTTGTCTCCGTCATTTGCAATCTTTCGTAGATCGATGAAATGGGTTCCTATGGCAACATCATTCACCTTGTCTGAATCACGAATCTGAACTTTCAGTCGCCTACACAAAGGTGGGAACATCTCGGTGAAGATTACTTGCTCATTCCAGATGGGCTCGTAGCTGCTCTTCTGAACTGACGTTTTACCCTGCATGTGTAAAAAATGTATTACATGTACAGAATAAGTAATCTGTCACCGTCTAATATAAACATTGAATTGATATAAATATTGATCTCTTATTGAGTGTTTTCAGGTGTTTCTTACCTTCTGCCCTGCAAACTGCACCAGGACATAAGGGTCCACAAGGTCCCTGTTCTCCCCGATAAAAGCTTTCTTCACGTTGGCCATGATGCTGGTGTTCATTTTTGGCAGTCCCTCAGCTCTATAAATCTTAACATAAAACCGAGCCCATTGTCTCTCTGATGGAACACCCTCCGGCAAGAGAAGATTCCTGCAATATATCATGAAGAACAGACCAACATGACACACAGATAAATAAATAAATGAATTAAGGAATAAATGTATGAATAAATAAAGCATTAGATGGTGTAGAATACAATATTAACTTCATGAACATTTGGGAATCTAAAGTGCACTCCAATATATACATTCATTAATTAATGAACTAAACAAATATATGAATGTTAGTGTTTGAAGATATCAGTTTCTGACCCCTCTATGTCATTCTCATCTGTTTCATTGGCCTTGTGGGGAGTCTTGATGTTGTCTCCTTTTCCTACGACTGCAATGTCACACTTAACGTAACCTTTGCAGCCGGCTGTGATGTCATCAGGGTCCGACAGCATTGCCCATTTGTGGTGGAACTGATGCTCTGTAAGATACATGCAGCAATTAGAAGACTTTTTACATCTAATTAGTCTTACTTGATAAGATTTTCATTATGCCTTGGTTACTGACCAGGTTGTGAGTACACAGTTCCCACATCTAGTTTGAAGGTGCCCACCAGAGTACCGCTTCGTAGAAGGTTTTTAGAATGTATTACCTTCATTTTAGCATGAGAGAAAAGCAGAAGTATAACTTAATCATTTTTCATCTGCCTTTTTCAGTGGGTTTTCATAGAGATGTGTTCCCTCTCTGTGAAATCCAGGCTAAAGTCTCAAAATCCAATTATGAGATAACAAGCATCAAAGTTTGATTTCTACCATTAATTTCACTATAATTTCAATCTTTGACGTGACCTTACTCAGTCAATATTACAGATATAAAGGTTAAGGTTTCACATAATGTTCTGTACCATATGAAGGATGATTTTTTTTTGTAGAAAACAGCAAATCACAAAAAAAGGACTTTAGCTGGGTTTTCACAGAGAGGGTCACATATGTTTAATCATATGCTAAAAGTGTAAACAAAGGTTTAATTTACTCACTGATATCTTCAGGATCTTGTCAAACATGACATCTGGAGGCACATGGAAGTCAAAGACAAAGTACTGTTGGAAGATAGAGAAAAATATTGAAATGATCTGGATATGAAGTTTATAAAATGAAGCCATTCATAATTTCAAACAATGTGGGTGGATTTAGGGATTATTTAGGTGTTAATACAGCAACTATAATGCGAAAGTAAAAAATTATCTGTCTTTCCAAATAAAATAAGATGATTCTTGCAATTATAATCGGTAAACAGGCTGTCAAAATGTCTGAAATGACAGAATTTCTTTGCTCAGATATTTCAGCAATGTGAATATAACCTCATTGTAGTAGGGGCAGTTTGTGGACTCCTTCATCGACGTATACTTCTTATCCTCTCCAATTTCCACACAAACCACAGGATCCATGTTCAAACCAATCAACTGACGGGCCTCGATTACTGTTACACTGATCTGAAATACATTTTAATTTGGATATTAAAAATATAGTTAAAAATAATATATTTGAAAAAAATAAACATACAGGATATAAAGCCCTGAGCTGGTATGTGTCTTACATGCTGATTAAGACTGATGAGGTTGCATTAACGTGGGTGTGGAATCTGTTATGTTTTTATTACTGTAGAGGGCTAATTAGTCAAGTTTGCTTTAGGGAATCAAATGACAAATGAGCTACAGTATTCTATTGGATCACAGATTCATAAAGTCAACTTTATGACTCTGTGGCTGCATATGGACACTAAAACAAAGCCACACTTAGTCAAGAGAAGGAAAATCATAATATTGGTATTTTTAGCTCTTAAATCAGCAGAGCCATCTAATTCAGGTTTGCACAGTTCGAATGAACTACCAAATTGCACTCTCTCTCTTATTTTCCTTACATTGGCACTGTCTTTATTACACTTCAAAGCTACAATTTTTATGAAACACATTTAAGTAAATAAACTACTCTCTGCAAAATAACAGAAGCTGGATTCCAGAAGAATGCAGACAATAATACTGCTTATTGCTGCAAGTGATTTATTCTGCAAGCGGGTCCCAAAAGTTAATGTAAAAGAAAGACAGAAAGCAAAGAGTTTTCAACCTCCAGCAAAATATGAACTGTTAGAGATAAGGAAAAATTTTAACAAGACCTAAAAACACTTACACAGCACACATGGGATATATGGATTTCCTGCATTTAAATGAATTATACAGAGCCAGTACTGAAACGAATTTGCAATTCAACTGCTCAACACAACAGCCATGCAGAGGATAATTAGTTACTAAACATCAAAGGCTGAACCACTGAAGCTCAAGGCAGATGTTGTTTATTTGGGGACGGCTCTGTATATTCAGGGCTTTGAGCAGAATACACTCAAGGATAAATGCCACTGGTTTAACATGTCTGGTTGGCAATTCAAGGCCTGGAGTTATTGTCTTTTGTAATGTGGGAATGTTATTTAGCTCCCCTTCCTCTCTGTGTTCTTTCGTCTGTCTTCATACCTGATAATCCACAGGACGCCCTGAACTGGGCTCCATCTTAATGTCAGGCTTTGATCTGAAAAACAAAATGTGAAGTTTAAACTTAAAACACATTCAAACTAGGACTGTCAATTGATTAGTCATTTTAATCAAATGAATTACAATGTTAAAGGAGGTCTATGTTGTGGCTAAAATAAAATAAAAATACTGACATGCATGCTTGAAACTCAATAAATTGTTCTTTCTCCTCAAAAAAACTAAAATTGATTTTGAAAGAAAACAAAAACAAACATTCAGAAAAAGAAATACTGAAGGTTTTCTTCCCTGTGACCTTTTAAAAGGATGAAACAGAAAACATTCAAAAAAGAGAAGAGTGTACTGCTTTTTAAAATACACCAAGTGCACATCAGATATGTGACCTTTTGTTGGAGACGTTAGTGGTTACTGCAGTAACAGAGGCCAGTGAGATGGTATCAGGGTCGAGTCCACCGCCCAGACGCATGGTCTTTCTATCCAGATCTTCTGCATCCAAAATAGCAGCGTCATCTGCGAACAAGAGCACAGTTGATACCGCATTAGAATTGTATGATTCTTTAGTATTTCCTATTGATGTCCAATGTAAAATCTCCTGAAGCAAAACCAGTAGAGAACTAGGGATTTAAAGTGCAATTAAGGTTAAGGTAATAAAAGTACAATAAACTTATAACTGTGATTTCAGCACTAAATTGACCCAAAATGCAAACACATACATTTCAGTTTGTTTTCCTCTCACAACCAATAAATAAATACATTTGCCTTTCTTGTAAAACCAGCTCTCTAATAATCAGTAATATTTACCTCCTTTTTTGTGGTCATCTTTAGAGATGCGTGTCTTGCCCAGTTTCATGGCTGAAAACACTCCTTTTCCTGTCCTACAATATAAAACAAACATTTAGATTGGCATGAATGAAAAAGTGACATTTTTTTGCACTGATTCATTTTTTATCAACTCTACCTCTGGGCCACCCAAACACTGAATAATTTATACCAGTTTAAACTCAGAAATATGATTATGTTACATAGATATTGTATAAAAAGCAGCCTTCTGAATACATTCCACAATTCAATAAAATACATTATTATTAATACATAAGGCTTACACATAGGTAGTGCAATAGATAGATGTTCAAGTATCAAAATGGTTCCCATATACAAATGTTTGATCTACAGGTCAAGTTTAATCTTTATTTTGATGTATTCATTCTCTAATAGGCACTGCTGGAGAGCAATCAAATCATCACTACTGGAGCACGACAGGTTTTGCCATGATGGAAAATGTCTGTGATATTTATCACTCAGACGAGACACTCGTTTCAACAGCGAGACCCCACTCACAATAGCCCCAGTGGTGTCCAATAACTCTGCACTGATATTATGGTGATTAGATATCAGTTCACCTACAAAGGCCTGATGATGTCACAGGCCGGCTGGACAAATAACGGTCCTTAATTATTTAACACGATGGGCACAATTCTCCAATTAGCTGTGATCTGTGGATATAGATACTTTCTCAGGACAAGATGAAAGAATTGTGAAAATGTATCAAGATCACACTGATTTCTCCATTATTTGGATGTATTATGTAAATCACTAAATAATAAGACATCATATGTCAAGTCAGGACTGATTATGCAAATACAGATACTTATCTCAAAATGTTCAAACGTTATTCTGTAATGTAGTCTTTTTTGCATCTCGGTCTTATGATGGAAGGACAGCCTCTTAAATCTGTATCTTTGAATCACTGCCGTTATCTCAAAGTGACACTGAAGAGAAAGAGCTTCATTTCTAAACTTTTATTCATTAATAGAAATGAATAAAGTTCAGATGTTTTTTTTCTCATAAGTCTAGCAATTTACTAACTATTCATGATTCAAACACCCCTCTAAAATACATATGCATTAAGTTATATCAAACAAATGAGTGTTAATATGAGATCAGAGTATAGAAATCTCATCATATGCTTCAAGCATGTTTTTTTTAAATGCACCAGATCACAAAAAGATACACACACACACATATTTTTTTTTTAACAAGCTAAATTAAGCTTTGATTTTTTTTCTTTCTTATCAACAGAACTTGATAACTCACAGATTAAGCAGGTTTAGTTTAACAAGTTTTTGAACTGCGCAATAGAATAAACTCACTCACATATACAGGATACTCACCACGCGCTGACAACCAGCAAAAACTAACCAATAGAAAAATGTGTGCCGAGCCACTCGGGGTAAAAAATGAGGAATTCCTCACTAATGTACTATATGTCCCTTTTCAGTTGCTAGTCCATATCAAAGCAAAACACACAGGCAAAGAGACACTTCTCAGACTAAACGGGACGTCCACAATAAGGGAGAACCTGAGATGATGACCAGGTATGAGTGAAAAAGTAATAGGAGAGTACGTGACCTCACACACACACATAGACACACAACGATACACACCCACATTCCCTCACTCTCACTCTACAGATGTGTCTGATATAATTACCCATATTAAATCAAATAAAAATTACTGTTATATACATCTACTAAATGTTTCTTAGGGAGCAAATCAGCATATTAAAATGATTTCTTAAAGGATCATGTGACACTGAAAACTGGATTAATGACTGATGAAAATTCAACTTTGCCATTACAAGAATCAATTACAAATATTTTTGATAATATTTCACAACGGTGCTGTTTGTGATGTATTTTTGATTCAAAATAATTACCAATTTACCAAAATGTATTTTTGTTATCAGATAATGCATATAAACTGTAATTGGACGTAACAGCTTATGACATCAACAATGTCATCTTCAAAAACAAAAAACACTACAATATACAAAACACTTCAGACTACACTGTAAAAAAATTATCTGTAAAATATAAGGTAAAAACCTGGCAGCTGTGGTTGCCGGGATTTATGGTTTTAACTTACATTTACAGTTAAATACCGTAGTATACCAACCTATTGAAGTACTTAAATCTGTTTTGTACCTTTGAAATACACTGATAAACACCAAATGTAGGTGGTGATGAGAAATTTACATGATGAGTTTAAATAATAACATATATAGATGCACACAAGCACTAAACACCATCATGGTGAGACTCATTAAACTCAAGTATGCAATAAACATTAATTTAACAACATTAAATGTAACATACACCCCCAATAAACATACCTGATAAGAAAAAACTAAGAAGAAACAGTTATTTCAAAGAAAAAACTAAATTCAAACTAAATTTGAAATGCAATGCAGGGAATTCTGGGAACGTCAGTTTACATTTTTTCCCTGTATATTTTACAGGAACTTACCGTTAACCATTTAACAGGTTTTTACTGTAGCATTTTCACAGCTTTTTACCGTTAAAATCACGGTCATTTTTTTACAGTGTATGTTTGGACTTTCACTAGAACACTATGATAAGAGTGGACAAAATCAAGACGAAAAGACTGGATTGTATCTAGACATGATAAGGTAACCTAACACTAATTAGATGATTTTTAGAGCGTGATGAGACCAGCTCGGTTTAATCAAAGGCTTCAGTTCAGCAGTCAAGGAGAAACAGGCAACCCACAGATAACAACACACACAACGGCAGTTCTGCAGGTCTTTGGGATTTACTGGAGCTACTTCTGTGCCACATGAAATAGCCTTACGGTACTGTATGTAGGCCAGACATTCAGCACTAACTTGTTTAGTCTACATACTGTAGGATGTTCAGTAAATTACAGCGTTGTTACGGAGAACAAAGCCAGAGTCTCACATTGCGCTCTGAGCAGCACACAATGGAGCAGACACTATTTTTTATGCCTAGGAGAAGGACATTGGTGAACACTGTCAATCAATGAAGCCCTTGAGACATTTAATACCTTAATTAAATGTCAAATGCTGCACTTTTATTTGGATTTTATATAGTCTGACTCAGTCTATCTATATTGACTGGACCATCTGATGTTTCTTTAAGAAGTGAAACCTCTGCAAATCCTTCCCCCAGTTTAATGAAGAGTGACCTTTGCATATAATTTAGTGTGTGGGGGTGAGCTCAAGTGACATTTTACATATTGTGAGTGAAGATGCTAAACTGTTATGCACAAAAAATTCACTGATCCAAAACCAATTATTCTAAACTCTGTTTAAGAATTATGATCTGTACCTGTAACATAATACAAACAATACAACAACTGTCAACACAATATGAAAGGAGAGAACATGACACCAGGGAGAGAAATGTGAAAGGCACTTCATTTGTATTTGCTTGAGGCATTCAGACGTGATGGAATATGAGCACAAATAAATATACTAAAATCCTCCAATGTGGCATACTGTAGTACGTCAAGACTACACAATAAGTTAGAGTAAGACTGAACATAAACTATCATTCAAAAGCCTGTTATGCTCACCAAGGCTTGAATTATTTGATCAAACTACAGTAAAACCATAATATTATGAAAAACTATTAGAATTCAAATGAACTGTTTTCTATTTTAATGTTTTCAAATGTAATTTATTCCTGAGATGGCAAAGCTGAATTTTTAGAGTTAATGCTCTAGTCTGCAGTGACATCAGGAAATAACCAGATTTTATTATTATTATCAATGCTTGGAGACAAGCTTTGAACTTAGCATATTTGGCAATCTGAAAAAAATTGGGCACGATTTATTTGCTCAAATATAGAGAAGATCATTCACATCAATGAAAGTCTCAGAGTATATCACAAGCCATCCCTCGACCATGACACGGAATAAATGCACAGCAACACATTTAAACAGAGATAAATGGGATGCATTGAAAAGCATAAAGCAGCGTATGAATTATGTATCGCTCAAGCGCTTGAGAGACCTTGGTGTCTGTGGCTAGTTTCTCTAGTTCTTCATCAAATCACAAATCAGAACAAAGTTGTGGGGTTCCATACAGTATTATCATGATTATTTTTCCCTCTGGGTCACTCTAAAATTATAAATATAAATAGATCGGCTTCTTCAATTTGAAACAATTAGACAGTTTAAACACTATTCAGCAGAGACATGAATATACTGAAGTGTTTGGTTTAATATGAGTCTCCTTTGTATTTTTGTCATTTTTTACATTTACAGCAATGCATAAATGAATAAGAAGAATCTGTTTCATTAATGTGATGAATTATTAAACAATGAGCGCCTTTGAGCTTTTATGCCCTACTTTCTAAAGTGTATGTGGGGGTTCAAAGTGACAGTTTTATGCAAGGAGTAGAGAAGAACAAAAGAACGGAGCGATCGAGAATGAACATTAAACTTCAACAAAGACCGGGAACTGAACCACTAGAGTAATGCAACAGCTCTAAAGTGACAAACATCCCTGTGCAAATGCCCTTGTTCTGTAAAGTTTAATTTGACTCTAAGCTATCGCCCATCGTTGTACCAAGCTCAAGAGAATAACGCTCCTTCTCTCATGATTAAGCTTTTCTTACAAACAGCAGGCTATGAGAATGAATCTGATCAGAGCATGTGAATTCCAACAACTTAAACCAATCTAAGGCGGTTAGATGGTTTAAACAAGTTTAGCTGGTCTTCAAGCTGGCATTAGGTTTTGCTATTCAGCCAGCTAGCAGAAAATAATCCCAAAACAACTTAAAACCATCAAAAAGAACCAGCATAAATAGCTGGGCCAGGCTGGGTGACCAGTAAACCACCTTAGGCCAGAATAAACTGTTTTTCTCCCAGCAGGGTGGTAATTCCTGCTTTACTAAACATGGAAGCACCTGTTCAAATGCTGAGGATAAACATGCAATATCCTCTGTCTATATGATAATGATGTTGCCTGATACAAAAGCCTGATAGAAGCTGGATGGTCCAGCTGAGGCATCAAAAGCTCTATCAAGCTTGTTCAGTGACGCAGGTGCTTTTTGTGGAGCTCTTCAAATAACATGTGAAAGAAAAAGAACAAAACCCTTGTAAAATATAAGACTTTAGATACATCACACATTTACATGTGAAATAGTAATGCAAATCCATCTCTGCTATTTAAATCTAGCCTTGGATACAAGCCACATACCTAGTTCAATACTGGGAAAAGAGAAAAGGATTTACCTGGATTTTGGCATGAATTAAACTGATCATTAAACCGATCCCATCTTCAACTAAGTCACAACAACAGATAAACACAGTCTTCTTAAACAAAAGTGAAAGTCCAATCAATGAGACAGAACTAGAGTTATTGGTCAGGGCTGCCCTGCAATTCACAAGATGCATTGCCTTATGCAAAATAAAAGAGAAATCTGTAAGTGTTTCTTGCTAATAATATTTATTTTTCTTTCAGGTTTTTTTTTTCCTGCAACTGTCATGGACATTGGACTGTTACATACAGAATATCTGAGTATGGAAAGCACAGTTTCAGTACAAGTTCAAATAGGCAGACTCATAACTCTATAGGGAAAGAAACGAGAGTAAAGCTGAAAGATGGGAGAGAGAGAGAGAGAGAGAGAGAGAGAGAGAGAGAGAGAGAGAGAGAGGTGGAGATGAGAGAGGGGTCTAGTCATTAGAGAGGACTAGCAGTTACTTCAGATCAGAAGCTTCACCACGTCCCACTGGGTCACGGCAACTTCAGCCGTACAACACACACACACACACACACACACACACACACACACACACACACACACACACACACACACACACACACACACACACACACACACACACACACACACACACACACACACACACACACACACACACACACACACACACACACACACACACACACACACACACACACACACACACACACACACTTTCTTCATAAAGAAACTCCAAAAAACTCTCACACACTTTTAAAAGTAAAACTGTACAACCAAGACTTGTAATCAATAATGAAACAGCACCAGGAATGAGGTTCAAGTGAGGACAGAGGGATATATTATTAAAAATATCAATGTCAAGTAAACAAAAAAATTTTATTATTTAGTATGTCAATTAACATGACTGCATACAGTTACAGTAACTTAAGTTGCTAAAAGAAATCTCTAAAGATAATTGTTCAGTTTCCAGACTGTTTATAAGTAGATACACAAATACATATATTTTGTAATAAAAATTATTATTTAAAGTGGTAAAAGATGCTAATTGCTGTGAAATGCAAAGTAGTAGTAAAGCCAGACTCTTAAAAGTATATTTAGTTCATGACTAGGAAGAAACTTGAAAAAAAAAACCTAGGCTCTAACTCTTTGAAAAGTCTCAAGGTCTTTGAAAGAGTAACTCTCTGTGTGAGCTCAAAAGTCATCCATAAAGCATGAAAGACAGTGGTTTTGTGCTCACTCTTTCTGGTCAAAAACAGCAAATATGTTGTATAAGGTCTCCAAATGCATTGCTTGCTTGCTAGTGTGCAGAAAGGAGTGGAGAAAAGAAACTAACTTTTCTGGTGTGCATGCGTGTGTTTGTTTGACTGACTTAGCAGCTGTCATCTATGCCAACTATGCAATGCATAATGAGCTATCATATCACATCCTATTTATTCAGACCTGAACGATTCCTTGTGTTCTCTCCTCTCACAGTCTCTTCTCATTTACTAAGTTAATTAATGCTAAATTGATACATGCTAAAGTTGCTTTATTTAATAGCTCTCTAACATGAAATATTCCTGCATGAAGATAAGGCCCATATCCAGAGGCAACACGAACAGAGTAGCATATAATATAACATGACTCAAACTAGGAGCATCACTTTATATTATCAGACTGAAGACATAAGTCACAATAATATGGAAAATTTGAAGTTTAAATTAAATAGATTGTCTTCATGGAGATTTAATTGAAATAATAAATCAAAACGGAGTAAGCAAGCAAGGGTAATCAGAACAGATAAACAGCTCTCATAAAACACTTGCTAAAGACAACATTAATCTAAAACATAGAATACTTGAATTCCAGGATCACTATTTGTTCCAATACAAATAAGATTTATTGGTTGAATACTCACTAATTAATTCCCAATATCAAATACAAGATCTAAATGAAATGGGGCTTTCAGATAATCCAAAACCACCTACAAATAAATCTCTTGAGGCTGCTTTAATTGACCTAGTAGTAACTTTACACAACTTTCCCAATATAGATTTCTCTAGCAGTGATCATCCATATGCACCATAAACACATCCACACAGAAACACTAATGGTGCCCACGCACAAACCATGATGGAGTACGTCTGTGTCTGTGTATGGTTATAATTATAATAATAACATACTGATAAAAAAATGTATAGCCTGTAAGTCGAAATGTAAGTCGCTTTGGATAAAATGTAAATATAAATGTAAATAAATGTAAATAATGTATAGATCAGAGGACCTGTGGAGACTGGAAGGCTTAGTGGAAATCAATGCATCCCACACATTCCAGTCATCCATGTCTTCATTATTCAGCAAAAATGTCCACACAGTGAAAAGATGTGCTAATAAGATTATTTGTTAATACGATGAGCAAATGTATGTTTAGTTAGATTACTTCTTTATTACTTAATCTAATTTCCTCCCCAATATCTTCTTCATCACCATTATCATCACGGAGTTATCTGTGCAGCTGCATAAAGAGGATGAGGTTGAGGGTGATTGTGTTAACTGTGGCTGGCTAAGATAACACACTTACTTGCGGAATGTGGGAATGCCGTGGATAGAACGCCCAGGTGATGTCCCAGAGCTCTGGCTGCGTCCAGAGAGTAGACTGTCTGTCTCAAACTGGAAAGTTCCATCACAGTCATCTGGAATATCAAGGAATTCACCATCGCTCCATACCTTCACACTCCCGTCCATGGTCTGGTATTTGATCTCTATGGAAATACTTGTCTGAAATATAAAATTATTAATTAATAAATAAATGAAAATTAAATATGCATATTTATGTCAAATAATTAATACAAACAGTACATATTTATTTCACTTTTTCACCTTTTTACTTGTTTTTCAGATTACTGAATATAATATATATAATATAATATAATATAGTATAAAATAATATATATATCAATTGAATAAATATGTCTTATTGTGCATTTTATTTAAAGTAAGTTCTGTACAAAACTGAACTTAATTAATAAGTAAACACTAACTAGTTCACTGGTTTCACAAGACACTTGTGTAATCCTGACGAAGCTGAAGTGAGGTAGAGCGTTAGGTGTTAGAGTTAAGTGTTAGCGTTAGGGTCATGCTAACCCATGTGGCAGTATCAGTCTGTCAGCATCAGCTAGCCTTTCCTTCTCATGTTTACAAACTCATTAGAAGGAACAAGGAACAATTTAGCCTCAGTCCGACTTATCCCTGTCAACTGCCTGATGGTCACTTCTCCCAAGGGCACGTCATACAAAAGGGGGAACCTGAGCCCTGCTGCAACTTTACTTAGATGTAACCCCTGCTTTAATTAACCAAGACAAATTTCAATCTTTCCTGAGGTCTCATCTCAATCTCAACAGAAAAAAAATCCATCAAAAGACATGAAAATTGTATAATTTTGCTTTCATAATAAGTTGCTTTTTTGATGCAACAATCACAAAAATGTTAGAATATTGTAAGTATTGCTTTGAGTAGAGTAAGAAATAGAAATGGAGGAGAAATGTCTGAACAGAATATGTGTTGGAATATGGCTCCTCTCATTTTGGAAAGTTTTTGTTTTCCTATTCACAATATTTTAATTTAGTATCAGGAAGCTTCTATTCAATGTCCTGGATAATTCAGTAATGACACTGCATCGCCCTAAGCTAAACAAAACATGACTAAGGACCAGTCAGTGTTCACTATCTTAGAAATGCAGCAGATCAACAAAGGAGGATTAATGTAGAAAATATGATTAATATTAACACCTCCACCTAAACCGATACATTTTATCATAGAGCTGCTATTAATTATCCTGACACATAAAGATGAGCAGGATCCATATGGAAATCAACCTGCACATGATGTGGATATCACAGAGAGAGAGAAATAAAACTGAATAGTCCCTTATAGCCTCCGAGTAGACATGTAACCATGACAACAATTCTTTGTGCAAGTTTGCAAAACCAGACCCCTGTGGTGAAATATGTGAATGAATGTTTTGTGAGTGGGTGTGTTATATGGAAAAAAGAGCATTCTGTCAGACCAGAACATAAACATACACACACACACACACACTGCCTGCGATCCTCACGTCTCACCCGTATGGCTGTGTTATTGTCGTCAATAAGAGTGTCAGACACCTCCAAGTGACCCTCCTCCACCACCTTCTGCAGAACCATGCGGAAAGTGCCAATTAACCTGCAAAACACACACACACACAAAGAGTCAGACAGCTGTGTTAAATAACAATCTAATACTTCCCTTCACTCACTTTGGTTTGGCCCAATGTGCACTGAACTTATAATGGTGGTAGTGGTTTGGTCACAGTGAGGAAAATACACTGTGACAACTACAAAGAGAATGAAAAATAGCAACACTGTGAAACACACACACACACACACACACACACACACACACACACACACACACACACACACACACACACACACACACACTATACTGTACATGAACTAAAATATTTGAAGTATGTAAAGCTGAGACAAATATCATGAACTTTAAAGACAATATATTTTCGTTTTATATCTATTTTTACAAATGTACTGCTACTGCTATTATTAACAATCAGCCATGATTAATTATACTATTGTTTAAAGTCTAAGATTTTTCAAGAATATACAGAAAATACAGCAAAAACAGTAGTATTGAAATATATTTATTTTTAAAATAACTTTGCTATCTTTTAAGGCGAAGGTTTCATCCTTTAAAAATCCTTCAGAAATGCTGAAGTTTTGCATCACACTTGAAAATGGTTGTGCTGTTTAATATTTTGTGGAAACTGTAATACATTTCTCCAGGCTTCTTTGATAAATAGAAAGTTAAATATATCAGATTTTATTTTAAGGAAACCTTTTGTAACAATTTAAAAGTAATTACTGTTTTGACTGATTTATTTGTCCTTGCTGAATAAAAGTATTAATTACTGTAAAACAAAAAATAGCATTCAGGTAAAACAGCTTTTATAAGACTACTGATGTGACTGGACTTTTATGGGTTTACAAGATTTATTTTATTTCTCCAAAAGCATTATTCGTTATCTTTAGTTAGGAAACAGCCTTTAACAGCATAAAACATTATTGGGAAAATATTAGTAAATTGGCTGTGTACTGTTAAAGAAATGCCATTATTAAATTATATATATATATTGTTTAATCAATACTGAATACTTAACCACAATGTCTGTCATGAATTTAGAAGCAAACAATTAAAACATAAGAAGATCAACAAACACATGGGCGATAGTGATGTGTCTCTGTTTCAATAGTTAACTCAACTCTCTGTATGAAAAGTGTCAGGCAGTGAAGAAAAGCAATCAGAACCTCTGGACTGACCAATTAAATGCCACATGTAGTTAGCTTACACACACTCTCTCTTGTCTATTGCTGTATCACTGTCAGCAAGAGAAAGACAGGCAGGTCTATCCATGTAGTCAGTGAATTTGATGAGAAAGCACATCAAACCATTTAAACTGCTAACAGTTTTAGCACCTGCCTCTGAGCTACAGCTGTGAGGATGTGAAATGACACACTCAGCACCATTGTTCATCCAGAGGGACTCGAAAAAGGAAAAACGAGCATTGTGATTGATATGTGCCCAGTTCAGTGGTGAAATAATGGCTTTGTGACTGTCGGTGAACCGCATGCATCCACGGGTGAATAATTCACTGATCCTGGATCAGGTTCTGGCTCCTGATCAACTTTTCTAAAGACCCCACATACATTATTGATCCTCTGAACAAACAACAGACAATTGACTTTCATCTGCTCTATAATTTACTGCGTCCTGCCTTGTCAAGCCACTGGACTTTTGTAGAAGAGGTTGAAACTGGAGAATTCACAAGCCTTTGACTAACTGTGTGAGGGTTTAGAAATGAACAGCTAAAAGCTCAAATATCTATCAATTTGCAGTCATTGTATAACTATGTAAAGACCATGCATCAATATACCCATATTTACTAAAGGTAATGTAAAAAGAACATTAGCATTACTCAACCACCAAATTCAATTTCCTACAATATACTGAAACAAATTTAGTCTTATTCGTATGACACAGTCAAGTTGATTTCTGATTATCTGTGATTTGATCGGTGTTCTAAATGTAACCGTAACCAGTTTTGACTTCTTTTTACTACTTTACTGTTCCTAAAATGACCTTTATTGTTATTGTGAAGGCCATAACCACCACTGACATTGACATTTTTACATTTATTCATTTAGCAGGCGCTTTTATCCAAAACGACTTACAATTGGGGAATACATGAAGCGATTCATCTTAAAAAGAGGCAAATAGACAAAGGAAATCAAGTTTCCA
Source organism: Ptychobarbus kaznakovi (assembly GCA_027422405.1). Lineage (NCBI taxonomy): Eukaryota > Metazoa > Chordata > Actinopteri > Cypriniformes > Cyprinidae > Ptychobarbus > Ptychobarbus kaznakovi. Next base: position 42,261,552 of record CM049794.1, on the reverse strand, counting down.
AGCATTGTTCAAATAAGAACAAGCTAGACAGGGAAAGATTAAAGAAAAGAGAAAAAGAGAAGAACACTGAGTAGGACAATGAGCCTTCCTTCTGCTGAGAAACTGATAGAAAATAACTCACAGCAGAGATGTATGTATGCATACCAAGGAACTGCCGAGCAGGAGTTTTCACTTCATTAGTCAGTAATATAATGAGTGGCTGTGGAGCCAGAATGCGATGTTTTTCTGCATATTCGCTGTAGTTGTCATCAGCAGCAGATCCTATTATAGAGCAGGTGTGCTCTCTCCTGCACAGCTCTCTCTTCCGGTGATATCAGTAAATTAAATGCATGAAAATGCAGCCCAACTTCTGATATATGTCCACTGACATGAAACGTTGCATTACATTGGACTCAAACTTACTTCTAAACTAACTCCCCACTACTTTTAAAAACACAGTGACTATTTATAAGCTACACATAATTTGGTTAAAAAATTATATGCTTATTTGGTACTCAAGTATTGCAAACATGATACATCTTTCTGAATTCTTTGATAAATAAAGCACAAGTGTGCAATTATCTGAAACAGAACTCTTTTGTAACATTTTAAGGTCTTTATGGTCTCATTTGAGTTATTTGATTTCTTCTCATATTTACTTTAATTGCAGGACAGCATCCTTTTAATGCCTTTGCAGAAATCTCCAATGTCACCACCTGGTGGTCAGTTGGTCGTGAAATAACAACAGCACTGTTGAATGAATCTTCTCAAGGATAGGAAATCTTCATCTCTAATGTATAACCTTAAACTCTTGCATAAAGAAGATAGAGTTCCTGAGCTACACATCGGTCTCACACCTGGTGTTTTGTCCCGATCTACTGAGCTTGCAAAGCTCGGGATATCACATGGTGTTTGTCGATACGGTCAGCTACAGTACGTAATGCATATGATGGATAGAAATTACATCTGTAAATAACAAACAAATAGCTAATGAGCTGTGTGGTTAACATATGTCACGGTGGCATATGAATTATTCAGCAGATGTTTTTCTTATACATTGTGATCTATTCACAGGTGTCATTCAGACCACAATATATGTCAGAGAACTCAAAAAAATGCCAATGATAACACAAAACAAAGCGCTGACCATTGATTGCACACCGTAATTCAATTCACTTAATCGTCGTGGTAGATTTTTCTACTGACAGCTGTTGATTTACTTAGTCACGTAGATGCAGCCAGACTAGTTGAAATGAAACTGACTTAGATTGGAATAGACATCAGACTCGCTCGCAAGCAAGAGCAACAGAGAATCTGTTAACACCCCTGCAACCTAACATCTCAACTCAATCTAGAATCTGATGTATTCTAGTGAAACGGCAGGATGTTAACATATATACACCCGCACAAACCTACACACACTGACGTCTGCATCAGCAGAAGTGTCACACTCTTCAGGACACAGAACTTACACGTCATTCAGTGGAGAACAGCTAGTAATGACTGCCAGCCTATCCACCACCTTTAGAGGAATACAGTGGATGGAAACACACCACAACACTCTTTCAGAAAAAGAGCAGTGAGGGAAAAACTTAACAGAATGAATACTGACAGGTACTAGTACAGAAAAAACACAGCACTGCATCCCATCAAGCTTCTAGAAAATACTATAACCGGAACCTATAGGGTGGATCTCTATCCTGTGCCTGCTCTCTCATTCGTATCTCATGAATGCTATAAAGTGTAAATTATAATTGCCTTTTTTACTGCCACTCTTCTAGAAATAAACTAATAAAACATTACATTAATATTAAAACATCTTATTAATTTATTCATAAACCAGAAGAGAAACATTCAAATCATTGTTTAGAAAATTATTTAAAAAAATTACAAATTCTGTACTGTATTTTGCAGTTACCTGAGAAATAAAGTCAGAATTGTGAGATATAAATTCTGTGAGAAAAAGTCAGATTCTGACTTTTTCTCAGAATTATATAAACTACATTTGTGAGTTTAGATCTCACATTTGCAGATTGCGAGATATAAACTACATTTGTTTCAGAATTGCAGAATTAAACTTTTGCAATTGAGAAAAAGTTGTGAGAATATAATAAACTCACATTTGTGAGAAAAAGTCAGAATTGCGAGATATAAACTCACATTTGTGAGAAAAAGTCAGAATTGCGAGATATAAACTCACATTTGTGAGAAAAAGTCAGAATTGCGAGATATAAACTCACATTTGTGAGAAAAAGTCAGAATTGCGAGATATAAACTCACATTTGTGAGAAAGTCAGAATTGCGAGATATAAACGTACATTTGTGAGAAAAAGTCAGAATTGCGAGATATAAACTCACATTTGTGAGAAAAAGTCAGAATTGCGAGATATAAACTCACATTTGTGAGAAAAAGTCAGAATTGCGAGATATAAACTCACATTTGTGAGAAAAAGTCAGAATTGCGAGATATAAACTCACATTTGAGAAAAAGTCAGAATTGCGAGATATAAACTCACATTTGTGAGAAAAAGTCAGAATTGCGAGATATAAACTCACATTTGTGAGAAATAGTCAGAATTGCGAGAATATAAACTCACATTTGTGAGAAAAAGTCAGAATTGCGAGATATAAACTCACATTTGTGAGAAATAGTCAGAATTGCGAGATATAAACTCACATTTGTGAGAAAAAGTCAGAATTGCGAAATATAAACTCACATTTGTCAGAATTGCGAGATATAAACTCACATTTGCGAGAAAAAGTAGAGAATAAAAACTCACATTTGTCAGAATTGCGAGATATAAACTCACATTTGCGAGAAAAAGTCAGAATTGCGAGATATAAACTCACAATTGCGAGAAAAAGTCAGAATTGTGAGATATAAACTCAATTGTGAGAAAAAGTCAGAATTGTGAGATATAACCTCAATTGTGAGAAAAAGTCAGAATTGCGAGATATAAACTCAATTGTGAGAAAAAGTCAGAATTGCGAGATATAAACTCAGAAAAAGTCAGAATTGCGAGATATAAACTCAATTGTGAGAAAAAGTCAGAATTGAATATAAACGTGAGAAAAGGTCAGAATTGCGAGATATAAACTCACATTTGTGAGAAAAAGTCAGAATTGCGAGATATAAACTCACATTTGTGAGAAAAAGTCAGAATTGCGAGATATAAACGTACAGAATTGCGAGATATAAACTCACATTTGCGAGAGAAAAAGTCAGAATATAAACAGAATAAACGTGCGAGATATAAACTCACATTTGTGAGAATTGCGAAATAAACTCACATTTGTCAGAATTGCGAGATATAAACTCACATTTGTTAGAAAAAGTCAGAATTGCGAGATATAAACATTTGTGAGAAAAAGAATCAGAATTGCGAGATATATAAACTCACATTTGTGAGAAAAGGTAGAAAATATAAACTCACATTTGTGAGAAAAAGTCAGAATTGCGAGATATAAACTCACATTTGTGAGAAAAAGTCAGAATTGCGAGATATAAACTCACATTTGTGAGAAAAAGTCAGAATTGCGAGATATAAACTCACATTTGTGAGAAAAAGTCAGAATTGCGAGATATAAACGAGAAAAAAAGAATCAGAAGTGCAGATTTCACATTTGTGAGAAAAAGTAGTTGCGAGAATAAACTCACATTTGTGAGAAAAGGTCAGAATTGCGAGATATAAACACATTTGTGAGAAAAAGTCAGAATTGCGAGATATAAACGTTGCAGAAAAACGTAAATTGCAGATATATAACTACATTTGTGAGAAAAGGTCAGAATATATAAACTCACATTTGTGAGAAAAATGAATTGAATATAAACTCACATTTGTGAGAAAAAGTCAGAATTGCGAGTATAAACTCACATTTGCGAGAAAAAGTCTAAAACTCACATTTGTGAGAAAAAGTCAGAATTGCGAGATATAAACTACATTTGTTCAGAATGCGAGATATAAACTCACAGGTTGAAGCGATGTGTGTTAATTATTGAATTAAATAAACTCACATTTGGAAAAAAGTCAGAATTGCGAGATTAAACTCACATTTGGGTTTTGTTTATAGCCTTGCTTCTCTCAACATCTTGTTCAGATTTAAAACTCACATTTGAGAAAAGGTCTGCAATAATCACATTTGTGAGAAAAGGTCAGAATGTACATGTGAGAAAAAGTCTTGATTAGATTGCATTTTCTAAACATATATTCTTAAATCTATAGAGATGTGTCAATAAATCTTTTTTTAGCTGATCTGATGTTGCATATTAAATTAATGAATTCTCATACCTCACATTTGCGAGAAAAAGTTAGTATAAACTCACATTTGAAGACTTTCACATTTGCTGTAATTAAACACTTGAATCTCCACATTTGTGAGAAAAAGTCATCTATAAACTCACATTTGTCACCGTCCACTTGACTCCCGATTGGCCAACGGAATGCCTGGAAAACCAACCAAACAAAAATCAATCTGTTCAATCAGTTTAAACAGACGGTAGACCTTTCCATGCTAATTATCCACATTATATTGGAATAACATAAAATCCAAAAGAGCTTTAGCACCCCGCCACACTATTAGGCTATAATTTCTTATTATATCAAATCAAAACAAGCCAGTTATCTGAATCATTTATCGCATTCCAATAAACCCTAATCTGAATTAAAAAGGAAGTGTTCTGCAGGAAATCATTAACGGCACAACGGGAAATCAGCAGCTGAACGTTATCAATACTGTGCTATGCTTGGGGATTTAAAGAAGCTTGTTTATGCCTCAGAGTACAATATAAAAGAAGGTAATTGTGAGAAAGTTTATAAAGTTGCAAATGTGAAATGCTATGCAGTTTTAAACAGGCATACACAACTCTTTTTCTCTATCATGACCAAGCTTCAGTTTAAATAACACTAGTCACTTGCCATTTACTCATCATTAACATCCCAAAATTCATTATGGACTTCAGTGTGAATATTATATAGGATACTGAAAGATGACCCACTTGCATTCCCTTTTAAACTAATTGTTGCAATCTATGACACTGCAGGAGTCTTTTCTGCCGCTAGGGCTCTTAACAGTGGGATGATGCATTAGATCTCAGAACATGGACTCCCATCTGGCACACTGATCTATACAGACAAACGGGCTGCCCTAAGGGCTGCTGAGGCGTTCTGTTTCACTGCGATTATGGAGAACAGCGGTACTCCACTGCCAGGCTGTGGGACCACAATGTTTCTTGCCAAATAAATCAGTGCAGCGCTGAGACTTGCCAGGATGCTCAGACTAAGGGAATGAGATTTGTTGTTGTGTGGGTACAAAAGTCACAGAGGCCACATGCAGGTGAATGCGGTTGTCACTTCTGTTTAATCCTGTTTTGAACACAGAGTTGGGTTATTTACAGGAGTGACAGCCGCATTCGACAGGCAAATTAAGTCTTGAAAAATTCAAGAAGCGATAACGGCATGTCTACAGAACACATGGTTGTTAATGGCGCTATTAAAAGCATATCAGAAATGTTTGTTTCTCTTCTTCTAGTATGTAAACAAATAATATGGAAATATATTCCATCCAGATATATATATCCATCACACACTTGACACATGTAATAACATTTTAATTAAATTATATTTAATAATAATTTACAGAGTTATACAAGACATATTTGTTATATAATAAACTATTACGGTAACAGAATTACATTTAAAATGGACTTCTCATGTAATTCGACGAGCAGCCATTACTCCAGTCTTCAGTGTCAAATGATCCTTCAAAAATCATTTTATATGCTGATGTGGAGCTCAAGAAATTTATTTTTTATTATTACAGTTATAAATAGTCGTGCTGCTTACTATTTTTGTGTAAAATTAGATTTTTTTCAGAAATCTTTGATAAATAGAGTTCAACATAATTATTTTAACATTATAAATGTCTTTACTATCACTTTTGATCAACTGAATGTATCCTAGTTAATTTCAAATTGCCTTAATACTTCCAACTAAGAAAAAATTCAACATTAATATTTACATGCTCACATTTCTGTGAGGTTTCTCAAAACTTTAAACTGTGTACGCGGCCAGTGATTCTAGAGAAAAACAAGTCTGCAGTAGGTACAATGCCTATTTCCTTCTCATTTTTTAAAAAGCAAACAGAGAGTAGCCCTGTAACAAAGAACAGGGGGAACAAATATGAAAGTAAATACAACATAATAAGGCCACTCATTTCAGCAGTATGCAGAAATGATTATATGAACCAGGGCAATTAGTTAATAATATTATCTAAAATTATCTAGACTAGTCTAGACGGCTTCTTGACAGTGGATGAAACTGCACTGTGTACATTTTAACCTCAGAAATATTGTGTAAAAAAGGAGACTTTTCATCCAGCTGTGCATAAGAAACACATACAGTATCTTTCAACCAAAACAAAAACTAAGTGAAAATTGCAGTTTTACAAAAGCTTGTTGTCAATGAGCTATGCAAATGAGGCTTACACAAGGAAATAACATATTCTAGAATCTAAGTGAAAGTTAATGAAAAAAAAATATTTGTTGAGCTTGATTGTCGACTATGGGATGCTGTTATTAACCACAAAAACACCAACACACACACACACAAAAGCGAACTTCTGTCAATAGGACACAGTCTTTAATTACAAATACATTAGGATCATTTTTCTTTTTGAACGTTATGGGTTCTCATCACAGTACGAGCAGTTAATGCGATGAGAGACATGACTCGCACTAGAGAGTGAGAGATGCGTACCAGATGCAAACACAGGACTACAACTGAACATGTTATAACACTGAAGGGAAAATGGAACCCCGGGAGGAGTCATATGGCATGTATGGATACTGTGAAGTCATGTCGAACACCAAAGGGTGAAGGGAGGTTGTGCGTGAGATTTACTAGAGGTCTCAAACCGCCTCCATTCGCACTCGAGCAGCTGCACAGACTGCAGCACAGGTCTATATACTAAATCTACAGAGAGTAGCCACTGATCGAGTACTGCAATACTTGTGCCCTTTGCTTAGCTTCACGGTCTGAGCCAAATACCCACGGGGTAAAGTCGAGCCAAGCACAATGAGGACTTTCCCCTCAAATCCCTCAACTCCAGTGCAGCATCTATATTCACCCCCACAGAGGGTGTAAAATGTGAAGAAGAGTAAACAATAGGAGATGGAGTCGCTCATTAGAGAGAAAGGAATAACTGGCAGTGAGGGCTTGTTTTAAACCCACTCATCTCTACAATCCCCCGTGTACGTTTGGCCTTTGGTACGTTTATTAGAAAGCTTGCGGTGAGTGCGGTGAGAGGCGGCTCTGAGAGTATGGGCAAGAATTAAGAAAATGAAGAGTTGAGATAGGGGTCATCACTTTAACCCGCTTCATGCTCCCTGTGGATAAACAAAAATCTGAAAGCTATTAGAAATCACTCTCAAGACTACAAGCTGCATAAAGTCATGCTTCAAACAAATCCCAATCATTATCACGCAAGCATACCATTGAGAATTAAAAGCATTTTGTGAGATATTTAATCATACTCAAAACTATCTCATGGGATGTCAAAGCTCAGCACAATTATAAATTAATAGTGATGCAAAATATATTGTAGGGTGGTATTTTTTAAATAAATAACTTAATAACCCTGTCAAATATAATTTTCAGCACATTTCATCTTATTGTGAAGCCTAATGCATTTGTAAAACATTTGATTTTTAAAGAGGTTTTTTGTAACTTATTTATACAAAATAGTACAAAATTTTAACATTGGCAATTTTTCAAGCATGGACCATTACATGAAAATAACTATTGACATATTGCTATCAGCCAGAATCTCAATACATGTACATGGTGCATCCCTATTAATGAACAACCAAAATATTGTGTGAAAATGTAAACAGCTGTGCATAGTTCACTTTGCCACCAATAATTACAGACAATGCTATTACAACAAATTTGTATCAAGTTGGAACAAACTCTTTTACAATCATTAATAATACCCTTACAAATGCTACTGGCTATGAAGAGAACAGATTAGAAGCAATTACAGTGACTGTGCCCATAGATCCAAATCAGAGGGATATTTCTGAATTTATCTTGTGGATGATTAGGCTACGGATTAAAAAAAATATCTGCAGCTCAGATATTTTTGTAACAGCATTTGTAAGGCGGCTACATTCATCAACACAAAGATGTACCGCTAGCTCACAGTTCCCCACCATGACTAATTAACCCAGGAAACAAAAATTAATTGGACAAAAATAGCAATAGACACATTCTCTCACATTATGTTCTAAGCATAAGCTTCACCACATTTTATATTCATGGTTAAAGCGGGGAAATATGGTAAGAAAAATAAACTTCATATTCAACATATCATCAAAAAAGTTTTAATTATACAAATTTGCTTGTAAAATTGTTGTTTTAAGGATGTTTAGATGTTGTTTATGAAAAACGATGATTTAAGAAAATGACTGCAATGTGTAGAAAATTGCAATGCCTGAAATGCAGTCAGATTATTTGACGATGATCACTTCCTAAGTTTGTACATAAAACCTCTAAGAAAATAAAAATAAAGTTCAGGACTAGTTATGAAATAATCCTGTTTGAAGCATGTTTCTGTCAATGAAAAAAAGACTTGCCCTTCCTGGTGCGAGAAGGTTTGAGCTCAGTGTCTTGTTTGACTGAACTCTATTTCAATGGAGATAACTCTGAGAAATAGAGTTCATTCTCAATTTTTCCTCATCTCTCACTTAATTTTTTTCTCTGGGATACACTGCAGACTCACATAAACCAGAGAAACATGTCACAAATGCATTTTTTCACAGATTCTAAACGCCAAGCGGCGTTCTTTGAGGAACCCAATATGGCTCTAGTCTTTCATTGCATCATTGTGAAAAGCCTCGTTTGGAACCTTTGTTTTTGCTTTGGACAGTCACTCAAAACTATACCATTAATCCAAACAATTAGATACACGTATATAGAGGAGACAATTGAAGTTACATTTGAACTAAAAAATCAGAGACTACGCTAAGAACTAAGTCTGAAGTAGTTAATATAAACGTTGGATATGAATGATTGATCAAATTGCAAAGACCAAGACTCCCTTTGAGATTTGAATGATCACCACAATAATAAAAAATACACAGATTACTTTACATGAAAACATGCACCCTGGTTTAATCATCAACCTCAGTCATATTTTACCTACTTGCATTTAATTTCTCCCACCAATGGCTCTCTTATATAAGATATGAATAGAAGAGCTCTCTGCTCCAGTGATGAAGACATGAGGTGATTTGAGTTTTCAATTCAGCTCTAAGAAACTAAGAGCCGCCTCACCATTTAAATGCATGGAGAGTGAATTATTCAATGGCAAAGGATCACACGCTTTGACATGCCACATCTCCCTCCCCCTCACTTCTTCTCTTTCTTTTTGTCTGCGATTTAGATAACGGAAAGATGCATGAACACTCAACTATTTCAGCGAAATCAATGTCTCACTATTAGGTAAAAAATGTGCACTGGTCCTGACATCAAACCGCATCTCTAATCAGCCTGCTCAGTCAAGACTCAAGCCCCCTGGTGTTTTTCTTTCTCGCTCTCGCTTGCCCTTCCACTTTTCCTTCTCCTCCTCTCCACATGTTTAGCTGTCTCTTTCTCACATACTATAAGGTTTAGTCGCTTCTTGCAATTTTAGTTATTTGAGCTTAATTTCTCAGCTCTTATGTTCAGATTTATCTTCCAACCTCCGTAAATGTTTCATACTGCTCACACATGAAGACGCTTCCTGACATTAATACAGCAAGTTAAAGCACTTCTTTTTTCAGAATCCCAGTATGCAGCCAACTCTCAGGAACATTTCAGCTAATTAAGCTGATTAAAAACCGATTGTTTTGATTTACCGCAGTAATCTGAAATGATTTAATGTGGCCATTACTTCTGCAGTCTTCCCTTCCTACACCATATGGGCTCACAGTGTGTGATTTCTCCTGCAGCACCTCAAACATCTCACCCTCTGCAGACTTCTCTAGATGACCTCCCTCACTTCTGAGTCACAGCAAGCTCAAATCTTTTCCTTTGCCATTAAATCTCTCAAGCAGCATAAGAAATGCAGACGTGAATTTACATGCCTGTATGTTGTTTTACAAATTCTAAAGACAGGGGGCAGTAATGTTAGACTTTACCAGAAGCCAGCAGCACTGTAGTATGCAAGTATGCAGATTGTGTGTACTGTTTGACAATAAGGGAGTTAAATGGTAAACGCTAGCCAGTTTTTGAACGTACTTAAAAATATATCTATTAAAATCACCAGAACTTTTGCTCATTTCTTTGTCTAAAAACACCTTCCTACAAGAATAATTGACATCATTGGTTCTCAACTGGCACACAAAGTTGTTGTGATTGGATCACTGTCACGAATCCGGTCCGTGGCCTTACGTCTGATTGCCACCAAAGGTCGCCCTTAGGGCTTTGATGGCATGGGATTTTTTTCTTACCGCGGTGAAGCAACAAATATTGCTGTTTGGTGGCTAATCGCACCCTCCCCCCAATCTCTAATGACTTTTGATCAAGAACGCATCCAGCTTGTAAGCTTGTAAATCAACATGGAAATTAATAATAATAAAGCAGTCTTCTTTATTATTAAAACAGCTAATTATTTTAACAATAATAACAAAATTTTTTTTGTTTTTTTTTTTCGATATCTTTAATAGGAATTATGAAACAGTCTTTGTCATCGTTTGTAACCCATTCTTTGTACAACAAATTATTAAAAGAATAACAACCTGAGCAAGCTGCAGAAACAACAAGCCGAGCTCAACATGCCCCATGCTTTGTTCTGGCGAGATGTACTAAACTTTGATTCCTATTTCTTTACACATTGTTTTTCGGGAAACAGTCCATTGATATAAACGCACTTGTCCAAGCGCAACTTGTTGAAAAATGTGTTTGTTGAAACGCATCATTTGTAACAGCAAATTAGGATGTTATTAATATTATTAAACTATTAATTAGGCTATATTTATAACAAACTTTTTAAAGGGCAACATAAAAGAGGCTTTTTTTCTGATTTGGGTTTTTCAAAGTGCAACATAAAAAGGGAACATCAGGCTAGCCTGTCTGTACAAGTGTTCGGCTGTTGTACAACTACTGGGCCGCTAAAGTGAAACTGTTTTAGTCCCGCTCCCGCGAGGTTATATTCTGCATCTGCAACAACACGCTCCCGCTATAAATTCACTCTTTGTTCACCTGCTGTCCGCAGAATAATTTTATTAATTTTTTTATATTTTATTTATAATTTTTTATAATTTATTATTTATTATTTAGGAGTGAGTAAAGCACAGATATGCTGTTTTGAAAGGACGTCGGGAACGGGATATTGTTAGACCGCCCACTCTCATTCAAATTACACCAGTTACCGACCGTTACCGTGTTTTATTCGGGAATTTAATCCCACGTTGCAAGAAATCTGGTCGGGTCCAGCGAAATGCATACCTCTAGCTTCCTCCTGCAAATATCTTGCAAAAATGTGTGGTGATGACGGTGATGACCTCAACACCGCGGTCGGCAGCTCATTACCGCAGTGATGCGATTATCGTCACAGCCCTCGTCACCCTTCCATTATATTGACTCTCACACTACACAGACTGTTTCACGTTACTTTGGAGTACATTTCCCATGTTCCATTTCACTAATCACACGCTCACCTGTAGCCAATTACACACACTATATAACACTCACTCAGATCCTTCTCAAATCGCTGAGTATTGTTTAGCGTTTATCACTGTGTTAGCTGATAGCTACTTTACGGAGCCTGCCCTAGTTTTCCTAGTCATAGTCTTGCCTTGCCTGTTTTCCCGTGTTCAGATTCTTGTCTGTGTATTTTGGATTACCCTTTCATATTGCCGTTCGGACTCTGTTTGCCCCTGCCTGGGCTTTTAGTCTGTGTACCTGGATTATTTCCCTTAGCCTTGCCCTGTTGGATATTGTTCGCCGGAGACTGAACACGTCTGTCCTTGGATTACTCTTTGTCTTGCCTATGCCATAACTGTTGTTGTTGTCAACCCATGCCTGTTTGTGAAATAAATAAATAAATAAATAATGTTGTGGAATAAAGCTTCGCATATGGATCCACACGCTTCCTCTGTTCAGTCCGTAACAAATCACAGATACCAGAGAGAAACAATAAATTGTTAAAATGCAACTAACCATACATGTGCACAGATGGCATAGAAAAATAATAAGCTTATTTACTTTTAAAAATGGAGAAGAAAATCAGAGCCAGTTGAAAATCACTGCTCTCCTGCTGTGCTCAAATTCAGTTCACAGGTGGACTTTAAAACAACAAATTAATTTGCCACCTTTTCATTAGTGATCTGAACTGAAGGATTATTGTTTCTGTGCACAACATTTGTTCACGCTCCAAATTAAAAACACAGCATCTAACATGAAATGTCAAGATTTCACATTTCAGAGAAATGTCAGCGTGAAGCATGTGGTTTAAAACTGTTGGAAAGCTGAACAGAAAGAATAATTAGACTGACAAAATAGAGAGATTGGTGCAATTTGGTGCTTCATTGGGCCATTTGGGAGAATGATCATATTAGATGAGATCTGCTGGTCATGATGAAACAATTTCCCATCAGTATAATGAGAAAGCAACTCTTATTTCTTCATTGAGACACTGATGCAGCGTGATAGGCATAGATTCAGTTGATGGACATGAACTAGTGATGGCTAGCTTTGTATGTTTCAGCAATAAAAAGCTCCAGCAGAGAGTGTCTGATTATACAGTTAGATGCATGGGGAATAATAGGGTGGGGGAAATTCTGTTTGTCGGTCTTCACATGTGAACATCCTAAAATGCATATGCATGCATTAATACAAAGAGCAGCAGTGGTGCTATAATAGCATCTTTATGATCTTCTGGAGAAAGGATTTATGGTCAAGCATTCATTTTTTAAACATACTTTTATTTCCTTTGGTTATATGATGAATTCCTGTGCAACTATGTCATCACTTCAAGTATTCACTCATTAGCATTCACAGAAAATGCATTTTACTAGGCCCATATTTTAAACCTGGTATAGTGTTTCCCAACATTTAATGTTTAATGCACTCCCACAGCCCCATTAGTGAAGTTCAAGTACACTTTCTTCAAAACAACACCAGAAATATGTTCCTTCACTTATATTAAAGAAGTTTGAAGAAACATTAACTATTAAATTAAAACTATTTGACACTGTGAAGGAAAAAATAGCACACCACACAGCTTTTTCTGTATTTAATAAGACATCTGAGCTTGTTTGTCTTCTACAAGGGCCAATCCCAGATAAACTTTCTCTGAAAGACCTAACAGCACATTTATTAATGAATAAAATCCAGATGGCATGTTTATACCATCTAACAGTAAGTCAAGTCAATTCAAATGTACAGTGGAATATAAATAGCATAGAAGCATATGACCAAACATGATATATCTCCGACAAGCGAATACATTGGTATTTCTACAAATTTTAATGACAAGTTATGATTTACAGGTGAAAAGACTTACAAGTCTACCAAAGTGAAGACAATATCTTTCCAACCACTCCTTGAAAGCTGTTTAAGAACTACGAGGTTCATGTTCCCCTGGTTTTAGACATTACAAGATTGGAAAGAAATTGCCTGCCACAAAGGATTCAGCAAAGTCTTTCTCCATCAATCACTCTCTTTTTTTTTTACATTTGCCATTAAACTGCTAAAATACAAGCAATAGAATCTGTACACATCCAAACAGGATATTCTACCCACTGAAGTTTCATCCACCACAAGAAGTGCCTTAACCAGCACGAGCACCAAACGTTCACATCAGCTGCCGTCAACAACAGAGTTTCTAGCTGGACTCCTGCAGATAAAATCAATGTTTTAAAGACACGCAGTCCTGCAGAGCTGATGTAAAGGAGGGCAATTCTGCACATAGCTGCAGCAAGCGTCTGCTTTGAACCTTGTCTGTCCATCACAGTCAACATCAGGTTGCAGACCTAAAGCAGTGTGCAACAACGTTGCAATAATAAGCCACACAGCATTGAGAAGTGCTTAGATGTTATGTATATTACATAAAAAAACTAACTTGTGTGGAGAAAATGCAGCATTTTACTACGAGAGCAAGACATATCCGGTTAAATTATGTATGCTTTGTCTTTGCCAGAGTCTGTGAGCTTGTTGAAGATAAAATAATAATTGCTCATGCATAAACAATATCTGGGTCCATTCTGATTCAAATTAATAGTCTATTTGAGAGTGTACAATGAGTACAGCTGGCAAGAGCCCTGAAAGGTGTACTCAGCTGCACATAGCAGGATTAGAAAACAAGGATTAAAAACTGCTGTTTGGTTGGACTGAGATAGTAAGGCTGTGAGAAAACAAGTGGTGGGACACATGACTGAATGAGAGAAGCAGAATTTCAAAACAAATATGTTAGTAGAGATGTATGGAAAATTCACTTAAAAGAACAGTCCACCCATTTACTCACCCTCATTTTTGTTTCAAATTTGCATCAAACTGTAAAAAAAAAAAAATAAAAAAAAAAAAACATTCCAGCAGAATGTTACATAAGTAGAGTATGATATACTATAGCTTCCAAGCTGCCTTTATTTTTTTTGTTCTTGGTTTACTGAAGGAATTATTGAAAAAGGGTAAAAGCACAAACATGAACCAACAAAATCTGTGCTAAACGCAATTTATGCAGCACAAAACCCCATCTTGTTTGTCGGTTCTATGTTGTGCAGATGCAGAAAACTAATCTGGAATCTGTAGATATTCTGTATCAGCGATGAAAACCGTGCTCAACTACACAGTGTGTCTGTATATATGCCCAGTTATACTGCTTTTGATCGTCAATGATCTTCAAATCATGAATAAAAGCTGTCATGATCAATAGAAAATATACACAAACATCTCTTTTAAATAAAGTCTGTTTACGTCCTGCTTTCCATAAATGTCAGTGTTAGATAGATTAAAAGCCACGTTACTTCTGATGAATATGAAACCTGATCGTGCCTGCCTGATAAACCTGAATGAAAAACAATGCTGGTTCCAAACACAAACATGCTTTTAAATAAAAGAGAGAATGAAAGTGAGAGCGACTGCATCTCCTACAGTACTAGAAGTGTTGTCTGAACGGTCTTGTGGGATTTGGTATGAAATCTGTGATGTAATCATGAGTGGCGAGTGGGTTCAGTAGATTTGAAGTGTGGAACGGCCCTCTCTCTCCGCCCAGGAATGATTAAAATATTTCCACAAAACCATGAGTGAGAGATTGAAAGGAAATTAAAAAGACTGGAGTCCAACCAGAAAAGTTATGGGGCATATATGGAATCAACATAAAAACTAATTATGTTTTCCGGCCCACTTAGCAGAAAAAATGTCAACTTTATTCTTCCACATTAAGATAATCTCCAATTATTATTATTTTTCTTTTGTTTATTGCTTTACTCACTATGAGTCACTCTCTCTCTTTTCTTATCTTACTGTACACACAGTAGAAACACCGCCTTCTCTATTAACATAGACAAAAGACCAATCAGCAAGAAAGGAAGCAGAACTTAGTTTTTAAATAGAATCAAAAGAGCATTTTCGTAACGCTTGCTGTTTGCAGCACTGGAAAAAAATCAACTACCCCCTCCAAAGGTGAGACGAGGCTAACACTAGTGTGGGAGTCCCCATCACGACTGACAGCAAAGCATAATTGAATGTCTGCCTACTATGAGGACAAGTATATAAAAAAAACACTAAATAAGCTATTTATTATTAATGCAAATAAATACCTCCTTATTGGTACAAGATCAGAAAATATTTGTGGGGGGACATTGTGCATGACACACATCCTCAAGTCATATTTATGATTGAGAAAGTAACAAAGCTATCAAATCTAAGTATGAGACTTGGAACTGCAGGGATATTTTGGAGTAAAGAAAGCTATCATTCAAATAACTGTATTAGCCTAATAGAAATTTAGCTGGTTTATCCACAGGCTTATTGCCACTTTATACTGCTGCGTTGCTTGCCTGAGGGTCTGTGCAAATAGCATTAATAGGATTCAGTGGGGCTAAATGTGATGTGCTTGGTCACGGTTGAGCGGGCTGATTTCTCGAGTGATTCCTTCACCACATCCTCTCTCGGGGAGAGAGAAATCAAATTTGTAGTGCATATATGTTTCACTGCTCTGAGGTCGACAGTGTTAGTGTCACGCATGAACATTCTTGAGTTAGCAGCCGAAGCTGCAGAGATAGCAGGGGGAAATACTGACCTGCTCAAACCGAGCTTCATCCTCGCAGTTTTCTAGCACCCGAGAGAAAAAGGAGAGACCTGCATGGAGAAAAACAAAGTTAAAGGTCAATATAGAGCATAGCATCAAAGCAGTGCTATATAACAAACATTGAGTAATATAATAAAGACTGCAATGTCAAATATAATAAATCTATGTGTGTGTGTGTGTGTGTGTGTGTGTGTGTGTGTGTGTGTGTGTGTGTGTGTGTGTGTGTGTGTGTGTGTGTGTGTGTGTGTGTGTGTGTGTGTGTGTGTGTGTGTGTGTGTGTGTGTGTGTGTGTGTGTGTGTGTGTGTGTGTGTGTGTGTGTGTGTGTGTGTGTGTGTGTGTCTCAGATTTGGGATTAAATTAAGAGTATGCATAAGAGGAAGACCACAGGTCATCAAAGCCCTGACATGTGTTTTTACAACAGAGACTACCATCTTATATTTATGATGATGCTACCATTATCATAAAACTGCAACACAGTAAAACGGTGTAGTGTGAAACTGCTTTATAGAACGGGTGGGGTATAAATATTAAGGAAAGCAAGAAACTCATTTTTTCTACCCTTCACATCTTCTCTGACCAATATAACTGGCTTATTGTTTGTTGTCAGTGTGTGCTTGTGCAAACAAGAACTATCAATACAAATACATGAACACACCATTTTATGCACACATACACAAGCCTACACAAACACTTGAACACAAGAGATATTGCACTTGAGCAATTAATTCATGTTTTCTAGCTCAGGCACACTGGTATATATGTTTAAGAAAGGTAAATACATAATGAATCATTATTTAGGGCCTCTGTCACTAAAATAAAGGCACAATACAATTAAATACAATGCTGCTTGTTCTTATTTTCTTCCCAGCATCAATTTTTATAATGCAAATTCGTCATATATGCCTGAGAGAAATCCATTTTTGTTTTGTTGTGCTTTATACAACCATACCATTGTCTATTGTTGTCTTTATTCTGTGTTGAACAATTGCACTGGTACAGGTCATGAGCTCTTAAATAATAAAATTAGTCTGAATTATGTAATTTTGAAATAAGTTATGTAATCTCAAAATACAGACAACAAAATGATCTTAGTTTCAGAGAAACAAGCAGCATCTCATCTCAAACTCATTGCTGCGTGCTGTTGTTCACAGGAGCTTTTTCCCCAGGTAACATTTACATCTACCCCCTGTACACAGAGCTGTAGATCACAAAATGCTGAGCTGGTGAGGATGTTTTTTTTTACTTCAAAGTCATAATAGAAAAGCAAGAATTCATAAAAGCATGATGAGGAAGAGTTTATGAATTGTGCAGAACTGATGCCTTAATAAATAGAGAACTGGGGCAAAAATCACAAGGCTCACAAGCTAGATTTAAAAACACTTTTCCTTGGTGACAATAACAAGAAGACATGGATAAAAGCTCATATAACATGCATAAACTAGGCAACGACTTAATAATAACTGATGGCCAACCAAGCAACAGAACAATCTTGGACAGTATTTTCAATGATGTACACTCTTCACAAGGACTTTTTAGATTCCAACATGATCACATCTGAAAGTCTGAACCCCAATATTTTCATACTTTCCATAATTTTCTATCTCTGATTAAACATTTTTATGGAGATTTTTCATTGTTCTCAGATCCACTCGTTGGTACTCAATCTAAGTTATGCAACCCACAGAGAAACAGGACACAGCTCAGTGGAGCCCTTCCGCTCCAGACAGCCTAGATCCCTGCAGTGCACACTGAGGGGAAGGCCAAAATGGGAGAGAAGGAAAGGGTGGCAGGAGGGCTGATAGTCATTGCCCTCAGAGAAAATGGGGAGGAAATGTAACAACAAGACCATGCATTATTCATCAATTCTCAATCAAATTACAAAAAAGCAGACCGTTACATTCTACATCATTTCCCTCAAAACATCCTCCTGTAAGAAGATTCCTATTAATAATGGAAGATATTTACTTCATTCTCTTTTTATTAGCAATAAAATGTTGTTTGTCCTAGCTAATTTCTGCTCCATTTAACTAAGGCGATTCTGTAATTTATCTTTTTAAATGCTAGAAACACATACAACTCCACACATAGCCTATCTCTGGCTGTTTTTGTCTCCCAACCACTCTCTCTTACATACACAGAGAGCATTTTATGAAAAATAAAATAATGGTGTCAGATGAACACTGAGCAACTGTCCAAGGTGCTGAAATACACAATACGGATGAAAATAAAAAACAAAGAGAAAGAGAAGAGAGATACAGGAGAAAAAAATATTGTCATTCCTATTCAGTGTCTTTAAAGCCACATTTAACTTAAATGAAATCTAATGGATTGCTGAGGCAAGCCTCATTAGACAAGGTGTAATGAGATAAAACAACCAAAATGTTCAAACTAATTTGGTTCGCTTTTCACAATTTATAACTTTGTCCAGATTTAATACTTTGAAGACAGTATTTGGAAAAGATTCCCAGCTTACTGATCTATCCATTTGATAAAAACGCATTGCTTGGAATTAACAATGAATGAAACAGTACAGAGCCCATAGTTGCAAATATAATGAAAGCAGCTCACACTTGCGTATGAGGGAATAATGTTCGTATCTATCTATCTAGCAAGGGAGTTTTCAATCTAAAACGATATTAAAAACCCTCGTTGTTCTTTGATAAAGACATGCATATTCAGAATAACTGGTTTTCTACAACTTTTCATCAGAGCCTGAGTTACACACCACTGCATAAAATTGGGTAAATATTAAACCTACATATGTATAACACAAGATGCTTAATATACAGATGCATAGCCTACATACTAAAACATTCACTGGAAACTAAAGTTATTGCTCTATACCTCTGAAAGTCACTTTAGCGATGCGGTCCCCTTTTCCACGAAGCTCCGTGACAGTCCTCAGGTACACTACTAAAGCCATTTCAACTTAAAATGAAGACAAATCAAAAGACTACAATAGAGAAAGATGTTTCATCACAAAGATCGCGGATCTATCCTGAACAGCGCTGCATAACTTCTGATAAAATCCTGTCCTAACTGCTTTTATTCGCCACATAAAAACCGGAAAAATCCTCTTATGGTACAGGCTGCATCCTCTGTGCGCAATAACATGAAAAGAGTAATTAATAATTAAAGAGCTTTCATTTTCTCTCGCTTTACTATGCGCACATGTACACTCGTCAGATCCGCTCGAGCACTTTTCACTCTGCGTCTGCGGTGCTCCTCGCCGCTCCGCACGAGCGCAATGTGACGAGCGACGCCAGCAGGGGGCAGTCGCACAGAGTCAAAACTCTTTCTCAGGGGCGGATTCTTGCAGACACCAAATACCCCCCAAAAGATTCTTATTGATTATTGTTCGAGGCAGAGGCATAGTTTTATATGTTCTATATAGAGTTAAACTGACAGATTAGCTATTAATACAAACGCATATGCTAGTCTATACTGAAAAAAGTGGTTGCCAGGCAACTTTTGTTGTCTTCTCTGCGGCGCAGGTCAGCTTTGACACGCAGCAGCTTATGATCGGATAATATTCATAGTATTATTATCTACTCAGCCATGACTTTCAGAGGAAATGGTACTCTCATTACGCACAACAACACAGCCTACATCCCATCGTCTCTGATGCCCGGGTAAAAACAGCTTATTTCTTATTTGCAGGGCAGAATATTTGTCCCCTTGAATTGATTTTCAAGGTTAAGTTTTGACATTCATGCAGTATTTTTCTTTTCAAACGATAACGTACAGAAATTGTGTGATGTAATTTAATGTTAAAAATATAAATCAATTATTTGATGGTGAATTGAAATAAACTCGAATTAACTATTAATAATGGCTGTTACCATTCAAATCTTACCATTTTACCATTTATTTGGCTATTTTGACCCTTACTGTGGTTCATTTCTAAACCTGGTGCAGGTAAATCATAAAAACAATATTACTAATATTGTATCAACTGTTAATTGTGCAATTGCTGCATCATCTGAAGGTACTGTGGACACATTCCCACTACTAAATTCATGTCTGGAGAGACTTTTGGCAATTCGTCCCTAAAGTACTTCCAAAACATCCGTTCTACAATGATGGCCTCTAGCAAAAGCTCTTACAACAGTGTGCCTCTGAGCTCCCATACCCAAGACAGTACCTTACCCTACTGGGTCCGGTACAACATTAATATCAAAAGGCAGAATGAGATCAAGGACTTCAACATGGTAAGAATGATCATTAAGGTGTGACCGAGGATCATGTTCTAAGCTGCTCTCTTTTGTCGCACTGATTAGTCATGAACATTTTGGACTTCTCTTTTCCCCAGTTGTCACAGAAGCACAGGGAAAATTACAAAGATAAGACGGGCACTGTGCAGCCTGTCAATTACTTTGTCATGCCAGAAAAAGAGAAAAAGGAGCTTAGAAGATCCCTCCAGAGTGAATGTAAGAAATTAAATTTACTAAGCCATCTCAGCTACTTTAATTAAAATAACTATTTTACATGTTATCTTTTAAGTAAAAACCAAGAATTTTAAATAGTATCTGCCATGAAACTATTGAATATATGATATGTGTGTGTGTGTGTGTGTGTGTGTGTGTGTGTGTGTGTGTGTGTGTGTGTGTGTGTGTGTGTGTGTGTGTGTGTGTGTGTGTGTGTGTGTGTGTGTGTGTGTGTGTGTGTGTGTGTGTGTGTGTGTGTGTGTGTGTGATGTATATTATCGTTAATTATATAATTGTTTAAGTAATTGATTGTTGATAATTAACACGCATTAAGAAACTAAACATGGCTAATTTTTAGTGTAATCTCTAAAAACTGGTCTTAGGCTCTCCTATTCCTTCTCTCTCTCTCTTAATCCTCCATCTCACACGGATCTAATTGCCTCTTTCATGGTCCCCTGAGACATTTAGAGACTATGGCTGTCCATTGATTGTTTGTGATGGAGTCTTATTTGCTGATGCATTACTCGGGGTTAACTGTACTTGGAGCTCTGCTGTCTCTAGGGGTTTTATGTTCAGTTATGGTCACATTTAGCTGCTGGGTAGTTTCTAGAGTCATAAAGAATTTATGAACAAGCGAAACTAGAGCTGTTGTTGTTTTTTTTTTTAAATATTGTCTCCTTTTCTTTCCTTCTTGTCAGTTAATTAGAGATCATGCCATATCAGATGGAAGTAGCAGTCTGATGAAGTCTAATGGTGTCCACCACAAACAAGTCTGCTGGGGATCACTAATTACATTTATTGTATTTACTAAATAAATAAATGAGGAAATATGTTGCTCTTTTTGTGCCTCTTGGATTATAATACATAATATATGTAGTTGCACACATCCATAGGACAGGAAAGTCTTAATAACAATGTTTAAGGCCAATTAAATGATATGATATGATAATGATCCACTAGCTATTTGTTCTTAACAGTGCATGGGTACCCTACACTTTAAAACCGTAGTTTAGACTTTGACCTATTGTATAAATAATTAATTTTAGAGGGTTATGTCTTCAGAGAAGCAGCTGAGACACATTAAATAAAAAAATGAAATAAAAATGGACTCAGATGTATTACCTTGCAGAAGCGGAGATGAAAATTAAGCAAAAATATAGCATAATTAAAAACATGCTGACTACAGTGAATCACCTTAGGCGGGAGTTAAACCAATTAGAAAACAGCTTTCTGACATGAGAGACGATGTGTAAAAATATAAATGATTTACAGGACTATTTTGTTTTAAGTCATAAAGCAAAATGGCACGTAATAATCTATTTAGAATTGGCTTGGTGAGAACGCCAATCGATGTTAAATGACAACTGGTAGGGTAGAGTGGGGGAACTCCCCCCCCCCCCCCCCCCCTTAGGGATTGTGTAATTTTTTTTTCAGTGAAACAAAACTTAAATGTGTTCAGAAAAGTTATCATAGTTTTAGTGACATTTACATAAATTATAAACCACGTATGAAACATGTCCAGAGTTTTCATGTTATTAGATTTTTAACAAAAATTGAATTTGTGCCAAGGGGGCGTTTTATCCCACCTATGAGGCAAAACGCCCCCATGCCCATAGGTGGGGTAAAGTGCCCCCCAGTCTGAGAAAGCAATTTTGCTTTAAAAATGTACAGCAAAATCAGAGTACGGGCAGTTTTAGCTTAAAATAAAAAAAATAATATAATCAATAATTATTAATTACAACGTTATAATAGTATATTTGAAAAAAAAAATTAGCTGCTGATAACTGGCTAGCTAACTAGCTACCAGATGCTAACTTGAGGTAATTTTAAATATAAAGTCCAAATATTTTTATTCAACCAACTAGTTAGAATTAATTTGATGGAAAAACAAAGGATTCGATGTTCAGAACAGAATTAGTAATTGCCCATTGCCCCCTGGGGGCGTTTTACCCCACTGACTGTTTGAGAAAAAAATTGTGTAATTCTGAAAAATATAATTATATTTTTTATTAAATGACACGTACTCTCCATTTACAGGCCCTACTGTTCTCATATCATATATAACTGTGACGTTCTACAAAACAAAAAGATTTAAAACACTTTTTTTCTTACTGCTGAAAATGAGATAATTTACTGTGAAATCGTTTTCTCTCCGGTAACGTTACGTCACCTGTGTAAGCTTCGTGGTGAAAACTTCTACATCACTCTCGTCAACGTAGTCTAGTTACAATAAAAATGTATCTTGACTTTATCTTGTGGTGATTTTGGGAAAAACAGTAGGGGGCGTTTTCCCCCACTCTACCCTATCATCTAAATCAGCAGGTAACTCTTGGTTTATTCGACTTAAGCCTATCTTTGTATTTTACCTGAATCTACAGTTTCGGGATAAGTTTCTAATTTCTAAACAACGTTCATGTAGACAAATACGTGGATATTTATATTAGAGCATGAGACACGAAACTCAAATTTGCAGATGAGATACAGATGTTGTTGAAAATAGGCTAACTTAACTAAACAAACTGTAAACCCATAACGTTACTACCTCAACTGACGATAACTGCTGTTTGACTGTATTGTTCCTTCGTGGTAGTTTTCGTAGAAACATTTTCGTTACTCTTTCACATACTTTTTGAAAAATCACGAACTTCCTGCGCCTTCTTGTAGCCGAGTACCAAATTGCGCGCTGTTCTTCTTGTATTGTCTGTTCAAGCATTAATAAAAAAAATAAAAAATTGCGCGCATGCGCTTTGATGTTCTCGTCTTGTATAGTTCGCACACATTTGTGGAGAACGCATGCAATGTATTAACCGTAAATTTAGAGCTGAATATAAATTAAAGTAACTTACTGATACTGAATAAACACAATAGTTATTATATAACCCAATAACGCGTATGGAGTAGGCCTATTACCACGAGTAGCCTACAGAATGAGGTTTGGGTAAACAGGCTATACAAAATAAACAGAGCACTATAAGTGAGTTCTACATCAGCGGTAGTGTGTTTCCAAAGATTTCCCATCGCCTTGTTCTGAAAATATTTGGGTATAGTCCCATTCGTCCCCGGAAGAGGGAGACAACGTCTGGGAAAGTGCACACAGACTGACGGTAGCGGGCAACGGAGCACCCGAGCATCCCATAGCCTTCCTTCCCTCAGAGCAGCGGATCGCCGTAATACTGAAGCACTATCTGCAATGTCTCCTGCACGGGCTCGAGCTCTTCTCGGGCTCCTGATCACACTTTGCACCCAGAGCCCACTACTGTCGGGTAGGTCAATCTGCTTATCTCTATTTTAATAGTAATTCACAAACTTAGACTTTGTATTTTTTTTTATTATGTAGAATTAAAATTTAGAACTATTTTAAATATTTAATTCGTAAAGTAACCTATATTTGTCTGGTATAATTGCCTTATAACTTATAACAAATAGCTCTATTGAATTAATCACCTGAGGTTTGTGAATCTGGAGGTCCTGTTTGTTTTATCACAGTGTGTATGGAAACCATGTGCCAAACCTTTATTAAACATTTCAAGCACTAATAATGCATAATGGGTGCGACAGTAGCCTAACTGAACAGCTGAACCTCAGGCAGGTGCACAAACTTCAAAAAGTGGACTTACTTTGCTTTAAGTTTTTAAAGAACATTCAAACTTTTTCAAGAGCAAGTCATTTATTAGCAATTTGAATCGGTTTCAAAAAGGTGCTCATAGAAGTATGACATCTATATATCTGTGTGTGTGTGTGTGTGTGTGTGTGTGTGTGTGTGTGTGTGTGTGTGTGTGTGTGTGTGTGTGTGTGTGTGTGTGTGTGTGTGTGTGTGTGTGTGTGTGTGTGTGTGTGTGTGTGTGTGTGTGTGTGTGTGTCTGTGTGAGTGTGTGTGTTACTGTATAACTTATTAAACTGATGGCGTGTGTGTGTTAATGCTGTGGCTGTAGCTGCACACTGTACAACTTAATTTCTTTTATCTTTTAGTAAAGGTTGCCAGGAGTGCACAAAGAACACAGAATATTAATTTCTGTAGCCAACTGTTAAATGAGATATTTTAATTATGCATATTTACATTTACATTTATGCATTTAGCAGACGCTTTTATCCAAAGCAACTTACAGTGCATTCAGGATACATTTGATTGAGCATATATAACAAATTTGAATGATTGATAGCTGTAATGTAAGTGCAGATCTCAGCAAGTGATTTATTAAATTAAAGCCAGTACAGGAAGTACAGTTAACCTCTTTAAAAGGTCATCGGGGAGTGTAAAAGCACATATGTTTTATACATTCTTTCACATTCAGCTCTCCAAATCAATTTTAGCCACGTTTTCTCTCTCCTCACATCTTTCTTTCACTCTGCCTGAGGAGAATGCAGAGGAATCTTGGATGAGAAAAGTGGTAGCTAAGTCCTACTGAGCTGTTTTAGCTGCCACGTTACAACGGGTCTTTTTCTTTCTCACTTGCTCTTTCTCAGTGTTTTGGAAATGTTCTTTATATGAGGTCACCCAGTGCAGTCTGGGACTGCCATCAGCAGCTGCATATTATCCAGTATTCTTCTCTTTCCTCTTCTCTCCATCTTCACCAAAACAAAATACATCCAACACAACTAAATCTTAAAGCCACCAGCTGCTTAGCATTACTGATTTCAAGCCAAAAAAAAGAAACACACTTCTAGATAATTTAATGGTGCCCAACTGCAGCTTCAAAACCATTCCAGACATCTGCTTGACAGATAAAAGATATATTGGAAAGAATGAGTGTCAGGATTTTGTTCCACAGCCCTGGACTTTAACATCCCGTCTGTTGTGATTCCGGTAAGAATGAGCTTGTGTTGTCAGGTAAGAGCTCTGCCAGAGAGTGAGAGGAAGAGAAGAGTCATGCCTTGACCAGCTACTGGAATTTAATCTTGCTCAGATTTTCACCAAGGAATTTGCGGAAAGTATTTGATTGACGTTGGCAAGGCTGGAGGGTTTAGAAACTTAATCTGTTGATAAGTGCGTAAGCTAGGGTACAAGACACCAGCATGTAGTTGGCACGATGCCCACGCACAACCTGTCACTCAGGTGTTTAAGCATTGTCTATCATTAGATGCCCTCCTACGGAACACCTGGATATTTTGCAGCTCAGGCTGAAAGTCTGTGTAAAAGCACTAAGCTATTGTTGCCTTAACAATAATACACTCTAAATGCTTCTTGCATTTGTTTGAATGTCATCCAGGCACCTGAATGAAAATAATAAGCAAATAGTATGTTTGTGAGAGTCTGTTTATGCCTTTCATTCAGAAAATGATGTCAGAGCAGCAGGTGCTTGCCCTAAAGGTCTTTCTATGGGAGCTTATAAAAAACAATCCAAAAGAAACAGGACCACAGGGCATTTACTTTCATCTTCCTAATAAAGGAATAGATAATATTGTTGGACAGCTATTGGGCAGTTCTTACGTGTTTTAAGTATGTACCCTCCTGATTTTCTGGGATTTATTGAACCTCATCAATCTAACTGGCTTACATCGAAATGTCAGAATTGCGATAGTAAATTGTCATAGTCTTGGAAACATCCTGCACACTGCACACACTAATGGAAAACATACTTATTGCTGAGAATGTCCTTATCTGACATTAAGAATATTAAAAAAGCAGTCATCCACGACCACTGGGTTCAGTGCAGAGGCATAATTGTACTATACTGTTATTCTCCATCAGGAGACTACTGGGGCCTTAGTTCTAAGTGTGTTTGTCGTTGTTTTAGCCGATTAACTGAGGAAGAGTTCTGGAATGCACAGTGACTGCAGATGTGATGTGATGTGAGCCTCAGTTAGTTTCCTCCAGCGGTCTTGAGTGGGGCCAAGTCATGACATGTGCGCAAGTATTGCAATGACATGTGTGATGTTGTTCCAAATTATGTGGAGGGATGTTCCTTTGCCAATATTACATTATAAAGCAGTGACCGAAAGGCATATGTCCATGTGTACACATAAATAATTGATAGAGATTGATCTCTCTCACCAGGCTTTATGCCAGAATCATGCTGTTGTACAGTAAACAGGCACAGCGATGAGAGATTTGCTCACTCCAACTCTAAGTAGGGTTATAAAAACAGCCTGAGCACTTTAAAGAACTTCACACAGAGTTTCTAGTTTGATTAACTGAGGGTTGCAGCCCTTATTGCTCTTGTTCAAGCTGTAAGAAAGTTAACTTATACAACAGATCTACATTACACACTACGACTCCCACTAAGTGAATAGTCATGCTAAATCTACAATTTAGTTAAAATTTCCTTTGATATATGGCCCTCTGCAATACTTAATTCTGATTGGTCAATCACATGCACTCATCTGTCAAATGTTTATGCATAATGACCGCTAAACAGTATAACTGACCATTGTTCTAGGACAATTTCCTGCATAGCTGTTTAATACATGGAGTAATGTGTAGTCTGTCGGGCATTATTGCAAAATAAAACCTTTCAAGCTTATACAAGACCATGACAATGACCCTCAATATCCCTTACTTAGTCTAATAGTTGCTTATAAAATAGTTAATTGTTTATTTGCCGAACTTAGCAACTGCAATCTTACAAAAACGAATTCACCAGACGGTAGTACTTGCAGTGTGATTGACAGACAGCTTACTCTCTCCCAGGTTCTAAGCCACTGCCGCCACGTAATGTGAAGCTGACCTCGGTGGAGAAGGGGTTAAAGGTCACATGGGATCCCCCCAGTGAGCTGGACGGACGGCCTGTTGATAACTACAGCATCGGCTACGGGAAGTCCATGAAGTCACTGCGCTTCATGACTGTCGACAAGGACATACGGTCAGAGTTACTAGAGGACGTAGGTAAGAGTGCAAATCATTCATTCTTTAAATGAAAAGCTAGAGACTCGCATTGAGTACTTGAGCACTGTGTCAGGCTCTCATGTGCATGTTGTGTTGTTTTAGAGCCTGGAGTCCTGCATTTTCTCAAGATGAGTGCAAAGAATAAGGATGGGATGAGTAAACCTGTCTACAGGGCAGAGACTCCAGGAGGTGTGTGCTTGCATGTGTGTGTAGATAGAGATCTGCATGTTTCTCTATGACACTCTGTTCCCTTCACTGTTGTATATTGGTGCATGGATAGATAAAGTACAGTATGCATATGAAACACATATGCATGCTTTTAAACACAAATGCATGCTTTTAAATTTCGCCAAAACGTTTGTCATCATTTACTCACTCTTATGTCGTTCCAAACCTGTAGGCATTTCTTTGCTTTTGCAGAACACATTTGAAAAATGTCTCTGTTTTTTGTCCATGCAATTAAAGTCAATGAGGTTTCATCATGTTGTTTGGACCTCACACTTCTTTTGTTTTCTGCAGAAGTCATACAGGTTTCGAACAATACGAGAGTGAGTAAATGACACCAAACTTTTTACTTTTAGGACAATTATCCATTTAAGTATAACATTGTTTATGTACAGTGGCCCCTAAAAACGTTTAAGTTGCACATCAAATATATGACTTTAATTAGAATATCAAATATTAAACTGTTCATAAACTATGCAGATCTACTACCGTTCAAATGTATGGGGTCGGTAAGATTGTTTAAGGATGCATTTATTTGATCAGAAAATACTGTAAAAACACTAATATTGTGAAATATTGTGAAATACATTTTTAATAAATATTTTGTATTTTTATATATTTTACAATGTAATTTATTCCATGATGACAAAGCTGAATTTTCAGCAGCCATTACTCGTGTCGTCAGTGTCACATGATCCTTCAATAATTATTCAAATATTATATGCTTACATCAATCTTGAAAACAGTTGTGATACTTAATACTTTTGTGGATACTTTTTTTCTTTTTCTATTCTTTTGCAGTACCTTTTTCAAGATTTTTTGATGAATATAAAATTCTAAAGAACAGCCTTTATTTGAAATAGAAACCTTTTGCAACAATATAAATATCTTTCCTGGCACTTGATCAATGTAATGTATCCTTGCTGAATAAAAGTAATAATTTCTTTAAAATCTAAATCTTACTGACCCAAGCAGTATGACCAGTCCAGTGGTGTATATATATAAATTACAGCATAACACAATTTCTTTCACTTATTTTTAACAGTGTACACATAATTTTACTGGTCACTGTATACACTCTCAGAAAAAAAAGTACAAAAGCTGTCACTGGGGTGGTACCCTCTCAAGAAGTACACATGTGTGCCTTATTTACTCCTAAAGTGTGCATACAAATACATTAAAGGTACATATTACCTGAAGTGTACATTCTAGTACCTAAATAGTACCTTTCGGAAAAAAATACCACCCCAGTGACAGCTTTTGTACCTTTTTTTCTGAGAGTGTTTCTGAGAGTGTAACTTTTATTAACCTCATTAATTTAGACTCGTTAGACTCTAACACACATTATTATATGGTTTTTACAAGGAAAGTAGTTATAACTTTAATACTCTCTATGTTTTTCGTTCATTTCACAATACTAAGCCAGACTGGATGGCTAACACACACTCATGAGTAGACTGCAGGGTGTGGGGATATATGGTCGTTTCTGTTTTTCAAATAACTGGCATGAGTTGCTATTGAATTCCCCAAAGATAGAGCATTTTTGTGGCCAGTCCTTGTTTTTTTATCCAACCCAGAGCTTGAGTCAAGAGGCTTAAGCCTTGTGTTGTGGTAGCCAGTCACTCGTCCAACGCACTGCACATAAATATTTTCACATAAAGCTTTTTCAGTACGTCCATGTCCCTCTCCAACAAACAGGATCTGGGCATATTGCTGAAGGTCCCACAGCATTTATCCCAAAACATCTGTCATAATGTCATAAAAGCACATTAATAATCCTGCAAACAGATCATAAATGTTTTTGGCTGAGTATATTTTTAAGCAGTTGTAAACATATTTGATGTACAGCTCCTTGTTTTAAGGATAGCTGGTTGTTTGATTGCAATATGTGCTAAACTTTTTTTTTTTACACATTTAGGTGTAATATAATTCAGCTTGAATTATGTGTAACCACGGTGCTGTTTTTTCCTGCAGGGGGAGAGTGGGTGAAACTGGATGGTTTTGCTGTCGAGCCTTTCAACAGATCCTCTCCAGGTAGGCCCAATACTTTCCCAGCCTCTGATTGATGCACAACAATTTTATGAGGAGTATTGTCAAGCAGGATAAAGATAAACATAAAAGAGTTATGAGAAAAATGTTAAGAGAACACAATTTTATGTCAAACCCAACCTTCTTGGAATGCAAGTTTTCCTTCAAACTACTTCAAGTTCTTAAAAAATATAGTTGTTTCTGTACATTAATGGCAAATGACAGATTTCAGACTTACAGACTTATTGAATACATCTATGTTGTTACTCTCTTGAGACGGTTTAAAGTTCGGACATGTGTTTGCATGCCAGAGACCTCCGATACCCAAGTTCATGGAAAGACAGTGGCAGTTTGTCAGCTGTGAATTTGTTAAATCAAAGAGATTTAGTTTCTTACAATCTCAAGAGTAAAAGAGATGAATGGAGAATTCCACAGATTGATTTACATGTGATCAATGGTCCAGCATATACTGCAAAACAAATATTTTTTTAAAAGTTGTACATAAAACAGATTATTCAGTTTTTCAAAAAGTACTTCAAAATTTCTTGTTTAATTCAATGTGTTACTTGCCGTTTCTTTGTAATTATTTATAATTTATTATAATTTACTAGCAGTTTCTGAGTGAAAAGTAAATCCTACACCAACTGCAGCTCTTACATAAACTACATAGATTTTGTTGCTAACTTAAAATAGACAATACAGCTGAATGTTTGGTTTGGTATTGTATCAAAAATATTTTGACACAGAAATACTGATTGTGGTCACTTCCTTAACATCTCCAAAAATGGCATTTCATTATTATTTTATTGCCTTGGTTTTCCCATAATGTTATCCAGTCCATGTTTCTTCTTTGCTATTGCTATTGTCTTGATGTTACCATAGTGTTTCACAATTTTTTCTCTGGCATTGCCGCTGGGTTAACAAAAGACATATGCTTTATGGAATTTTGCTGTTAACCGTGATGTGGCAAGAGTGTGGCAGGAAAAGCTCAATTTTGTTTCACTGCCACCATTGTTGTGCTATCATCTCTTTGTCATCACTTTGGCAGTGGAAATCAGTGGGACTAACCTTTAAGAGCAGGTCCACATGTAGCCTAGCTGAGTCCACACATGGACATGGTAACTCTGGTCTGGTCCCTACAACCTGGAGCTTGTTATCGCATCCAAATCTTCCCACAGAGAGAGAATTCATCAATCAGCGAACAAATCAGACCTGAGGGGTGGGAAAAGAGAATGATGTGGCATCAATGGATCCAAGACATGAACTTGGAAGATTGACACTGTAAAAACAACGAGAAAGGGAAAGAGTTAGAGAGGGGTGAGCTACTATGTTTCACCCCTGTTTCAAGGCCAATGATATGTGAGCCTGCCTCAGCTGTGTTGGCTGGACTCTCTGAATGGGAAGTGGGAATAAGTGTCTGTTTGTGTGTACAAAGGAAAAGGAGTTGCTGTTACTATCGTTTCAGTTCATTTTGAGACCTCACACTTCTTATTAACTTAAGTGTTAATAATTCTGGTAGAGCTTAAGCATCGAGTTAGTGATGCCAGAACAATCATAGGACAGTCTTTAAGCGTGCACGCAAGGCATGCATTAAGCCAAAACCCTCACAAAAAGGCTGAGCTATAAAGGATATGAAGCGCTTTATAGAGGTTATAAAGGATTGACTCATTCCTCTCCTTCCTCCTTTTCTCCCTTTTATTTTCATTCTTTAATCCTCAAAATGATCTGACTTTAGTGATGGGTGCTTTCAAAATACTGCTTCATGAAGTTTTGAAACATTTATTTTAACTGCTTTCAGATCAGTTTTACAATGAAGGTTCATTTTTAATTCATTACAATTTTTAGTGTACATTTTTATATGTAAGTATATTTCAATATATAAACCTAACATATATTTCTTAAATATATACATGAATGTGTGTGTATTTATATAATAAATATACACAGCACGCACACATAAACACAAAAACTTTGGATGATTAATCGTGATTAATCGTTGCTCAGCGCTAATTTTAATAGTTGTGTATAATACAAAAAGAAGAATGATATTTAATTGCTTCTAACTTGCATTTAGTTTGCCAAGCCCTTCATTTTACAGAATCGTAATTTTAATGGTATATAATTATTTGTAGATTGCATTTAATATACAAAAGTTTCATCAGATGAGTTTTTGTTGCATTTACACAGTTTTGATCAGCTGGTGCTGTTAGCCTGTGGTGTTTGGAGTGCTTTGAAACACTGAATCATTTTGCAAAGTAATTGGTTGAGTTCATTCAAAGTTTAAAAAAGCTTCCCTAGTAAGAACAACACACATTTATATTAAAGCTAGCATGTGCAGTTTTTGCACTTCTAGTGTCAACCTCCCCCAACTCAAACACCGCTCTTACGGGTCTATAAAAGCGAAAGCGTGTCTCAACAGGCAAAAGTAGACTATTTTCAAAAAAAGGTCCAAATTATTAGGAATGCCTGTTGAGAAGAAACTTCACAAGTTCATTGTATCAATTGATTACTGAACTTTTGAATGCCACGGTTGAACTGTCACAATCAACCTTTAAATTACGTACAAACTCTAATGAGGAAGTTTGACTACAACCGATCATCTGAGAATGATTAAAGATGCGAAAAAACAGACGGATGGAGAAAGAGAGGGACTGTTTTTCATTATCCTCTCAGGGATGTACGGCACCAGAGAAGGAGAGATGCGCGTGAAGCAGTGTGTTGAAGGAAATAGAGGAGGAAGACTGTCTGACTGTCTCATTCGCCTGCCAAGTCCTGTCAGATGGGGGATTACAGTAAAGCAATAAGAGAGAGGAAGTGAGAGTGCACATGACTGTAAACTGTGTGGCCCTGTAGCTGTACTTACTTTAGCAAATCTTCATGTGTCTTTGTTATTTGCCAGTGTTTTTATTTCAGTAGAGATTGAAAACATGAGTCGTCCTCTGGGAAGAATAATGGGATGTAAAAGTATGAGACCACTTGTGAAATTGCTTCTTCATTCTTTTTCTTTTTTTATTGAATACAACGTGTTTTTTTTTTTGCCTTATAATAGTTGTATGCTTTGGTATAAGCAAGGAAATTTGTGTGACCCTGGACCACAAAACCAGTCATAAGGGTCAATTTTCAAAGGGTCAAAATTGATGTATGGTTTATTAGGATAGGACAATATTTGGCAGAGATACAACTATTTGAAAATCTGGAAGCTGAGGGTGCAAAAAAATCAAAATAATGAGAAAATCGCCTTTAACGAAGACCAAATTAAGTTCTTAGCAATGCATATTACTAATCAAAAATTAAGGTTTGATATATTTACAGTTGGAAATTTACAAAATATCTTCATGGAACATGATTTTTACTTAATGTCCTAATGATTTTTGGCATAAAAGAAAAACCCTTACAATGTACAATGTTGACCCTTACAATGTATTTTTTTGCTATTGCTACAAATATACCCCAACAACTTAAGACTGCTTTTGTGGTCCAGGGTCACATTTGACCTTTTTTACTAAAGGTGTTAACATTGACAACATCATATTTGTGAATTTCTTCATATTTCGTATATTACATGATTCAAAATTCCATGTTCAAATTTGCTTTTGAATCCCAAACTTCCAGACTTTATGGACCCCTCTATGTTTGATAATGTAAAATAAATATTGTACAGTGTTATCACAATGAAGTCATTTATATTAAAGTCAAGTCAATTGTGGACAGATCTCTTTCTAAAGCACATTTAAAACAACAGATGTTGGCCCAAAGTGCTGTACAGCATAAAATTATAATAATAGCAGATTATTAGCCTACATTATTTGCTCTGTCTTTCTTTCATTAGGCAGGATGGTATCTATAACGTCATCACAGATCAACCCTCGGCCCCCTACTCAGAGGACGGCACTAGGACAGCAGATGGCCCCTCAGTCATCCTCAGGACCAGAACCCCCTCATCAAGTAGGACGCCTCCCTCTGCGACCCCAAAACAAACACAGAGTGGACCTCAGCCAGCACCAAGCAGACCAGCGCAATGCTAACAAGCACAAACTGGGTAAGCACAAAAGTCTGGATGTTTGAAGGCTAATAGGAATCATGTTTGAGATAAACATAGTGTATGCCTTTAAATCTAGGTTCAAATATTTGTGAATAGACCTCAGATTGCATGTGTTCAGTATGTCCCATAGCAGGTAATGTGTAATGATACGTGGCCGTATCTGGTATCCCCCCTCTGTTCATAGCGTCTGAGTCCGTCTATGTGGTATCACTGCAGGCACCCAGAGCCCAGGGGAGGAGTGCACCCATCACCACGGCCACCATGAATAAAAAAGTAACACCAGGTATATCACAGATCACAGTGGTGCTAACCAGCACTCCATATTCAGTATTTTGACTCACTCAAACCTAATATTATTCTTTGTCATCACTTTCCATCAGAACCGGAAGTTGTGGATGAAGTAGAGGACATCACAGTTAGAGTATTGTCTCCTCAGTCTGTCCTTATCACTTGGGTTGATCCACTTGTTGAAAAGAAGAAGGAAATACCAGGGGGATCCAGGTAAAAATTAATTATATAATTTTAAATTGGTGGGCCAACTGGAATTGGCTGCATTATATACACTACTGTTCAAAAGGTTGGTAAGATAAGTTTCTTATGCTCAACAAGGCTGCATTTATTTGATAAAAAATACAGTAAAAATAGTAATATTGTGAAATAATATTACAATTTAAAAAGTTTTTTACATTTACGTTTAATATGTTTTAAAATTCCTGTGATGGCAAATCTGGATTTTAGCAGCCATTACTTCAGTCTACCGTGTGATCCTTCACGTGGTCCTTAAAAATCATTCTTATGTGCATATATGATGCTCAAGAAACATGTCTTATTATTATCTGTGCTGTGCAACTTATTTGTGGAATTGATTTCATAATCTTTTGAGGAATAGAAAGTTCAAAAGAGCAGCATTATTTGAATCGGAAAACTTTTGTAATGAATAAATTATTAATGTCTTTACTGTGTCTGTGTCCTTGCTGTGAATGACTTTCTGAACAGTGACCCCAAACATTGGAACGATAGTATATATTTCAGCTTTAGAATTAATGTATGTGCAGGTATTACACTGTGAAATACAGAGAGAAAGGAGAATCTGCTCGATGGGAATACAAGGACACCACTCAGAGACGTCTCATAATTGAAACACTCTCTGCGGACAGCATGTACGAGTTCTCTATTTGTATCTCGCAAGGAGATCAGAAGGGAAAATGGAGTGCATCTGTGTTCCAGAGAACCCCTGAATCAGGTTTGTTTACGCTCCCTGGTCTCTCTAACCCAGATGTTTTGCTTAGTTTGTATAGCTGAGCAGACAATTCCTGATAGTATTTATTATTATAGATATAATTATCTGCAAACTAAAAAGGTCAATGTCAGATAAAAAAAACATCTTATTAGTATTATAACAGAACAGTGTTCAATATTACAAGATTATGATGAAAATATTACTAGAAGTTGTATTTTCTGTGAATGTGGTTTAAAACATTTGAAAAGCTGGTTAATTCATGAAGTGAATTTAATTACAATCTTCACTTGTATTGCATGTCTGAAAATACACTAGTTAATGAAGCAAAGGATAAACAAAAGGGTGTTAGTATTGTGTTGCACACCCATACAAATGCACAAAAACTCAAAACAATCTTGCCTTAGTTTTTGAAACCATGTAAGCATGTTCTAACTGCCTGTTTCAGAGTAATGTCACTGTTTACTGGCTGTTTGGAATTTTTGTTTGGAGTGATCAGAATGACCTCATTCCCATGGAAAACACAAACTGTCTGTTGTTTCCATCTGAAAAATCTCCAGGCTGAAAAAAATTAAGTTCAAGAGAATACACAGTGCTCCATGTTGTTTGTATAAAAATGTGTCAGTCCTAGTTTTACTTTCTCCCACATTTGTCTATGCAGCTCCCTCTGGCCCTCCAGAAAATTTTCAAGTAAAACCACTTCGAGGAAAAGGTACTGCTGTCACAGCCACCTGGGATCCCCCTGAGCAAACAAATGGGCGAATACGAGGTAAGACCACAGGGTAGCTAGGCTACCAATTCAGTAAGATCCATATTGACCATAGGAAGAAATATTTGTATTTGTTTATCATGTAGAGCACCCAACATACTCTTGCCTTACTTATAGTTGTATCTGCATATTTAGCTGGGATAGGAGAAAGTGTTTTAACACTGATAATATTTAATACAGATATCTGTCAGCTCTTTCTATGACTTTTGGAATATGCTCTACATAAAGTACAGAAAACGACTTTGGCATTTGGAGAGTAAGACATTACTAATTGTTGACCATATGTCTTCCCTGAAACCACTTATCTGTATGCAGTGCCAAAATATATGAGGTTGATAAACCTTCAGCATTACAGTTTCTCCAGCAGGCATGCCGAGCACCAGTCTGTAAAGCTAAACCAACACAAATGTACACGTGGAAAACACAAACTGTTCCCAGTTCATGCAGAAGGAACTTTTCCTTTTTAGTATGTTATCCTTGGCCAATATTTATTATTTCAATCCTGGGTATTCCCAGTGTTCGTTGGAAAATGTTTAGCTATGGTATCCAAATGAAATTGACCGTACTGATTGATTTGACATCTACTTCCAGAATACATCCTTTCCTATGCTCCTGCTATGAAACCGTTTGGCGCAAAGTCAGTTACATACCGTGGCACCACCACCTCTGCTACCATAGATGGACTTACGCCAGGTGACCGCTATATCTTCAAAATTCGTGGAGTCAATAGAAAGGGCCAAGGACCACAGACTAAAGCCATTATTGTTGCAATGCCTGCATGTAAGTATTCCTAACAGATGTTTTCCCCCAATAAACTTAAATTAGCATCTTTACAGAAACTTGATTAAGACTGGTATCTTGATTTTGTCATTAGCCAGCTCTACTCACTTAAGGAACACAGACAGCCACAAGACAAGTCAAAGTGCCTCCAAGACATCTTCAAACAATGAATCAGACAATCAGGAGCCAGATGAGATGGAAGAGTCTGATACTCAGACCACATCTCAAGCGCCACCCACCAATAGACGAGGACGCCCTCTTTCTCAAACAAGGTCCTATCACAGCATCTTCTCCTCTGTGAGGGGTTCAGTCAGAAATGGAGGTTCTAGCTCAAGGTCAAACTCAAACTCACATTCTTCATCCACTAATGCCAAAGATAGAGAAGGAGATACAAATGAGGAAGAGAAGCCAACAGACAGTCCAACAGAAGAGGAAATAAGAGCAAATGAAGCTACTGAGGACACAAAACCAGAGAGCAGTAATAATGCATCACCACAAACAGAGGACCATTCAAAACACTCACATAACACTAAAGAATCAAAACCCAATCAGTCTGAATCTGTCCCTAAAACACCTGAGGACAAACGTTCTTCTTGGACCCCACGCACATCCTCAATTGTTGATATTAGCAGATTAAGAAGGCCTAATTCTCGATCAAGAATGCGGAGTGAAGCTTCTTCAAGTTCGTCTCAAAACCAGGAGTCTGCAGCTACAAGAAAGGACCTAACAGCGGTCCCCTATCCTGAGGACAAGAATTCATACAACCAGATGAGTGTCACTGACAAGACGCCTTCAATGATCTCACCTCAGGAAACCAGGCCTGAATCAGTGAAAGAATCAGAATCAGACTCATCTATCTCTTCCTCCTCTTCAGCATCAACTTCATCATCTTCTTCTTCCACCTCATCTTCTTCTGTATCTTCTCCTTCATCCTCCTTACCATCATCATCAGCAGGTACAAGAAGGACTTCCTCCACATCGGGTCGAGTCACAAGTTCAGGATCTGGTGCCATGTACCCTAATGGAAGAAGAGTTGGAATTTCAACTAGAGTTCAGAGACTTCAAACAGGAAAGCACAAACCTGATTCATCATCATCATCATCATCATCATTTGCTTCTTCACAATCAACACTGCCAACAGGAACCAGGACAAACAGTCACAATACAACAGAGGAACATGATACCAACCACAAGAACACGGAGCAAGACGATACAAAGCGTGAACAACCAACTGAAGAAACAAAAAAAAAACATTCTGATACAACTAAAGAGGAACACCCAGAACAAAAAGAAGATAATGATGACAAAGAAGAGAAAAGCAATGGTTATGGTTCCACTTCCCATTCTTCTTCAAGGACTAACCCTTCTACAACAGGAAGAAGTTCACCCCTTTCATTACCAAACCGAAATTCTAGGATAGCTACAGGGAGTCGCAGACAAGATGGGAGAATGCCGTGGAGTAGAACTGCCTCATCTATAGGTGCAGGAAGACCAATTATTAAAGGATTTCCTTCTCGTTCTACTGCTGTGATCTCTCAAGACACCAGTGATAAAACTTCACCCACAACATACCCTTCAAAGCATGAGGTTAATCCTGTCTCAAATAAACCTAGTGTGCTAAATAAAGACACAAATGCTCCAATAAGTTTCAACAATACCAGTAATAATGAAGATGTAAAAATTAGCAATGATCATGAAGATGATTATCTTTACGAAGGAAGTAGAGAGACCTTGGAGAGGCAAAGCAAAAATGCCACCTCAACAGCTGCACCTAAAACCACAACAACAACAGCAACAACTGTGAGCGAACCTCACAGACCTGCCCACAACTTTGAAAATGAAAGTGTGGATAGGGAACAAAGTAGTACCAGTAGCAGTTCAAAGTCACTTCCTTCAGTTGCCCAAAGAGTTCCTATTTTGGCTTCTAATGGTCGGGTCCGCTCTCCTGTGGTAGCAAGCCGAAAAGGTTTGCGGTTCCCTAGTAGGGTGTATCCAGTACAGCACAGAAGAATGGGCTCTGTTTCCACATCAGGCTTGTCACCATCTTCACCACACTCCTCTTCAGCATCATCATCTGCCTCCTCTCAAAACAGTCCAGCAGAATCACCACTTATCTCAAATCCAGATACAGCTGACAGGAGTAAAACTAATGCTAGGCTCACCCCAAGTTCAGTTTCTCGCTCTTCCCATGGGCTGTCTGCTGGTGACAGCTCTAGCGGGAATATATCTCCTGAATCTCGAAATCCAGTGATGGGATCAAGGCAGCGGTCCATTTCAAAGGAAAGCACTCCAGCCAGTGGCTACAAACCTAGTTATGAAAAAGGTAAACAATGTGATGTCTGCAAGGATGCGCATGCTGTACGTACAACAATTTCAGTGTGTGCAGAAGTACATTTTTACTCATTTATCTAATTACATGTTCAGGCAAAAACGGCCGGCCGAATCTCACATCTGCAAATGGCAAAGCATCCTCAACATCTGATGAAATTTCGAAACCAAATGGAGTCCGACATATCACAGGTCCTGATGGAACAAAATGGGTGTGTTTATTTGCAATGTTAATTATTGCTAAATTTGGCAGCCCTGAATGTCTCTAAATCCATTAAGATGGTTTATAGATTATATTAGTTTATTTACTACTGGCAAACTTAACTTCTACCCTTCGTTTCTTGTTCTAATTTTTAAACTAAGACAGTATACTGTTAACTTTTTACCCATAACAGTTTTGTAGCACTGATAGTGACCCCTGGTTTCTTCAATGACTTCCATTTTGTAAAACATAAATGATAGAATGTAATTTAAGATACTGTTATCACAATATCCATTTCTATGGCTTCTGTTATGTCTGCTGTCTGGATACATTAATAAATCAGACAATACTGCAGTCCAAACAGAATTATCTTTAAAGTAAGCAAAGACGTTGATGTGAACAGTTTTGTCTCTCTAGGCATGGAAACTGCACAGGCAGGGACCTTAGGGACTCTTATTCAAGCAAGACTGTTTGACTGTTGCCTCGTTTTGTTTTGAAACAAAGATTCTTCTTCTTTATAAAGTTTCATTCTCTCTTTTAGATAGTAGATCTGGATAAGGGTGTCCTAATGAATGAAAATGGGAGAGTTCTTCAGGATTCAAGAGGAAGACCCAGAAAAGTTGTCATTGGAGAGGACGGCAAGACTATTTTTGGTGAGTGGCTTACAATTTTAACTGACAGTAATAGAAATATATAAAGAAGAAGCCTGTTTTAAACTGACTTTTGTCTGTGTTTGCTATATTAGATGACCAGGGCAGCCCACTGGTAAACCAGGAAGGATTAGCATTATTTGGTCATGGAAGAGACAGTCGGCCTGTGATTAATCCAAGTGACAAGTACCTTACTGTGGGAGGAAAACCCATCGTGGGCTTGGACCGCCCTAAACCAAGGACTACAACCACTACAACCACGACTACAACAACCACTACAACCACAACTACAACAACGCCAGAACCCACAACAACAGAAATGGTAACAGAAACATTGGAGCAGTCAACATTAGCTGCTGAGCCTACATGTCCACCTGGACTTTATTCTCAACTGGACAAGAATGGTTTTCAAATATTGGATGCTGATGGAATACTTAACTGCTACTCTGAAGGTGAGGTGAACTCTTAACAGCCATACTAAACTTAAATGTGTTTTAAACAAGACAGTTAAGTAATATGATGTGGATTTAGTCATATGTGTCAAAGCTAAAATGATGGAAAAGATACTCTTAAAATGGGACAGAAAAGTGTTTGGCCCAGTTGGCTCTTGTATAACAAGCCTTGTCACAGGAATGTAGTAGTACCCACAAGACCTGATCCTCTGTAATTTAGAACCAGTATTCAAAGGATAATGTTAGTTAGGATGTACAAAGTAAACCTCAAAGGACATCCCCTGTTATGCCTGAAAAACCTCTGCTATGCTTTGAATCTGCCTGTCAGCAGCATGCTTTTTTGGAGAAACAGTCTTTTCCTCCACTTTAAAAAAAATATTAAATAAAGCAATAACTGCCAGGTCCATGATTTTCTAGACATAAAAACAAAAAACAAATACCAGGTGAGATGTGCAATCACATCAAGGCCCAGTTACACTAAGTGAACCCTCAGTGTTATTCCAAACGTGATGTGTGTAATTTTTTCAGTGATCAAATATTTTCTCCTATCCCGACTTAATATGTGGAGAAAACTGTAAGAATTTGTAGGTTGATTTTCCCCAAAAAAGTGTAAACACAACATTCCCAACATCCCAACCAGTGGCGTCATTTTAGCAAGGGATTATCTGTTTGTCAGACCAGAAAAATAATTCTGTCTAACTATTTTTACATTTCTGAATGGTTGGTGACACTAGTGGCAGAATCTACATATCTGAATTTAAAGAGGTCATATGATGTTGCTAAAAAGAATATTATGTGTTTATGTGGTTTAAGGTTAAAAAAACACATTATTTTCCGCATACTGTACATTATTGTTGCTCCTCTATGCTTCGCCTTTCTGAAATGCGTCGATTTTTACAAAGCTCATCATTCTCAGAAGCGATGTGTGCTCTTATTGGCCAGCTATCCAGTGCATTGTGATTGGCTGAATACCTCATGCGTGTGACGGAAATGTTACGCCCCATACCGTATTGTGATGGCGTGTCCCGGCATGACGAGACAAAAACAATAAAACACATTATAAACGAGGCATTTGTTGCACCCAGTGGGGACATAATTACTGATTATAATGACGTATACTGTCTTTTTACACATCGCATTGCATAACGCTGTGTAAATATTACCATGTCTGCATTTGTGATCGGAGAAACGACAAACAACAAGCACTACTCTACACTGCTCAAAACTTGCGTTTGAATAGTCAGTGGCAAATTCTTTAAATATGAAAACATACTTACAGACTGTCCTTGCAAAGTTGGAATTGCCCCACTTTATAGAAACAGCCTCTGTGCACAACTAGCATTGTAGGCTACTCTCCCAGGTTCAGGAAATAGTCCTCCGTAAAATGCGCTGCACACACTCTAATATTTGATTTCTAGTTGTTGAACTGTTTTGGAAGCTGGAACCAAACAAAGTGTTGTAAATACAACTTTCAACCACTGATTTCTAGTTGTGTCCTCTTTTGGAAGCCCAAACAAAGTAGTTTCGCTTTCACAACGAAACACAGCATCTCCAGGAAATAAAAATCACACCCTCTTTCTTTGCCTATACATTTGGGCGGTGTTATGCTGGCGGCAGCAATCAATACTACAGCGAGAATGTGAAAAATCACACCCTCTTTCTTTGCCTATTTAAATGAGCCGTTTTATTTGGGCGGTGTTATGCAAATCTTCCCACAATGTGATGTAGACATGTGGGGGCGTATTTAAATGAGCCGTTTTAGGAGGGCGTAGATGAGTCTTAACTTTTATAATGAATATCTCTTTGGGTTTAAGACTTTAGTCTTTGCAACTTTAGAGATTGTGTCTATGCACGAACAGCTTGTAATACTCCAAAGAGAAAGGAAAACTTGAAATCACATCATATGACCCCTTTAACAAATGATTGAAAAAAAAATTTTGGTTCTATACATCAGCTGTTGATTTGATTTTGTGATGTGGGAGTTGAACGTGGGCTTTCTGTCAAGAAAAAATAATGTGAACTTTCTGTCAGTTGTGGAGTGGCACAGATCTATAGTATATGCATTTACAAAATAGATAGGGTGAATTTGCCTTTTATGCTGACTTCACATTTACATTAGCTGCGTTTTACTTACCGTTCAAATTGCGCAAATTGAAATTACGAATTGAAAATACACCCAGTGGAAACATCAATTTAGCAAAAAACACTATATATTGCAAAAAAGCTTTACGCTTGCATGAAGTGTTTTTTCTGGCAATTCGAAATTATTAATTCAAAACTATTTAGCAAAACTGCAATGGAAAAGTTTTTAATTTTTTTATTCACTATATAACCTCGAAGAAACACCTCATAAAGGGTTGCTCCCAAGCATAAGGGGCTTTCCTTGCCATTGATGCTTGGACAACCCCTTATTTACACATTTATAAAATATCGTAAAAGGTTTACACAAATCTGTTGTGTTGAATCTAAATTTTATATATATAAAAATATATGTATATGAAATGTGAATTCCTAATTCTTAAAGGTAATGCTACATTTCTATGTGATTATTAAGCTAATTGTTTATGTAGATTTGTTTACTGCCACAGACTGAGTCCACCAGTTCAAATGAAATTGAGCCAAAATCGATGATTTATTTGTACCACTTGAGAACAGGATTCCTCTGGCTTCCACCTTCCCTAAGAAAACACAGTTCAGAGATGAGTTCTGGTTATGGTCAGCATGGCATCTGATGATGCTGTTATTAATGAAGATGTATTGGCTGATTGCTTTGTTTACTGGCTACCAAGCTACGAGCAGGTTGTTTTTACTTTTGCTTTTTGTATGGCCATTTGTACTCCATTTCTCTATTAATCCATTAAACTTTATAGATGCCATTTGTTTGCTGTTGTTCAAGGGGGTACATTCCTGCTTTTTATTCTTATTTTTTCATAATAAGTGGCTTTATAGATTGCAAAGTGAAGAGCTGCATGATTCAGTGTGCACAAACTTGGATGACCTTTCTCAAATCGCAACAAGACCTTGTTGTATAATCATTTTTTATGTAATTCTGCTGGTTTGTTGAACAAGGGGCAGCTAATGTGGCCAAGCTGCATTTAGGGACAAGCTTGTTTGCATACAGCTTTAATAATGACTTGGCTTGTCCCAATAGTAATTTCCTTGTTGTGACAGGAATCTTGGGCAAGAGTATATTAATCATAAAGAAAAGTTTGGTCACATTCTCACTACTATAACTGAGCAATAGCATTAAAGTTGCGTGTATAGTGGACCTAAAAAGTAACTGGGCAGTTTTGGATACTTAAACCCGACTTCTTTGAAATAAATACCACTTGGCTTTATATTTTGTTATATAATACAAAGGCGTTCATACATTTTTAAATGTGACATGAGTGTCCAAACACTCTTTGGGCCACTGTGAGGTGGAATACAGCATCCTGTGGACTTTTATTCTTCCTTTTTTTGATTACTACTCTATCTTACAGATGGGCTTTTTGAGGAGACTACCACAACCCCAGTCCCACTTCCTACGACAACACTGGCTCACAGAACAGAGACTCCAACAACACAGTCTCCAACTCCTGAGACACGGCCTTTGAACAACACTCCTTCTTCAGAGTTTGATGTGGTTGGAAAGAAACGGTTCACAGGTAATACGTTTGGTTTACTACATACTACAACAGTTAGTACTCTGATATAAAATACCATATTCCCTGTTCTTATTGGTTCCAAACTCAGCAATACCATGCTGAGATTAAATCTCT
The DNA here is from genome assembly GCA_027422405.1 of Ptychobarbus kaznakovi. Lineage (NCBI taxonomy): Eukaryota > Metazoa > Chordata > Actinopteri > Cypriniformes > Cyprinidae > Ptychobarbus > Ptychobarbus kaznakovi. The sequence goes on along the minus strand of CM049794.1, from coordinate 42,217,558 downwards.
CAGGAAACACATAACTGGCCGCTCACAGTTCATTTCTTTCCAATCACCTCAGCATTTCCTGTAGATGTAAGGCACTTGAGAGTTGAATGGTGAATGTGAAGGAAATGTATCTGGCCTACAAATGCAGCTCATGCAGCAAATAAAATAGCGCACACAGCTGACCTTAGCTAGGATTTATATGCAAATACTTGTTGTCCCTCGGTAGTTGAATGATCTTCCAAACTCCACACAAATTTTCAAATAAAGAGACAAAGCTGTAACTCTTAACCAAAATGTTTACAAAGGCTCTAAAATTGCTTTTTCCGGAAGCGTAAACAATTGTGCATATATCCCTTTTTACACCTGGCCTTAACATGCTTTTTCAGTCAGCTCACTTTTGAATTGCCGAATATAAATACACCCAAAACACAGTTTAATCGGATTGTGATCGGACCTCTGAAATTACATTCGCAGGTGTCTGGGACAGAGTTTGACCACATTTAATTTAGATGTAAATACAAATATGTTTTCATTATCTACATTCAGCTACGCAAGTGTAACGGATGTATGCCAGTAAGGGCTGTGTGTAAACCTCACTCTCCTGACCTCAAAAAGAGGCGCTCTGGCGACTGACGCTAGAGGCTGTAGCCTTTGGCGTTCCTTGTTAGAGCGCCCGCCTCCCGCACCGGAATCCTGGGTTCGAGACCCGCTCAGGAGCAAGAACGAGTTGTGGTGGTGTGGACCCGGGGGGGTTACACAAGTAACAATTGAGATTGTGCTACAAATAAACATGTCACTTTGAGTCATTCAAGTCCTGTGTTGCAAGTTCTTTTAATTATGCTGCTCTCACAGTGTGAAAAAAGACACCACACTCTTGTGTTTTTCTCACCTGATTCTAATTATTTTATAGTATCAGACTTGGAATCTAATTTCTCACCAAAGAGAGCACTTTACAACCTTTTCTCCCCATTTATTCACTTCTAGCCCCATTAAAATCCTTCACTAGGGTGTTTGCAAAGACATTTTGAATGATCCAGTTTTGAATTATGCAATCCAGATACACTGAATATGCATTGGTATAAAGGTGTTAATCCAATCAAGCTAAAATATCCAGATACTACCCAGATATGACACAAATGTCAGGTTTAAAAGGGGCCTATTTTTACACAATATTTGACTTGGACGAAAGTGTCTGTTAAATAAAAAAACATTTATGGGATGTGACCCAGGGTAGTTATGAAAATTAAGCCATAACAAGATGTCAGTAGTAAATTTGAGGTCTATAAGAGGTCTATGAGATTTTTTTTAATGTTTTTAAAAGAAATCTCTTACGCTGATCAAGGCTATACATATTTATTTATAAAAAATACAGTAAAACAGTAGTATATTATGAAATGTGATTATATTATAGTTATATTGATATAATTTATAATAACTGCTATTCATTTTAGAACGTGATTTATTCTGTGATGGTAAAGTTGAATTTTCAGCAGCCATTACTCTTGTCTTCAGTGTCACATGATTCTTAAGAAATCATTCTAGTATGCTTATTTGGTGCCCATTTCTTTTTTATGAATGTTAAAAACTGTTGCTTTTCAGCATTCTTTGCTCAAGGCAAAATTGAAAGAACAGCATTTATTTGAAATATAAATATTTTGTAATATCAGTCACTTTTGTTAAATTGAATGCATCCTTGCTGAATAAAAGCATTAATTGCTTTCTAATAAAAAAAAATACTGACTCCAAACTTTTAAATAGTAGTATACTGCAAATTGAGAGTAAACGGGGGAATAGCCTCTTTGGATCATGCTATTCTAAGTTTACTTTCTACTACTAGAGGTCTCTCCCCTATGGCCAGAGTGTAACTAACCTTGTCAACCCTCAGGTCCGCATCTAATTCTACATACCATGTGCTGGTAGAGGCTATTCTAGAGTCCATTGACTTTAGGGGCTCTGAGGACTCAGGTTCTTTCATGTGGGCAGCTTCTGTAGGAAATATTTGAGAATGCCTGAGTGAAGGTATTTAGACTCAGCTCTATGAATTATGGCTGAATGTCTGTGGGTTTGGGCTTCCTTCCTAAATTCTTCAAGACTCATGATCTGTGTTAGGATATAGGTGTGTGCCTGAATGAGAAAAATTATGAAGTTTTATTTCTTATTGTTATTAGGATGCTTCCAACCAATTCCCAAAAAGTGCAATTGTATTCCATTTAGCAGTGGATTAGTGCAATCATGATGTGACCCTATGTTACCTGACTCTAGTCAAGCTTTTTCAGGTTCAGCATGAATTCATTTACCAAGACTGACTATAATAACCTTTGAACATTAGGTTCAGCAGACTCCATCTTTCCAAACTTAAATCCCCACAAGCTATACACCTAGCTATGGAACATTGTTTCAGGTCCAGTTTGCATGCAGAGACATGTGCCAGATGAGTTTCAGAAATGGTTATGCTGAGCTGGAGCTTTGGCTAGTCAGCTGGCAAATTTAGTTCTGCCCCTTGACTCTTTACAGTACTGCACATGCAGTAGAGAAGTTGCTATATTGCTATAGTTGCACATTGCTATAGTTATAAGTATCTGCTAAGCTCATCTACCACAGCTTGGCACAAATCTGGTCTGGTGTCCAATAGAGGCATGTTACAAAAGCGACTTGGAGACCCAGCTTTTCTACTTTCTTTGCTCTCTCTTTCTTTCCATTTATTTCTAAGTTTAGTAGGTTTTGGTTACATAAGCTTTTAATCTACAGACAAACTTATTTCACATTAGCAATACACTGTTAATAATTATTATGCTATTAAGTTTACAAGTTTAAAAAAAAAAAGTGATATAATAAAATGTATATAATTAATTATGTCTATTTAGCAGTTTTTTCTGCAACTATAATGTCTTTCAATTACAATTATTTCAGTATTAAATATTGGTGTTTATACATTGATGTGAAATATTAGCATAGGATTAAATTAATAATTTGAATAATAAATAGTCATATGTAATTAATATGAAATGTCGACTTGATTGATAGTCCTAAACCTGCTTAAACAAATTGCACACAAGTGTTGAGACTCAGGTATCACTGATTAAGTTACTTGTTGAATTTCTCGAATGCATATCTTATGACAAAACAGGGGTCTTCGTGGCCTAGATTTTAGTTTTTTGATCATTAGCCAGCAATCCAAGAGCTCCTACTGTTTCATGGCTCCTCTAATGTACTTTTGTCTTGGCAGAAATGTAACATCAACTGCTCTGGCTAGATACATAGGAAAACAGCAGAAGAATGAGAAAAATATTATAAGCCAACTCCTCATTGTTTTATGAAGGAGGCCCTCAATGGTCACTAGGTTGATGATTGTAATGTATTTATATTGCAGTATTAGAAAATGGCTATGCCCAGCAGAGCTATTTGAGGAAATAGAGATAACAGCACCATTTAGACCACTGGAGCCAGAAGCACCACTGAGCTCTTCAAATACAAAAGTATGATTATTGAAAGAACCGAGGAACCAAGCTGTGCCTGTATAGAAATACTGCATGTTCCAGGCTGTGACTACAGCATTTGGCCTCATAATGCTGATATTTGTACTAATGGGTACAAGAGGAGGTGCTTGAAGTCCTAGTAAAATTGAGTTGAGGAAGCATACATTAAAATGATGGGGCAGGCATCTATGATTGAGGAGAAGCACTTAAAAGAAGTCAGCATCATGAGGTCTAGCTCCACCAAAACAAGCGTCATACCCATAAAAATTCAGCTCCAGGAACATAGAAAACACAGCTCTTTGGTAAAACGTCCCGTCCTCGATGCATGGAGAGATAAATCCTGACACTCCAGATTTTGGGCTGCACAACAGGCACATACTTACACATACTTACACATATGCAAGCCATTTAAACAAAGAAACATGTCAAGAAAGAATCCCTAAATAAAACGACATGAGCTAAATGTGCTGATATCAGCTGAGAGCGGCTTCCTTCTGGCCCAAACCTCAGACGTCTCCTTAAATATTTATTGCTTTAATATGCTCGGGTGTTCTCTGCTCTCCAGATCCACCAACAAGTCCACTATATTTCAATTCATCTCTGTTGTGTTTGCTCCCACCTTGCCGAATGACTCTCTCTGTAGGTGTGAATACAGTAGCTGTAGTGCTTGCTGTGTGTATGAGAAGTAAATAGAAGTTGAGTCTTGATACTTATTCTTATGCATTGTTCAGTTTTTCTCCCATCACACTGTATTGTGGTTTTTGGTTTAACACCCGTAACGAGAGCAGCTTGAACGTGTGTTTGAGTCTCAGTCGGTCTTAGTGGAGGCACATGCACAGAAGTGTGTTTTTTGTTCTGTATCAGGGTCAACATCACATGGAGCTTTTGATTGGCTCCAGGTGTGAATCTTGTGGCCCAATCGGACGAGGGTTTCTGGAAGTGTTCACAGCTGTGGATCCAGCTGGCACTGTGTGGGACGACAGAAATAACAAAATTTCATTGAGCCAACAGGAAAAGGTCTACAGCAAAATATCAACAATGGTAGCTTTTATTGTCTGTAACCACGAGCAAGAGTAAATTGGATTCATTCTTAAACTAGGACAACAAGCTAATGCAAACAACACAACAGAAATGTAATGCTTACCAAACGGAACTTCCAGCACCATGTTATTTGTTGTCAGTTTGCACAAATATCAATGGTTTTGCAATAATTTTTGTATTACTAGTTGTAGCAATTAAAACGGACAAATTGCAAGTTTTAAAGTTTTTTTTCTGCAAGGATGCATTAAATTGGTCAAAAGTGACTGTAAATACATTTATGATACAAATTTCAAATAAATTTTTTTTTTTTTTCATTCATCAAAGAATCAGAAAAAAAAATACTGTATAATGCTTTCCACAAAAAAAAATATTACATAGCACATCTGTTTTCAACATTGATAATAAGAAATTATTTATGAAAAAACATGTGACACATCATGTGACACTTACGACTAGAGTATTGGCTGCTGAAAAATAAGTAATATTTTAAAGCTGCAGTCCATAACTTTTTTTGGTTAAAAGTGATCCGAAATCATTATTTAAACAAGTACATAATCAGCCAGTGTTTAAAACGATCACCTTACTTTAGCCCGATTCACAACGGTTACCTTATAATAATGTTTTCTCATTTGAGTGGAAGGTTTTTTTTAGGTTTTCGGGGGGAGATTCGAGCATGGCACTGCGTCATTACGTCATGTCTGTAAACATAGAAGGCTATCACATGAGGATCCTGCAGGTGACGCATCGTTTAGCCTTTCCTCACAGCAGATGTATCATTTTGATGGCATATTGTAATCCAGAAAGGTGTTTATGAAACACATGTGAATGTAATTAAATTGCATTCCAGATTTAAATGTGCTTCTGAATACAGATAGCCAGGGATTACACAAGATTTGTATTTTAAAGAAAACCATTTCGAAGGAAGGATAATTAGCTTTTTTTCTTAATATGAAATTCGAATGGTATGACGATTAGTTTAGATTGTACAGAAACTGCAATCTGCACGCTAATACACACTATACTCTTAGTCACGCAATTCTGATGTTTTTAACACTAATCATTTGAGAATAAAGTATAACAATAATAATAATTTGCACGGTTTGATGTGATATGAGCTAACCAGTCATTAGATTAAATCCCCATTGGTAGCGCGATTTTATTATCATGCTTTTTTCCTCAGTTGGTCAGAACAAACGTGGCAGACTTGTTACTTACACTCTTAAAAATAAAGGTGCTTCAAAAGTTTCTTCAAGCGATGCAATAGAAGAACCATTTTTGGTTCCACAAAGAACCATTCAGTCAAAGGTTCTTTAAAGAACCATCTCTTCCTTACCTTTCTATAATCTGAAGAACCTTCTTTCACCACAAAGAACCTTTTGTGAAACAGAAAAGACAAAAGGGCTCTTCTATGGCATCGTGAAGCACCTTTATTTTTAAGAGTGTACTTGTTCAGATGGCAATATACAGTGACAATTCTTATTTGGGTCATATATTCAAGACGTAGGCTTGAATCTGTGATTGCGAAGTACAGTAAATATCCACACCGGTGCGGTGACTGACTGCCACACATTCACCTCAAAACATTAGATTCATCCGCGCTGGAGCAAGAAAGATAATTCCGCAAGCAGCTGCAATTCCAGGTTTTCAAATAGAGATGGCGACAAAGAGGCAAAACTTACAGACTGCAGCTTTAAAATACTGTACATTAAAATACAAAATAATATTGCAATATTACTATTTCAATACTCAATATTACAATATTATTATTTTCACAATATCACTGTTTTTACTTTATTTTACAGATTTCATACAAAAAAACAAACAAACAAAAAACGTACAGACCCCAAACATTTAAACGGTAGTGTATACATAAAACAGTCCAAAGTCCGAGAGCACATTGAACATTTATTTTATAATTATTTACCTAAATTAATTCAATCATTTTTTTTAATTTTGAAAAGTTTAAAACAAAAGTTATGATCCAAAATAAAATATAATTATTTATGATTTTGCACTATTGCTACTTGATCATGTGTTTTTACAGATGTTTAGATCAGGTTTCACACAAATTTGTGAAATACATCACTCGAAATTGCTTATAAACTGTAATAAAACAAAATGTTATATTATAGTAGCAACATTGCATTTGCGTTTACGTATTTCCTAAATGTGCATATTTTCCCTTTCTCTTCTTTTCCTTAGCTCCATATGTAAACTACATCCGTAAAGACCCTGGAGCTCCCTGCTCCCTGACCGAGGCTCTGGAGTACCTTCAAGTGGATGTCTTAGCAGATTTGATGGAGAAGGAACAACAATCAATCAATCAAAAGCAGCAACCCAAAAACAAGCCCCATAATGTCACTGTGGTTGCTATGGAGGGCTGTCACTCCTTTGTGATTTTGGACTGGGCACTTCCACTGAAAGATGACATGGTATCTGGTGTGTAGCAGTTCCTTTTTATTATTTAAAAAATGCTTTTGCAGTTGCAAAACTCTTAAAAAAATGACTTCTGTATGTCTGTAAGTTTCACCACAATGTTTGCTAGATGTAATATGCACATTTACAAGCTTTCTTTGCATCTTATATCATTTGGAGATCAGATTTAGGCTTACGATTAAAGTCAAGATCACTGTTGAAAAATACGCTTTGTTAAATTTAACAAGTCTTGAGTTATTTATGACTTGATTTATGCTCAAGATGAGTAGTTTTATTTTCCATGGACTGCGTTTTAGCTGCTTTTTCCAACATACCAAATGTGCAGCGATTTCTTAGAATGCATCAAATAGATGTGAAAAACACCCTGTTCAGTTTATGAATCATCCTATAATGTTCTATTCCTCTATCTGCAATTTATAAATCTCATAAAGCAAGTTAATCATGCATGGGCCTGTTTGATAGCAACACTGAAAAAGATTTATAGCACCAAATACTGAGAGAGAAAAAGGCACATCAGACATGTCAGCATGAATTTAGTGAAGACAGAAGACACGAAGACAGCTATGCAATTAGCTAATTAACTGCATGCTTTCCTCGTTTGGTAATAGCATGACGTTAAAGGGATAGTTCACCCAACAATGAAAATTCTGTTCATGTCATTCCAAACCATTCATGAATTTTTCTCTGTGGAACATAAAAGAAGATATTTTGAGAAATGTCTCAGTAGGTTTTGTCATCCATGTATTGGAAGTCAGTGGTCACCAACATTCTTCAAAACATCTTGTTTTGTGTTCCGCAGAAGAAAGAAATGAATAAAATGAGAGTAAATCATGACAGATATATCTGTTTAATTGTGCAGGCACACAGCGCTGTCATTTGTGAATTGGCACATTCCATAATATACCTCACTTTCATAGAAAGCCATGTTTACTGTAAAATCAATAGAGATGGCTTAATTTCATAATTTTTTTGTATTGTTTTGAAATAAGATGGAGGATAGTGGGCTGAAATACTTTATTCTTACATACCCCAGTTTCTAAACATGTAGTATGCTGAACTGTCTTACATGCCGTATAGTTTCCATTTAGTGTGCATTACCAAACACAAAACTATATATAACACTTCTCTATTATATTGACTCTGACAGTTTCATCCTGATTCACACAAACAGGGAGGAAATTCCCACAGCCACTGTTAGTGTCATGATATGATGTGTGGGGAGGTTTAAATGCAGGGGATTCCCTGCCAACTGACAACCGATAACCCATGCTTAGATGAATGGAGCATAATTTTCAACATATGAAAAATAACGTCCATATGCTCTTGAATAAAATTGTACAAGGCAGTCTAATATTACTGTAGGGGTTTCATAATGTCTTTTGCATTACTAGACCTAAAGCATTTATTATTTATTTAGTCATTTAGCAGACGCTTTTATCCAAAGCGACTTACAAATGAGGACATTATAGAAGCAATCAAAACCAACAAAAGAGCAACAACATGCAAGTGCTATTACAAGTCCTGGTTAGCCTAACGCAGTACACGTAGGAAGCTTTTTTCTTTTTTTTTCTTTTTAGTTCATGATACTGTACATTTTCAAATTCAACATAATATTTATTAGTGTGTGCATATAGGCCTATATACTGTATATATGTGAAAACTAGAGTAATGACCAAAATCTGAAAAATCTGACCCCAACTTTTTGATTCGCATTTTATGTAAAGTTAGCAAATTATGGTTATCGACAATTGACATTGCTTGGAGAACCTTGTTTCTTCAACAATCTCTTTTAATAAAAAAAAAAAATTTCCAATCTACTTGACTCCTTTTCAGTCATCCTGCCTTCTTTCATAAGCTTCACTCCTGCACTGCCACTCTCTTTCATATTAAATAATGGAAAATACACGCATGTGCTTTATATACATCCTGCTGCGTTGGCAGGAGTTTAGTCCTTCCATGGCATAATAACGAACTGGAATTATATTGAGGAATCTCTGCACAGACATGACCAATATATGCTCATTTATTTGAACCTCTCACATTTAGAGTATGCTTTAATTGTTCGCCCTCTCTTTTATAGGCTATATGGTACATAGTGCATCCTATGACGATGTCCTAAATAATAGATGGTCAACCAGATCCTCAAGTGGAACCCACCTCCCTGTTGAAAATCTCAAACCCAATTCCAGGTGCGATCTAGCATGTGACAGATCTCATGCACACAGACACAAACATATTCCATCAATGTATAGACTAATTTACAAGGTTTTGCATGCGTGTGCTTGCACATTTAAGCATCTGTGTTCTATAGTCCACAATTCAAAATACAAATACAAAGCAGGTCTGAGTTTCAGTGGAGATCTTTTGGGAGGCGTCCTAAATCATGCTTAATCCATGAACTCCAACAAAACGCTGGGAAGCTGTCTGTGAGGCTTGCTGGTATACTAAGCTATAAAATCATTACCACTTACTTTATTGAACATAAATTTATATGAGAGTCATTTATCGCAACATCGTCTAGAAATAGTGATGTATATTTTCCCAAACATCTTTTGCTAAGTCTTAAACTATCTCTGACAGGATAACTGATCGAAGATGTAGTTGAATATGTTAAATATGTGATAGGGAGCTAGGGACTAATATATAATTAGTAAGGCTGTCGTAGTTAACTCGTTAATGCATATATTCAGTTTGACATCATATCGGTTTTATTCTGTGTTGTGTCATTTCTAACTAATCTGAATCTTTAGAGCAGATTGGAACTGATAAATCAAACTCAGACAAGATATTTAACAAACGTCAATTGCATTAAATCATTTTTCTGGCTTTTTTTAAGTATGGTGAAATTTAAATATCATCAAATCTTTTTTTCAGAAAACAAAAAATACAAAAGTTGACAGTAAAGTTATTTATATTCTACAAAATATTTGTTTTGTACTTCCTATTCAATAACGGATGCTTAAAAGAATAGCTCCAAAAAGCGGCACACCTGTTAGTAATAATTTTAATTTATAATAATATTATTAATAATAATAATAAATGTTTATTACGCTCTAAATCAGCCTATGATTTAGAATAAGTAATGACTGTTGAAAAGTTACAGCAATAAAAAATATATATATTTTTTTAATTAAATTATAATAGTATTTTACAATATTTACTGAAATAAATTCAGCCTTGGTTCACAAAATAGTTTCTTTTGAATAAACATGTATTATTATTATTATTATTATTATTAATTAAAATTATTAACTTCTCTTTTAATTAATTTAAAAAACATTACAAAATCTTACTGACACCAATTTTTTTAACAATAGTGTAATTTTTTTAACAAATAAAGAGCACTCTTGTATACATTTCAATTTCAAATAGCATATTATTTAATCTTCTTTCATTAAAAAAATATTTAATATGTTAACTATAAAAAAGATTTAGTGACATTAATTATTTTAGACTGATAGCCCTAATAATTATTTCATAATTATTGTCCAGTCACCCTCCAAAAAAAAAAGCAGCTGCGAACGAGAGTTTTTCACTCTGTTCACAAGAGCTAGAGAAACTGCTATTTTATGCGGTGGAAACTCATCAGAACCTGCCCGCCTTTAGCCAAGACTCAATTTCAACCATATTGACTGAACTGCACAGTCTACATGTGTCTGTTTCTTGAATGCTGCTCTTACTGTAACGCTGTAAACCCCTACCAACACATGTTTGCAGCAGTAGATAAGGGAGCTGTTTATGGGCTGTCTGGATATTTCCCACAAATGTGAAGTCATTTCTGCCTACCAGACCCATCTAAGCGTTTTCTTCACTAAGCATTGGTACATTACAGCAGGCATGATCTGTATCATAGAATTGGAGCGCCCATCATTCCGAAAGTTCTGCACATCCCTTACTAATTTGTATTCATTAAATGTGTTTGCTGATTCAGTGATGATTTCAAAGTGTAGCAATCTCAGCACACATTTAGTTTTAAAATCAGTGCAGAAAATGCAAAAAACATGTGCAGATCTCGTCTGGACCTGCACACGGGTTACTCACGCATGCATAAATGCATGCAGCTGTGTGAAACGCCCCAGGTTTGATTGACATTTGTTTTGTACATTTTCCCAGACAGGCAGATGCACTCTCTCCATCACTACCTTGAGAAAACACATGAATGCTTATGCACTCATTAGAGATGTTCGGTTCATAAGTGTGGAATGTGAGGATGAAGTTGTTTTTATTGTCCTCTGGGATTCATTTAGAAGCCTCTGTTATTATAGCCTCTCAGCCGAGCTCAGTGACTGACAACTTTATAATTCAGCCATGAAGTGTTGATAAGTTTTATGAATGATTTGTAATAGCTTTTAGAGCTAGGTAAATAGTCTAGACTGCGGACAATAACAGCTTCCTTCTTAGTCAAAGTAACAATGACAAACCACTTGGATGCCATATCGAGACTTGCATCAATTCCACAAAGAGTTATGGTCAGAAGTACAAGGAAAAATAAGACACGCATTCACATACGCATATACTTAATAATATATGGTCAAAAGGACAAGAAAAATTGCACTTGGACACAGAAACAGTAACACACATCCTAGTTGAAATATGACAGCCCCCCTTCCACTGGCGGTCTGACTGTAATTGTCCATTTTCTTTTTATTTTGGTCAGAGTTTCCACGTGGCTGTGCTAATTTGATCCAGCAGTGCTGATTTTATGTCATTAAACGGGTCCTGAGCTAAACCAAGTGAAGCGTGAGCTTACTGAACAGCCTCTCACTGGCAGAACAGAAGGCTGTGAGTGCTGTTAGCGCTGCCTTTGAACTTCATCACACTTCTCTGTTTTAATTGATTTACTTGTCTAATTTATCCTCTAAGGTAAAGGATGTGCCAGAGTCAGAGCAGAATAAGTGGTTGTGGTCTGGTATTTGGCACAAAGAGGTTTTGTCGGATTGGAAATTCCATGTTGATGTGTTATTCTCTAGCTCACCCTGACACACAGTCTCTTCTGGTCATTACACTCTGTTACCCTTCTCTTTTGCCAGAGGCTCACTCTTATAACTTTCTCTCGTGCATGTTTTATTCATGCACAATTTAACTGTGCCCTTTGCCTTTTTCTTTTTCCAACCAGTTTTTTTTTTTTTTGCTTTTAAATTTTTTCCTATCCTATTTTAATTTTAAACGATATAATACTGTTAACAGTTATCCGTGAATAATTTCCTGGCAGTACATTTTCTGTTCGTTTTATTTATTGTTTTAATTTGTGGTTTATTTCCTATGCTTTTTCATTTACTTCTTTTTATTTTCTTATTCCTATATTTTCCTACACATTTTTCATCACACTTTATTTTAAGGTCCAATTCTTACCATTAACAAACCATTAACTACAATTTTTGCCTCAATAGTCTTCTAATTTGCTGCTTATTAACATTTAGTAATGTAGTTGTTAGGTTTAGGTATTGTGTAGGATTAGAGATGTAGAATATGGTCATGCAGAATATGCTTTATAAGTACTAATAAACAGCCAATATGTTAATAATAGGCATGCTAATAAGCAACTAGTTAATGGTGAGAATTGGTCCCTATACTAAAGTGTTACCACATTTTCCTTGTTCTTTCTTTTCATTTATTTTAATTTTCTCTCCCATTCTTTCCACTTTTACTATGTCTCTGTGTCATTAAATCCTGATGATCTCATTGTAACATTAGCAGTGAGTGTTCAGTTGAGTTTTATACATACATAAGGTGCTTTTGTAAAATAAAGTCTCTTCATGACAGCAAACCATGATTTTAAAATACTAAATAAATGTTTCCACTCTCAGGTATTACTTCAAAGTTCAAGCAAAGAATATCTTTGGACTGGGGCCACTCAGTGAAACTTTAACATATGTCACAGAATCAGGTGAGTCTTCTTTTGTCTGAACCCACATAATGGTTGTTTGATTAAAAAAGTTCATAAATACCAAATTAATTTCTGTTTTTATTTATTTATTTATCTAGATGACCCCCTGCTCATAGAGAGACCCCCAGGTAAGAGATCATTGTATGTTTTAAGTAACCTTTAAAACATCGATGTGCTAAAAAGATCAGCATGTGATTTTTTTAATGCTGCTGGTGTCCCTACGAGGCTATTAAACTAGTTTAACCATCAATACCTTGGTCAACCAGCTTTATCAGAAATGATCATGGTAATCAAGTTTTGACATTGCATGGTTTTGTTTGCACTAACCAGCAAAAAAGTCATCGTTGGTACCTTTTTCGTGATATTTTCCAAACAGTAAAGCCCTAAAATTAAAAATATTTGTAATGGACATTCATTCCTTTCTAGGTGGGGAGCCCATCTGGATCCCATTCACATTCAGGTATAACCCCGCCCACAGTTCTTGTAAAGGAAGTCAGTTTGTCAAGCGCACCTGGTATAGGAAGTTTGTCGGTGTCGTCCTCTGCAACTCGCTGCGCTATAAAATCTTCATGGGAGATGGACTGAGAGGTGCTGACCTTTCTTTCAACAACATAATACATTTAAAACTTTAATCTAATGATTAGTGTGTCTGTAATATGAAGCGCCCTGTTTTTGGAGCGCTGGCCTAAAAGCCTTGGAACAATCCAATCCAAACCACAGTTTCCCTCAGCTAAACACAAGGCGCTGTCTGAGGTTTGGGTCCTGAGGGATACTCAAGCTATGACTGTTTTCCATTTCAGAACCATTCTACAGCATTTCTGATACATTGGGCCATGGAGAGGACCACTGCCAGTTTGTGGACTCTTATCTAGATGGAAGAACAGGACCACACAATCTCTCCCTCAACCTACCCACAGCTCAAGGTACGACATACATGAGCATGCTCTGTAGTTTGTCTTCATTTCAAGCCTCAAATCATCATGTCATGTGCGTGTTTACTTACTGCCGCTTAAGAGGGTGATCCGTCAGCACTTTAACATGATGCCGTTTGTGGATTTCAGGATATTATCGGTCAGACAGACAAGAGCCAGTGAATTTTGGGCCCATCGGCAGGCGCACACCACATCCTTTCGTTGGCTGGTATGAATGTGGAGTTCCAATCCCTGGAAAGTGGTAACGGGGAGACTCCAAGAGGACATTTCCACAGGCAATCACATTCCACGTGTTCTGTTCCTATGTCTATAAGCCAATCACAGAGGTGAACCATGGCATCCAAACCTAAATCATATAGCAACTGCTTCTGACGGAAGGAATATAGTACTTTGAGTAACACTAATATTTCTACATATTCGATATCAAGCACTTTTTGAACAAATCAGTCTGTATATGAGGAAATTGCAGCATGTGTATTTGATTTTATTAACAATGTTTTATTTTCATGTGTTGCCTAATTATTTCACATTCTATTCCACCCTGAATATTTATCTTACAGTAACTTCAAAGAAACAAATTGGTGGCTAGTTAAATATCAAAGCATAACATCCAATGACTACGTAATGTCTGGGAAAATGACATTTGCGATGATGTAACAAATTTTCTGTGAGTGATGTTTGCTGTTGTTTATATAACTTGCTGAGGTTTTGTAATCGTACATTTTTGTATTACCCTCTTTTTGAACAAAGGTTGGCATGAAAGTATTGCCCATATTAGGGCAGATTGAAAAAGAAATATTATTTTCTCAGGAACGGTTAACATTTGAATAAAGGTGCTATGGAGAAAATATAACGTTTTTATATCCCGATGATGCATGTTATATAATATAAAATAATTGTATATTATAGTTTTAATTCTATTTTATATGAATTATATTGATCAGCAATTACTACTAATCACTTTTGCGAACTTTGAATACCCGCACCGCTACATTTCTAGCAAAAAAATAAAAATAAGAGTACATTTTATTATGTGCACAGTGTATTAACAGAGTACAAAAAAAGCAAAAATAAAAGTCAGGGAAATATTAAGTCACTGTCTTAATACATTTTATGTATCCAGCATGTTGTCAAGAATGGCTGAATTCTTTCTGATTGAAATGTATGTGTTTGTGGTCACGGAGCGGTGGTGGGCTTTCCACATAATAATAGGTGGTAATAACTGATCCTCCCATTCTACATCTATTTCGGATGAGGTGTTTTAGCAATAACCCTTTATTCTGACACATTTAAAAGCCTATAACTTCTAAAATTACAAATACCCAGAAAGCTCTTTCCTCCTACACGCCACACAATAAATTTTGTTGCACTTCATATCTATTTTTTACAATTTCATTTATTATTCCCATCTTTTGTACTAGAAGAAGACTGAATACTTTCCCATCAATTAAAATAAACAATGCTTATGGCATGCCTGTTCAATAACTGGCCTCCAGTCACATATTCTGGCATTGTTAAAAAGGTGCGTCATCATTTGGCTTGCCTGCCATTATTAGTCTCACCCTGGCATCAGCTGGATTCAAAGCAAAATAGAAAAAGCAAGGTTCTTATCTGTGAGTACAGCATTTCCTTATCATTAAGTAAAATCCACTGATGTTTTATTTGGCATCAGGTCACAATCCACATGCCTAAGGGATCTCTTATGTGTTTTTCCAGGGTTTGGTGTTGTAATGGTTATTTTCAAGAATAGACAATAACTAAATATCATCTGTCCATTTCAAGATTATAGCCTTGCTTGCCCTCACTTGCCCTCATTCAGTCAATAAATAGCTGTAGAGCTCAAATCAAAGCAAAACACAGAAAGACTCTAAAACATTTGACTATTTACAAGAAAATCTAAATGTATCAATTCATCTTCTGTTAGAGGAACCGTCTTTACAGATAATGAGTTTGATGTGGGTTGCCAGAGAGAGAGCAAAACGAGACCGGACAAACACATCTGCTAAACATGTTAAAAGAGGAAGCAGACAAGAGAAAGGCTGTTTCTACAAAAGCGCTTTTTGACTTTCATGCAAAGTGGCGTGCAATGAAACAATATCTTGCAGTAAATATATTTACAAACATGGAAGATGTTGTGGGTTTGGAGAACATGAGGGAAATCTGAAGTCTGTCAGTGATTTTTTCATCGCAACGGCCACACAACTTTGCCACATGGGAACCAAAATCAAATATCTAAGGTTTCAAGTTGTTTACTTCACTCCAACGGTGACTTTCAACTAAGCAGAAAAGATAGCACCACACTTCACACACTTCACTTACATTCTTCCAAGCAATAATGGAATCAGAGGGACCTGAAACCATCCGGTAAAATGAAACATTTCAAGAGACATAATTTAAGTTGCTGATTGGCTGCGGAGTAAACTTCATAATTTCACTGATGGCAGTTTCCACTGGGCAACATGACAGATGACCATATACACGTCTGTGTGCAATTATGTATATTTGAGGTATTTTATGACTAATCTGTGGCATAAAATTAGGTCATAAAATGTAATTTGCTTATCAAAGATTAATTTTGCTCAATAATTTGCCATTAATCATATGTGACCCTGGACCAAAAAAAATTTGATTTATGCATCATATAAAAGCTGAATGTATGGTTTGTTAGAATAGGACAATATTTGGCTGAGAGACTACTATTTGAAAATCTGGAATCTGAGGGTGCAAAAAAATCTAAATAATGAGAAAATCACCTTTAAAGTTGTCCAAATGAAGTTCTTAGCAATGCATATTACTAATCAAATATTAAGTTTTGATATATTTACAGTAGGAAATTTACTAAATATATTCATGGAACATGATTTTTACTTAATGTCCTAATGATTTTTGGCATAAAAGAAAAATCTATAATTTTGACCCATACAATGTATTTTTGGCTATTGCTACAAATATACCCCAGTGACTTAAGACTGCTTTTGTGGTCCAGGGTAACATAGTGTTTTGAAAAATCATTGACAATAATGAGTGTCTGCCCATTGAAGCTACACTGGGAATTAAAGCATTAAATTACCCTTTAATTTTGTGGAGAACCACATGTGAGGCATCAAACTCTGTTAAACTATCCTATTAATGGCTACACACGTTGTGTTCTCTCTTTTGTTTAGGCCAGATGTTTTTGTAAACCCTAACGCCTGTAGCAAAACCAAAGACACTGCCCGAGCAATTACGACTGCCTTGTTATGTGCTTCATTTCAAGTTCTGAAGATACACTATATATTTGTTAATCCAGCTTGTGTCTGTTTAATGTAATTTAAAAATAAATGCTATTTGGTAAGTGTTTTTTGATCAAATGAGACCGGGTTTTCTTATATTTAAATATTGGATACAATTAGCTAAAATTTTGGATAACAGTATAGTTGAAGTAAATGAAGTAAAGCAGGATCTAAACTGTTTTCCACATGCTATTTGTGCATCTCTTTTCAAAGTAGGTCATGCGCTACTTGGGCTGGAAAATGTTACCATTCATACTAAAAGGATTAAATCATCGAAAGAAAGTCAGGACAGAGAGAGCAAAGAAAGAGTGTGAGAGAGCGATTAACCTGCTGAAAAAATGCCATTATGCTTATAGTCCACCATAGCTGCATGTTTATCTGTTATTGATTTGTTTGAGACATTAATATTTCGCAAATACACACTGGGAGTGCATTAATTATTACTGAATTCTCTAAATAAATGTAAAACAAGAAATGTGTTAATGTGCTATAAAGAGCATCGCAAAACAACGAGACGTAAAATGAAAGCAGTATTTTCTCGAAAGGTTTAAAAAAAAAATACATTTACAAATGCTGAGGTAAAGTTCTGTTTAATGCATTTGGCACAGAGTGACATCCAGATCCAGATATGATCTACATGTGTCTTGATAAGTGAATCATTTCTGCCTCTCTGTGCTTTGTCTTACTCAGAGTATCTGCAATATTACCAGCCTCAGCCGGTGCCAGACTGCAGCAGACTGTGCTGAGGGCCAGTTTGAGTTTTATGTCCACGCGATACAATCCAGAACATGACAGAATGACTTTAGCAGGTCTTTACAGTGACAATCAATAAGGCTACTACATTATTGGGATCATGTCCCCATCATGAACTCATTGACTGCTGTATAGGAGAAGGATTCTGGCTTTCTGTAAGTCTCACACAAGTTTGACCAGGACAGATAAGTCGTGTATATCCAAGCTCTGGTGTTTTTCTAGCGCCTGGAAGTTTAATATGTACCCTGTGTACTTTTAACATAGATTTACATAGACTGGGTTTCCCTGCCAAACTGGCAGAGTTTAATGTTTTAAAACTACCACCGGTTCCAGTGTGTGATTGATCATTTCAAATGAATCTCTGTAATGCTGGCACCCAGTTTAGTCATGCGTAAAACTGCTGTGCTTTGTGAGAGGTATGGCCTCTCTGTGGTGAAGGGCAAAAGGCTGTAACATCGTTTAAAAGCAGTCAAAGGTTGTGCTGGTGTGTGTAAAGTGTTTTGTGCACCGTTAGGACACACAAGAGAGTGTGTCAGGCTGTAAATTAAAGCATTGTTGACAACACAATTTGGCACTAGCTTAGAAAAGACCTTTAAGGACTTTTCACCTTTAAGAAATTATAGTTCCTTCCCATAACTTTATGATACATTTAACAGCAGATACAAATATTTATGATTTTAGATTTGTGATTTATTATGTTAAATATATTTAATTAATAATTAACATAATTCAAATTAAAAAAAAATATTTTTGTCATTTTTGCTGTATACGCTTTTGACATTTCTTTATTATTTTTTATTGTCATTTGTCATTTTTTATTATGTCAGTTCTAGTTTTAGTCATTTTGGTACTTGAGTAGCTTATACTAAAGGCAACATTTCTCATTTCTGTTTGTTTATATTTGTTATTATATTATATTTTTTTATTAAAAGTTTATAAGCTTAGGTTGTTCATGAAATGTTTAAACTTTGATTTAGTTTTATTTATTTATTTTCTGGCTTATTTAAACTACCGAAAAAAAATTTATTTTTTTTTATCAACAATAACAACTGGTTCAATTGGTTCAATAATAACCATTTCAAATGGAATGATAAAAAAATGAAAAAGTTTTTTTTTCATCCATAAATGGGAAAGTGCTTAGAAAGGGCCTCACAGTGATGGAAAATGAATGGTCATTGAACAGAGACAAAATACACTAGATCTGGAACGCATTATTGCAAGATCTGGTTACATATGTGTATGTATCTGTGCATCAGAGCTTGTAACAGATATGATCAGACATTCATGTGAATTTTATTCACAATGTTTCCATAATCTTGTTTTTTGCTACCTGTATCACAATCTCCAACAATCAAAGGAAAATCACTCAAAGGTTTTTCATCTCCTAGAATACTTGAGACATGATGTAATATGTTTCTGGAGTTCTTGGTGGTTACTCCCTCTTGCATTGCAGTTATTTCCCAGTTTTTTTTTTCATTCCAGCTAGGAGCAAACCTGCCAAAACGCAGACTTCACCTCACCTCCGCATGGAAAACCTGTCATAACTCACCAGAAGAGATGTAAACATGCAGCAGAGAGAGCAAGCACCCAGAGTTCCTGCATCCAGACGGTTGCTCCGAGCCAACTAACCCTGCCACAGAGAGACATTGCATTTATGGGACTCTGGAAATCACATAAATGGTGTCATATATCAATATACACTTATATTATGTATATTGTTAATATAATGTGCTTTGGTATGATTTTGGTAGGGTTTAATACCCAAACAATGTCAGAAGGTTTCAGTAATTACTCCAGCAGCACAAGGACACTGATATTATACACAGTGTTACATAATCATCCATCCGCCTGTGCACATTATGACTTCTAGTTCTAGACATGAGACTCATGAGGACATAAACGTAGCGCTCCACCCGTCTGACAGAGCACTATTTGTTATTGTGTTTGGGTGTAACCACGGACCACTCCACGTGAAAAGACTGCTGTGTGAGCACAAGTATATATCTTTTTTTATTTCAAATATATTCAGTATCTGGTTTCACTCACATAGCCTAGAATGATTCCACGTTTTCTTTCCCCAAGTTGAGGAAGTAACAACCATACAAATGGTTATTGTCTGAAGTAGATGAATAGTCTGAAAGGGCATTTCCAGTGTGCTTGCTGAGGGATGAATGAAGATTAACACCTGCACTGAGGAAAAGGTCATAAGAACACCACAGCAGGACCCAGCGGAGGGTACTGAGGTTTTATTGTACACTTTCACTGTCTACAGAGGATGCGAGCGGTGCGTCAAGAGCAAACAGGACCTATTATAATCAATGATGCTGTCAACACTGGATGCGTTGCGATCAGTAGACGCGGACCCCTGTCCTATTTCTGGCTAGGTTCGAAATCGCGTACTCTCTTAAGGGGCCATTCACTCAGAATGCCTTTTTGCTTTCAAAAACTCAAGACGCGGCAGTGGAACTGGGGAAAATGTTTTTTTTTTTAAAGGTTAACTTTAGTTTAACTTGATTGCTGCATTTTTACAGTGATGTGTCAGGCCCGAAACACTGCAAAAGGTCCGAGCGTAGCAGTAAAACGGTCATCGACTAGCGCATTTACAACGAAAAATAATGGAAAAGTAACACAGTGGACTGGAACTGGAACATTTTGTATGAACCATCCCTACACACTTTCTTTAAATAAGTAATTACTTAGCAATCTTTAAAACAGCACATTCTCTGTATCAGGTGTGCAGGAGACATCTTTAAAGTGTGTGTATGTGTGGGTGGGGGGGGGGGTCAATCTGTAAGAAAAAGCCCATATAGTAAGATCAGATTTCCAGATATCAACTAATTAATTTTCTTCTTTCAGGACACATGGGTGTGATGTCGCTGACGCAGGAGCCGGCATTCTGATGTAGAGCTGTCTGATGTCTTCGTAAAACATGTCTGAAGATTTTGACAGAAACGATGACTTGCAATTTTTTGCCCAGCCTTACTTATATGAACCAGAATATAGAGACGATAACCTAAAAGAGATGGACATTCTACATTAGAACACTAGATCTGCGTCAGCATCATCACACACATGCGTCCTGGTTCTCGTGAATGGCGGTGGGAGACTGACACAGAAGAGAAGAACTTGTTGAATAAAGTCATTATTTTTGTTTTCTTTGCGCACAAAAAGTATTATTGTAGTTTCATAACATTACGGTTGAACCACTGATGTCTATTTGAACAATGTCCTTAGAGAGCTCAATGCGCTGCAACTTCAGAAAACACATGCAAATAGAAAAAGTACCAGCCAATCAAGAAAACATCTTCATCCATTCATTTGGTTGTGTTGTGAGCAGAGCGTGTGTTGTCAAATTGATGAAGTTGTTTTCTTAATTTGCGCGTGTTTTTTCTATTTGCAGCGTGTTGAGCTCTCTCGGCCACCGTATCTGAAGATGAACAAAGGAACCTACGGGTTAGAAAGAACATGAGAGTGAGTAATTAATGACAGAATTTTAATTTGGGGGTGAACTATTCCTTTAAAGTCTTTACTATGGCATGCACTGTATAAAGGTCCTAAATCACTGTTTTCTTAATATTATAAATTCGGTATACTATTTTCATATACTAATTTTTTTTTTTTTTTTGCCTATATAGTAGGGACGTATGCAGTTTTGGATGTAGTGTATATGGAAAACAAATCATAGAGAGCACCATTTTATATCTTCTTGGGATCGACAGAAACATAGGCCTACACACGCAAGCAGAAGTACAGGCTCATAATCATTCTCTGGGGAATCCCTTTCCTCCTGCTCCACTTGTTCTTTCCTTTGATCACAAGATCCAAAGCTCAGTTTTACATCACCTTAACAACAGTTATAAATCAATCGACGGACACAATCGTTCACATTCCTTTCCCAGTGAGTTTGACTATGCGCTGAACTCCAGTTTCCTATTATAATAAAAATACATAAGTGACCAGTTCATTTTGATCAAAAGGAGTTGATGGTTTCACTGCATCCTTTTACAGTTTTGACGTGGAGGAAGTTGATGGAAAATGTATGCAGATTCAAATGAATATATGTAGTATAAAAAAGATAGGGTCATTCTAGTGTCATTTACAATGAACAAATTTAAAGTGTTCTGTGTTAGTTTTGTTAGCATTGTTTTATTTTATTCCATGTTTTTTATTTTACAATACGCCCTATACTCGTATTTGAGTATCTTTATGTTTTTACCCTTTGAATTTGGCAGTGGATTGATAGATTAAATAACAGAATCTCACATTCAATTACACAACTTTTGAATATCTTTTGACTTCAGTACAGGATTGTTCACTTTCTAATGACATCAACCTAAGCTTCAGCCAAAATAATCAGTTCTCTTTACCTCTGCATCTCAGTTTGCGTGTCAAGTGAACTGGGGACATTTTCAGATCAAGTCAAGTTTATAATTTTTTTATGAAAAATGATTAGTCAATAGTCAGATTGTTCCCAAAAGGCAAATCAACAGACCGTTATTGCTCTCACACTGTAACAAATGAAGCCCTGAGCTTTATGTCTGCTTGACAGAGTGTGTGATTTTGATCATAGTCTGTCTTTTATTCCTCTGTTTCTTTTGTATACACATCCCAAAATGGCTGCGTTTCCATGGCAGGATCATCAAGATGTAAACACTTAGAGAAAGATGAAGTCACACGTTTAGAGTCAAGTCAAAGCAGTGTGGTGGAAACGCCTCCTGTTAGTGTTTAAGAACCATCAGAACACACTTAGAGTGCTTAAAAATAAAAACAAACATGCCCATGGTGCCTGTTCTTCATGAAGGAGGATACTTGTGTAGTGATAAATGACCCTTTCCCTCAAACACATGTGTCTTTGAGCAGCAGGAATGGACAATTTGTCAATTCAGCAGAAATAATTGATTTGGAGCTCTGCGTCTCAGAGGAAGTATGAGTAATTTGGTTATGTGACTTTCTCACACTTTGTAGCATGTGATGCATTTTCCCTTTTCTGCCTTTTAATTACTGGCAGGATAGATACATATTTGTATGTTAAACTACAGATACAATTTGGTATTATAAATTTGACTAAAACATAAATGCTCTTTGGATCATTTAAATGTGTTCTCAAATTGGACATCGCTATCTCGTTCCTTTTGTGTTTTTTTTTATTTTAATAAAACAAGGAACGGCATGTTTTCTTTTACTTCAATGCATTCCAAAAACATAATTTATGACCTTCACTACATTACAGAACATATGATTACTTTTACTTCTGAAGACCTGCTGAGAGACACAATGGTGATGTTCAATTTATTAACGAATGAGTCATTTGAGCTGATTCTTTTTAATGAACACATTAATCCAGTTCATAAACATCACTGAATAATTTATTTGTGAATTTAACTGATCTGACTGCAGCAGTTTATGACTCACTTATTCAGTCAGAGCAATAAAGTTAGCACTTCACTAAATTGCTATTCTCCATATTAATTGGCCTAGTTAAGTGACTTGATTAAATATATTTTTTTTTTACAATTCGGAATAGGTTTAACCAAAATTAAAATACTTTGATACATTACAGACATTTGACAAATGTACTTACTGTATGCAGCGTTAGGGGTACAAGTAACGTGAGTCACATAATCAGATTACTTAACTAGTAAAGTAACACAACTTTACATTTACAACAAAATATCTGGGTTACTTTTGCAAAAAAGTAATGCAAGCTGTTTTGTCTTCCAATTTATTCATGACAGCTCTCCTGTCCCCGTGTTGAGAGAAATTGGCAGAAATATGCAGAGATAGAGGACCTTCCTTCAGCCTGAGGCTTATTAATTTCATGATTGGTGTATAAAAGGGCCTTTACAGTTGCCAAAAATACAACTTATGGGTATTTGTTTTGATATTGGTTACTGGGTACTTGATCAGCGAGCCCAGCTCAGGTAACAAAAAGTAATGCAAACGTTTGTTTAATAGAGTAACAATATTGCTTTACTTTTAAAGTAACTTTCCCCAAAACTGACTGTCTACCATTTTAATTTGAACCAGAAAGTTTAGAGACAGCATGGTATACCAGACTCAAATGAGTGTTATCATAATAGCTCTTATCTTTCACATGCCTTAAACCAACAACTCCAACGCACATTAACATCATTTTATTAAGAATTCAGTCAGTGTGGAAGATGAATGTCAGACAGATGCCATTTGGATCCAGATAGACTGAGATTTGTAATGTGCTATTCCTTCTAACAGGCACACTTCTCATTGCTTATCTTGACATATAACTATTCTGTCTCAAAACAAATTGCTCACACCTGAGATAGATTCTACAAATCCCACACTAAGATTTTTTCCCCACATCAAGAAAATGTTTTACTGTTCCTTGTTTTCCTTCTTTTATTAGGAAGCTTCATTTAACAGATTAGCCCAATTTAACTGCTTACATAAAAAAGAAAACCTAATCACTTAACTTTCTTAATAATCAACAGCTGAAATAAAGTAAGAAACACGACGATGGTACAAATACGCTGTAATAAAATCAGCCCTTCTGGCTTTAATCTGCTGGGTCAGATCAGCTTTGCTTCTCTTTTTTTGATGCATCCATTAAGTCTCAGTATAATGGAATGACATGCAGCCAGTTGTAGAACACAGAACTCCTCCTGGTTCCTCGGAGAGCATTATGGAAAAATCCATTTATTCTCTGTCTTCTCTCCTGTTTGAGAAATGAAACACACGAGGGGCTGATGGTGGGCCTGGCTGTGGCTCAAACACACGTGGAATATTTATGCTATTGTGGAAGAATTCACGCCACGCTCCAAAGTTGCTCTTCAATCTTGACTAGATGTTTGCAGGAGTGAAACTCTAGATTGCAAAGAACAGTGTAACAATTACAAGAGTATTCATATTGCATTTCTTGCTGACACAAACTCATTCAAAGTGGTCTGAAGTGCTGAGTGAGTATTTGCTTTGATGAAAGACAAAGAACTTTCCTTCTTCGTGTTTGTTTGAATTACTAACATTACGCACGTGTACTTCAAAACTAGTCAGACACTGATAAGGTTTGACCTTCTCTCATAGAGCAGAGGCTTTATCTTATATTTGCTAACAATGCTGAAGAATCGCAGATTCCCTTTTCAATTTTAAGGTTTTTAAAATCTAAAATAAAGAAGAAGAAATAACTCTACTCTTATTTGTTGGTATAAAACAGCGGCTGCTGAAATTTTCAAAACTATAAAGACTGATAATTGCTTTGACCAATAGTTTTTACAGACGACATTATTATTATTATTATTATTAAGAACCATGCAAAAAGTCTAACTGTAAAATAGCTCACAGTAGTAGAAGTAATTATAATGATTTTATTAAATAATGCAATTTTTTATTATCGTTGTGGTTCTGCATTTCAGTTCTTGGAAACAATCATAAAAAAGACAATCGGTCAAACTATATTTTCAACATCAATAGACTTTATTTCATTTTGTGGAACATCTGCCAATATAGCACCAAAAATATTTTGTTCAAAGTATCCATGATTAAGTGAGCCATTCTAGGAGAATTGAGAGAGAATCGGACCGGATAGCATTGTGTCTCCCTCACTCTTGCATCATCTAATGATAAAACCACTCTCTTCTCGAGATACACCAGTTCAGTGATACCTTCAATGCTGCTCAGATGGACAGCAGAGAAAAACAGATGCAGTGAAGGAGTAGGGGAAAAAAGACAGAGAAAACATCTGGACAGACAGACAATTGCGTAGCAGAGACATTCATCTTATCCGCGTCCTTGCACGGTCGTCAGACTTGAATTATATTTTAATGCTTTCCATTGGGATGCGTTCCTGTGCCAGAATTATCATCATGTGTGCTTAGAAACAAGGAGACAAACACTGTGGCCAATGAGATAGAGCAGCAATGGGAGAAGAAGAAGAATGATGGAGGGGCAAAGAGACGAGCGGGCAGGAGAACTGACAGATGCTGAAAGTCATAAAACAGTTGGGCAAGACTGGGATTAGTTAGGAAATACAGAAACTCAGTAGGTAGCATAAGGCACTGCTGCATCTGCAGTAAAGACACATCCACCATATGAGCAGACGTCTCGATATGCTTTAATGATAATAAATGGCAAGCGCGGCAAAGAAATCATGCACAATTTATCTGTACAATACAATGACCAAATACATATACGTATGAATAGAGAATATTTTTTCTCCCGTCTCCTGGCTGTGGTGCAGTGTCATTAAATTTGCAAAATTCCGTACAGAAATAACATCTTGAAAACTCATTACGTGTCACTCGAGTCATAGGCTACATGGAAAAATATAAAAGTTGCTCTCATTCACTTAGCCCCACGGCAACAGGATTTCAAAAGTAATATACAGCATAATGGCGTATTATTAATAACCCTGCATTAAATAATATCCTGAATTGACTCTACAGAACGTAGGGTGACTGAACAGGTCTCTCCCAGAACATGCCAACACCTCTCAAATTATGAAAAAGGAGAAAACCAGGAGTTCACTCTGCTTTTCTTGCCTCTATCAACAGCCCTTCCCCACCTGCTCAGCTCACCAGCTGCCCTCAATAACAAAACATTTCATTCTCTGTTTGTCATTGTGTTAATCTGTGTTAATAATCACTTTTAATTAAAAAGTAAATCACAATAATTGTAAACATCCCAGTTGTCACCAGAGATTTAAACAGCTGTTAGAAATTACGTTTGACAATTTAAGCCCCATTGTGCCACAAACTAAGCATGTTCCAGAGCTCTTTGGGAGTGTGGTCATTTTTTCCCCCTCTTCATTACATAATCATTGCAGCATGATTTTAGCACTCTATAATTTTATGCACATTACAGTAGCATCATCAAGAAAGTTTAATTACAACTTTTCCCCTTTGACAAGTCCCAGAAGGAGACTACGGGTGTGAGACCATCAACCTCCAAACAGAACTGGAGAATTACAAAGGTCATTTTACAACACCACATTTTTCAACACCACCAGAAAGCAAAAATGTTGACGACATAATTAAAATCACACTATCATACATTATAAAATGAATTCAATGACTCACTCGTAAAGTAACTTCCTGAATGAAACAGTGTCTCGAATCCATTAAGTGATTAATTCAATTACTCACTCATAAAGATATTCAATGGTTGATTCATTGACTCACTCAGAAGTTTCTAGCCTTTCAGCGTTAATGGGGCTGTACTTCTCATATTTTGGATACTTTTTTTGTGGATGAAGTTATGGATATATGGATCCGCTAAATTAATCAATGTAAATGTATGTCTTTATCTGCACAGAGTCTGCTTCATTGCTGCCAAAGAATAGAAGACATTTGCAAGTTTTATTTCCTACAATGGATTGCAGGTAAATATTCGCCTCATTCAGAACTTTTTTTTTTTTCTAATTCTCTCAGATTCTTTATAGCTGATACAAACGCACATGACATGATTGCTAAAATTAATATTATCAAGGACAATTATTCTCAGGTAGGATTAATCTCCATTGTCCATTGTTGCTGTGGTTTGTGCCCAAGTGACACGCTTGAATGAATCTAAGTTTTGAAGGAATCGGTTGAATTATGGTTTTCTCTTAAAGACAGTCACTTATCGCATCCTACTGGATCTCTACTGGAGTTAGAATAGCGCAATACCACACTACTTATTAAATTGTGAAATATTAGCTGTTATGGCAAAGTTACTGGTAACTTTGATAATAAAAACATTGTGTCCGCCCAAACAAAATGTACAACATATGGCTGTTCTCTCTGGTCAATAAACAAGATGTTCCTCATATATCAGAGTGTTCGATCAAGGCTGGTCCTGTGATGGATTGGCCATCTGTCCAGGGTGTTTCCCTGCCTTTGGCCTGAGATATGCTGGGAAAAGCTTCAACCTTCCCCAGTGATCCTACATAGAACAAGCAGGTATTGAAGATGGATGAGTGCTGGATGGACAGTAGGCAGTGTTGCTATGATCAAAGCGTGGCCTCATCTCAGTCCTGACATATTAAGAGGGACTTGACAACATAAGTAAGACAGTTATCAAGGCCACTCTCAGAATAGCTTCAGTGCCTCGAGGATTGCTGTCAAGTCTGTGTAGTATGACCTTTCAAAATACTTAAAGAAGGAAACCCTTTCAGTTCTTAAAAGGATGAGGTAAATGGAAAATGACTTTGTACACAATGCTCCAGATCCTAATCCATGAAGGTTCAGTGAGGTTTACCTCATTCTGGTTGTGCTAAAATCACGTTTGATTTTGTTTAGTACGGAGTGTTAATATCTTGAAAATGGGAACATCATTAAAGATCAGTAATTGCATAATAGGGCGTTCCTTTTCCTGCAAATACAATGGGAAGAAAAAGACAAAAAAGGCAACATGATTCGTTGAAGTTTTTGAGTTCTCTGTACTAATTGTAATATGACATTGATTAGCCAGTTTTAATTTCATCATTCTAAAAGAATCCTTCACTTTAGGTTTTGAAACTATTTTGAAAGTGTTCATATATAACCTTATAGTTTCACATTCAGTAGGCGCACATGGACCTCGCAATTAAGAAACAAATCTTAAAAATGGCAACAAACATTAATTTAACACCACCAACAGCTAACAGTGATGACAGGAACAACATCAGCACATAAAATATCATCAAACAGCAAAATAACAATCTATAGAGCCCCTAAAGGGACATGATGGATGGAAAAAAAAATGTCTTGCAAAGATGTTGTTGTTTCCCAGACAAACTTTGTATGTGCTTGTAAAACATTTGCTAGAAACTTTGCGTTCATTCACAAAAGCACTGAAATATGGTTTTTACTTCCAATGTATTATTTCCACTACAAAAGTTTTACGAGGAAATGCAAAGTCTCTTGTGGGAACGCAATACCTTTGCAAGAGAATGCAAGAGAGAACACAAAATGAATGCAAATGAACACAAAAGCATTCATTTATTTCCTTTATGTCATATTTTCTTTTCCATTACCATGGTTCCATAATAATCCTATAATAGTCAACACATGATCTGTGGGAATTTACAAACTCTTAACAAATCAGCAACATTTTCCCATATGTCATAGTTTGTTCAGACTCAGCTGTGTTAGACTATGTTTTTATATACATTTAGTTTCCAAAGTGTCTGTGACTCAAAAGCTCCATATGCTGAATAAACTCCTTTCTAACATTGTAGCTTCATGGTCACTATACGGCGGCACACGGTCGTTAACAGGTAATTGTAGGTTAAAGGCCTCGTTTGGCCTTATCCAAACGTAACCCATCTAGAAGCAGGAAATAGAGCTGAAGATGATTCCTCAGACCGTATTACTGTTTTCCATTGCTCGGGGCTCCATTGCTCAATGCTTTATTTCCATAGCTCAAGGGTTTTTGCTTCATATTTTGCATTTAGTTCAAGAACTTTCCAGACCTGCCATAAATTCCAGCTTTTCAAAGATCAAGTTTTTGTTGAGACTGAGAGGGTTTAGTCAAATCTTGTGTAATTTCTGAAGTTTTCGTACATGGCAATCATTCAGCATTCTTGAGAATGTTCCCTTTGACTTGTTTCATAATTTAGCTGTTTTTGTAAATGATGCCCAACCAACTCTTTGACCTGTTTTGCACTAGTCTGACTGCTTTCTAAAGCACATAATGCATCTGTAACCTTTATTTAATATGGCAAAGATGAGGACCATTTTCATTCTGTGTAGTGTTCATTATTTTTGTTGAATGACGGGTGGGCTGAATGAAAGAAGAAATGAATAAACAAATAATGATACCAAAAGAGACATAAATATTTCTCTGAAAGGTTAGTTTTCTCCTGGAGTCTCTCAGCTGTGGAAGTTTAAAGCATCTGTTTTTGTCTAAAGATCTGCTGATGGAAAAACCCCTGGCAGGGAGAAAGAAGAATCTTTTACAAACAAGCAAACACAAACGTGAACGAGCAAACATACCCTGTCAAATGTACACCACAGTTAAAATAGAAATGATACAAAAGCTTTAATGCTGAACTGAAATAGATTATGATATTCACATTGTGTGGCACACAGCTCTTTGCACGATACCTCTGGCCCTGATTTTTGTCAGAACTTGCCTAAACAGGCCAGGTGGTGTTAAGGGGTTAAAGCAATTCTAGTCTGCCCTTTGAGCCCATAAATAAGCCTACACTTTAACCTCTGACTCTGTCAACCTTCCTTTCCCTTTTGAACTGAGCCTCGTGCTCTTCAGACCTCACTTGAAAGGGACAGGTCTGTATTTAGCAATTACTTAATAACAATGAAATTATATAAGACACTAAGCACTGATAGGCTCTTGACAGAATTAATCAAAGAGCATGACATTTTTTTTTATTTGAATCATTTGAAGACACAATCCATGAATATAGTACAAAAAAAAGGTTTGAAAAAGACAATTAAAACATGAAATATGTAAATTTTTCAACAAATGACCAGTGGAGGCTGAACCGCAGGATGTTAACTAAATTAAATGACATTTTATGTTACATTTTCTATTGCTTATATATGAAGTTTATATTTTTTTTTTGAAAAGTGTTACTATTTTAAAATTCATTATATGAAACAAATTAAATTTCAGATGTAAAGCACCTCTAAAAGTGTAATTATTAAGCTTAATTTACTTCAGTGTTGTTTCAGTTTAGTTCAAAATTGTCGCTAAAACATTAATTATAAAACAAGATCAATTCAGATATAAGCAGCTCTACAGAATGCAATAGTGTCATTATTCACAGTGTCATAATTGATACCAAAGTACCATCTGACTTTAGTAAAGGAGTTGCACAGTTGTTATCTGAGGATAAAGTGACGTATTTTATGTCCATTAGTGACTGGGAATACAGGAGGATGGGCAGAGACTTGTTTTCTAACATAAATCAACCCAAAAATCTCGACCTACAGATGTGTGGAGTGATGGATGGATACTGCAGCGATGGCCTTTCTGTGGAAAAAAGACATGCGTTGATTAAGCGACAAGCGTTGTTCATTCTGACCTGAACGCTGAATTCTTTCCATTTGTTGTCTCTGTTGTCTTTCCTTTGGCTGTTTCAAGCTGCTTGTACAAACAGTGGGATATTTAGAACCATCCGATGACAAGAATTAGCAAGAGTGCTACGCCTGGGTATAGTACATCACGTCCTGAGTGGAGCTTTATGTCAGACATGTGGAGTTTGGAAAAATGGAATCATGTCAGCCAGAGATAGCTAAATGTAGAAACAGATCATTTTTGCATGCATTTTAAAGGGATAAAGGAATATTCCAGGTTCAATGCCAATCTGTAAACATAAAAGGGTCATGAACTGCCTTTGTTTTTTGTTTTGTACAGTTCTCTGAGATCCACTTATAATGTTATATTTTACATGAAAATCATCATACTTTAGAAGTAATAGGCTATTTTCTGTCCTGTTTTGAGCCCCCTCATTGGAACGCACCATTTGAATAGGCGTGGTGGATTGTAAATTTGGAGTTGTGTATGTCTGACAGCCTACATCCTTCATAAATGGGCACATCAAACAGACAAAGCAATAATGACCACGCAATAAAAACAGGTACTCACACATTACTCACATTACACACACCTTACTGTCGGATCCAGTATATTCGGCACAGTATCGTCTTTTAGTTTCAATCTTTCAGAAAATCCTGCATCAAATTGCGCCTGGTTTGTAAACGAATCTGTGGTAAAATGAAGTAAACAAAGGACTAAGTTCCTACTAACGTGGTCTGGAACTTCATTATAAATAGAAGTTTGTTGTTTGGTTTCTGCATTTGCCGCTCTCATCATTTACTCACTATGTGCGCAAATCGGTGGGTGTGGCTAAACAGCAGGCGTTGATCTTCTTCTGTGGGGCGGTGTTTAGCCAAACTATTACGTCATAAAGTGGCCCATTCCACAACATTCGTTTTGGCAGATTGGTGTCAATATATGCTGTTTTAAAGCCCAATGAGAAAGTTTGGAGTTCTGAAACTTACAGATAGGGCTGAGCGATATATCGAACGTGATCATCATGTGCATCTCGTCAGTAGAGCCGGTTCCGTGATTAGCGGTAAATCTCCATCAACTGTTTTCAAATGGAGCGGCATTTAATACACAGAGCCGTAGATCACTGACAAGCTACTTCAATATCGCAGATGAATCGCCTTCGATAATGAACGCAATATTGCGTAGCTTGTCAGTGGTCTACGGCTCTGTCTGTGTAGTAATTGCCGCTCCATTTGAAAGCAGGTGATGGAGATTTACCGCTAATCACGGAACCGGCTTTACTGACGAGATGTGCATGATAATCGCATGCGATATATCGCCCATCCCTACTTACAGAATATTTTTTCATGGCACAATGACCTCTTATATGCCAAAAGTAATTTGCCAATAAAAATGCCAGTAAAATGCCAATTTTGATTTCTCAGTTCATGACCCCTTTAAAATAGGTAAAAAGAATAGTTTAGCCACAAGACGTAAACTATATGCATTTTAATATGATTTTAGTGTAAAAATGTGCTTACATTTATTTAGCTTTACACTTTAAATTCTAAAAGTTCTTAAAAATTAGCCCAATTTGCTTTCATTGTCAGTGTCTTACTGTAGCCTCCGTTTTAAAGAAAACAAGGGTTGACATTATTTTCCACGGTAATCAAAATATGCCTCAAAGTGCTGTTGATTTCAGCTTAACTTGTATAGAAGCCAGGAAAATGCTATAATTTATGCAGTTAAGAGCTTAAATATCCTCACCTGATGTTTCTCAAACACAAAGACCTTTAATGACGGTTGTTTCTCTGTACCTATTTGTTCCTTTATACATGGGCCAACTGATCTGTCAGTTTAAAATGTATTGCCTCATGATTTGGCACTGTGTTTGTGTTTATTTCAGCTGGCACTGGGTTCTCAGGCGGGTCCTCCACCATTGCTTGTTCTTGTAATTTCTACATACAAAATCTGTATCATAAAGCTGGCTTTCGGTAAGAAACTACTTCCAAAAATAATAAAGTGCATGTTATCGCAAAGTCTAGCGGGCTTTGTGTTACCTAACCTTTCCAAAACAACATGTAGGAAACGAGAACTCAATTGCTTTTTAAACTCATGGGTCAATTTAAAACACGATAAGAGTTTCATGGTTGTCAGTGACTTGCTATGCTGAAAAATTCTTCATGTGTGATAACGTATGACAAATCGGAAGATACTGGTGTTTTCCTTAATTATATAAGCATTTTGGTGAGCCAAAGCATTTTCATTTTAACTATCGGATCACTGAGAACCAGATGTTACACATAAAATCACGTTGAACTTTCATGAAAGCCTCTTTTGAACAATGTTGGACGGAGCCTCAAAGTGAAACAATTCAATTTTCCATCTAATTAGCTGGAAAGTTTACCCGCAGATCCATCTTCCTCAAAGTAGTGCTGGAACGTGAGCGGATCGAAGTTTGATCTTTCAGGCAGGTGTTTTTCTTTTCGATCTCTCCATGATCTCTTCTCTTTGGCAGGGTAAAGCTCTTGAACATGTGTATGTTTTATGATTGAGAGTTTTTTAACCTGGGAGTGAGAGATAATAGTTAAGCTGCTTCTCTTGCTTGCAAGGCTATGCTAGTTTGTTTGTTCATAGTTTATGACCGGAGTTGTTTTGCTGTGGGTACCACAATAATTGAATATTTTTGAAGATATCAAACTCTAAACTAGGTCTGACTTATACAAGAAGTGTACATTCCTTTCAGACACACAAACAAACGCTTACAATCAATCAAACTGTGACTGTTTACAGACTGTAAATAACACAGCTTTGTGTATTTTGTTTCAAAAGGCAAGCAGTCCTCACCAACATTAACTTCCTAAGTTTCAAGTGTGATGCTATTGTAACACTTCTAACAAAGCTCGTCAAAAGACCTGAAAAACTTGCATGGGAATAGACATACTCTTCACACAATGACTAACAGTCTGTATATATGGATCAAAGGAGAATTTAGTCCATTTCAAAAGTTTGGTTTGGAAAATACCTTTTTTGTTTTTTACTCCCATCGTATGTCATTGAATCTCAAATATACTCTTCACTGACACTATACTCCTCACACCTATTAGTGAACAAGTACACAGTGAAGATGTTATGCAAATAAAAATCAACTCCTAAGTAATATAACAAACTCTTTTGTGTTTCATCTTTTCTACTTTTTGCTTTTATATTTACTCCCTGTTGATACGGTGAACATGTTGTATTAGTGAGGAAATGGGAACTTTTCACAGTAATGGACTAATGGTGTAACAATGTGATTAATTACTGTGGGTGCCAAGTGAAGGAAGAGGTTTTATGATAAGGCATAAAAAGAGAACCCTGGGGCCCTACAGCAAAACAGGCATCTCAGACAACACCCAAACAAGTGTTCATTCTCTCAGGCCAATGTTTCTGAGTATAATTTTGTAAACTGCAGAAAAAGATGTGACAATGTGCACATGTGCCAAGACTATGGCAGGCAGAAAAAGAAAATCTGTCAGCACTTTTAATTAATTTAAGTCATTTTTCATGGTGGTATGTTTTTATTTCAAGCATAATGCTTTTTTTATTTTAATGGCTAAACTGTGAAACTTTCTGTTTCATGACTTCTCACACAAAAACCCATTGGCATAAGCAGTAATTAATGTGGCAATAAGAGAAATGAGGAAATTACAAACAGACAGTGTGATAGATTGTTTTATTCAGATCTAAACGTGGTTAAATCACAGGTATGAGGAGAGCTTTCTTGGTCAGGTGGAGGAAGCACCCTGTGAACAGCCAATTTATTCTCTCAGGCCTTTCATATACCACTGCTGCTAGAAACATCCTAACCGAGTGCATAGAGAAAAAAATTGATAATTTAATATGTAAAGACAAAACTTTTAAGGGCCATGAATATTTTCTGTCCCAGCTGTTGTTGTTGCAAGTCTCAGTCCTGGCCCAGCATACGGGTAGATCCAACTAGTGGTTCTCAAATGGTGTTAATGGTAATAATTATGCACATATACGGATTCTGGTCATTATATACAATTTCAGTATTAAGAATTCTAAGACCTTATCTGCAGTTTCGTTCTTGTTCATTTAAACAGAAATGATTTATATAATTTAAATAAAGCTGAAATATAATAAAATAAACTTAGAACTAATAGAAAACAAAAACCTAGAACTAGACCTAGTGCCCTTGCAGCTAACTGAAATAAATTATATAATAGTATATAAATAATACTAAAACAACACTGGCTATTTATCAGTGTATCATTTGTTAAAAACAATGTTTGTTAATAATTGTTTCTAGTTACCAAATGTAAAATCTGGGACGACAAATTCAATGCTGCCCTTCAAATTACATTGAAGTATAGTATAGTCACATATTCTCTCACTAAATATTCCTTTGGTCTTGGAACACACGAGGAATCATAACATGTTCATCAGCCTCATTATATATGAGAGATGTACTAAATCCCAGAATGAGAATCTTGAACTGTAACCTCTGTTTGGATAGACACAATTCATTCAATACCAACCCTGGTCTTCCACCACATTTCTTTCAGAAATAATACACTTTATCTAATGCAAAGAAAACATAGTCCTTTTCCTAACCCAAACCCTCCATTAAAAGAACCATAATGGTACTTGTGGTCGGGCAAACGCGCCTTGTTCATCCATCAACAATAAGAATATAGAAAATGCCGAAAGGAAACAAGCCACACAATGTGTGGCACCGTGCAAAGCGTCACTGGATCATGAGGAAAAAACATTTACTTTCTGTGCAAAACAGACAATAACTGCAAGTTGAGGGTCAAAAAGATTCATTTTCCGTCTCTTCTGTTATTACAGACTAGTGGTCTCAAAGCAGACATGTTTCCATTTATACATAATACGCCTTTAATGAAAGACTATTTTCAGCAACAGCACATAAAAGTCTAAGAATAACATTTATCCTCTATATTCTAAATTAATCAGAAGCAAAAATACTCAACTTTAACAATCTGTCAGTGATATGACATGTGAGAGTGGAAAAACACTCCTTGTTAATGTGTCGGTGTGTCAATCATTAACAAGAGAAATTATATGCATCTCATCACTCATCTCTGTTAGGTGGGAGTTTTAAATAAAGTTACATGCAGCTATCTTTATTCAGGGACAAATGTTTTCCCTGGCAAAGAGAGTGAAAGTGAAGTTAGTAAGCATAAGAAATTAGGAGAGCAGGCGAAGGTTGTCTTAACTGACAAAAGGCTGTTTGTTTCTGACTTTCGACAACAAATCTATCAAACTATTAAGGGGAACACTAAAACTTATTTATATGGGGTGTAAAAAGGACACCACAAGAAAGATGAAAGGACCAATAGAAATAAAGAGCAGTGAATTAGAGAAAACAGGAAAAGGCGTCACAGCGCTCTTGGGAAGAGAGAGGGTGGTGTTAGAAAATGAGTTGCAGACAGATAGGTTGGTAAAATAGGGAGGGCTGAGCTTGATGAATAGATGTTGGTATTTTCCTTCTTTCCTTCCAGAAGCTGAAGAAACTACTCTGGACTGCAAGCCTGTCTACTTTACGAGCCATGGTGGAAGGAAGCACTCTGAATTTAAGAGGAAAAAAGTAGGCCAGACCAAAACATGCCATCAGTCCGAGTTGGAAAAAGACTAATATTAAAGGGTTTTTCCAATGAGCAGGCAGAATTTGAGAACAAAATGTTTGACATTTCTGTTGCACCTGAGCCCTCATGGAAGCCACAACCTAGGAATCTTCTAAAGGGATCAAATGCGCGTCTAACAGTGAATTGATGATGAATGACATCAAGCTTTGGCAAATCACAGGGCTTTAACAACGTGAAGTCAGTGCCTCTGGATCAATCTTACTCTCAGCTGTATGACTCACGACCTAATCGTCTTAAGTTACTAATAGCAAATTTCACGTTTCATTAAGAGTGAATTTAATTGGCGCTGAAAGGGAATGTCAGTGAGAGAAATCATACTCGAAAAGGGTTGAAAGTGGGTGTATGAAACTCAATTTGTGTTCAACAGCCTCCCACGGGTCATGTTTTTGGGGCTCTAAGTTAATAAAAGTTTCAAACACATGAAAATCTGGATCAAAAAGCTTGGTCTGGCCCATACCTAAAGGAAAATTGTCAACTGCTAATGCAATATCGCCGAAAAGAAAATGTATAAACCTGCAGCAAAAGAATAAAGGCACTTTACTGGAGAAGACTTTAAAGCCATCACAATTTTTCTCTGTATTTTCATTTTAAAGAAAAGAAACGTTGAAATGCTTTTCAATGGAGAAAGTCAGCACATGGTCATAGTATGCCGGAACAAAATATGAAGCAAAAAAGAAACTTGCTTTAAACTCAGTTTGACTTGGCCACTGTATTTCCAAAGTGTGTGTGTACGCGCTTTAGACACTTTGTGAATTGCGGTCTCACAATATAAACGAATAAATAAAGACACAAAGCAGCCAAAAAGCACACATGGAAACAGTGTAAAAAAAGTTTTAAAAACCAAGGTGATATGATGTCAACATATGCATTCTCAATCTCAACTGAAAATAACAATAATGCAACAACAAACAATTTGATCACAAAAGCCACACGAGGGGCACTTTTGATCATATTCCAAAGAAAAAGAGAACAACTGACAGTAAAAAAAAAAAAGATCATTAGTCACGTCACTTTCAATTTGTGGAAAAATAGTTATGGCAGATAGTTTCTTCACTGCAGAATCCATTCAAGTCTGCTTATCTGGACTTTCTTGCAAAGCCCTCTTTACATTTTAAACCTGCTGGTATTTGGCACCCTCTGCTGTTCCTACAAGAAGAAAGCACTTCATGCACTGGCTTCTTCTAAATGAATAACACTGGGAGACCATCTGTTGACAGTCTGTTAAAAATAAAAGATCCAAGTAATTTAACAATTCCCAGTTCCACTGCACTGAATGACATGTTTTTAACTTTAAAAACAATTCATGACAGTTTGATATGACTTCTCCATCCACTGGGATTTTTTTAACCAGCCCCGAGTTGCTTATTGACTTCTTTATTGAGCGCATCCGAGTCTAAATATCAGACAGATGATAAAACTCAAGTTACAACTTGGCTATAACAGGATTGAAAGACTGAATGCAGTCATGTAATTTAATACAATATTTTAATACTATTCATATTTTAAATTAGCAAGGTAACATAAATATAAAAATTATGTTTTTTAATATTAATATTTTATAAATGCCATTTAGGCTTTAAAAAACGAAAAATAAAAAAACAAAGACCATGTTCAAATAATCTTTTAATTTGAATTTACTGAAAGCATGAATGTACATATTTGATTTCGACTCCAAAGCAAGCAATGAGTTACAATGCACAATTTTGCATGGAAGATGAACTTGTCAAGAACATACCACCTCTCTTGAGTCTCGGTTAGGTTTGGTGGTTGTAATGCGGTCTGATTATTTGTGCGCTTCGAAGGTCTAAACGTACACCGTGTTCCTTTTTTCCTCCCCAAGTGTGGTGCAATTTATTTCTTAGCAGCTTGGAGACGCTCGCTGACATTCTCCCAGTTCACAACATTCCAGATGGCCTTAACATAGTCCGGTCTAACATTCTTGTACTGGAGATAGTATGCATGCTCCCAGACATCTATCCCAAGTAATGGGACGAGACCTCAAATTTAAAAGGGAAAGAGAGTATAGTAAAGTTCAAAGACTTTAACAAATTTAAAAACAGATTATTTATTTCTCTTTGGAGTCTACCAGAATATTGCTTTACCTTAAGAAATACATACAACTGCTACATATACATGGATGACGCTTGTGAATAAGTTGGAGATTTTTGTGTGTATTCTCTGAGGGTCTTGTTAAGGGTGCATGAAAAATAACAGTGTGAACTCTGGGGGATTCAAACCTTTACTGCCAAAATAGATATATTCTCTTCTGTTTATTGTGGAAGATTTACCTGAAGTGCCCTGCAAAGGGTCTTGGTTTGCACAAGCTGCAATCCTCAGTCTTCCACTGTCCTTATCAAAGCCCAGCCAGCCCCATCCTGAGCCCTGAACAGCCACTGTGGCAGCCGACATCTTCTCCTTCATCTTCTGAAATGAGCCAAAGTCACGCTTAATGGCTTCTAAAAGCTCACCTGTAAAAAAATTAATAAAAAACAGACTCTTCACATACAACTATATGCTTCATAAATGACAAATAGCAGTATATGTTCAACTGACATCTATTCATGTGTACAACATCCATTCATGTGTAAAATGACTCCTACCCTGTGGTTCTCCTCCACCGTTGGGTGACAGATTTGTCCAGAATATGGTATGATTAATATGGCCACCACCGTTAAATTTCAGTGCAGGCTGAAGGGAGACTTGAGTGGTCACATCACCTGTAACACAGCAAGGTCAAACCTAAATACTTTTTATATGCAATAAAGACATTTTAAATAATATTAGGGCTGTGCAATTAATCGAATGCGATTATCATGCGCATCTCGTCGGTACAAGCTAGGCAATTTCGCGTTCATAATCGAATGCGATTCATCTGCGATTATGAAAACGATATCGCGTAGCTTGTCAGTGAACTACGGCTCTGTGTATTAAATGCCGCTCCATTTGAAAGCAGGTGATGGAGATTTACCGCTAATCACGGAACAGGGTCTACTGACGAGATACGCATGGCACAGCCCTAAATAATATGCTATGTCCTTACATTGTAGCAAAAGTAAACTAACATTTATAATGCTAATTCTGAACCATTAATGAAATATATACTGGCAAACATTATAAATAATTGCATGAATGAGGTGTAAAGCGGTGTAATTTCAGTATTTATATACAAATCTAGCATTTATTAATATTTTGAGCTAAAAATAGCTCCTATTTGGAAATGTGCTTCGCCGATTTCAGAGACGTGAGCTCCACGCGATCACCGGGCACTCAATGCTCATGTATCCCAAAAAGAGGAGCATAGCCTCGGCTAGTCCTTCTGACATTTACCGCTCTGTGTATTAAGTGCCGCTCCATTTGAAAACAGTGACGGAGATTTACCGCCAATCACGGAGCCGGTTTACTGAAAGGATGCGCATGAGAATCAAATGTGATTAATCGCACAGCCCTGCTTAATGAGAAACACGCACAGACCTAACGTTAAGTCACCAGACTATTTGCCTAATCTTCTCGGTACTTAGACTGCGATGGAAACGCAGACAGCAACAGGTCTATTTCGAGTTTGTTTTGGGGATTTCAAATATCAACATTGGCTTCCAGAAATGTCTTACCCTGCCTTTAATGTTTTGGGGATTTCAAATATCAACATTGGCTTCCAGAAATGTCTTACCCTGCCTTTAATGAAGGTAATATTATAGTATGAAGTGATTGACCAGCCAGACAAAGTCCTAAGATGTTTGTTGGTGTTGGGCAGTCTAATTTTACCTAGAAAACCACTGTTCTATTTGACAACAATCACAAAGGACAGCAAAAATAAATAAAAGTAAAATAATCTAATTTGTTCTCACCCTTGGCCAGTGCCTCTTGATATTTTTCCTCAGTGACATTGAGATTGTTGACATATGTTACATGGTGCTTGCTGTGGTGAAGCTGCATAATCTCAGCACAGATGTGAGGCTCAAGTGCACCATAGTCATATGGGAGGTCAGGCAGTGTGTGCTTCTGTCTGGAGGCCACAGCACCCAAGATAGGGTTCAAGGTGGCAGCGCACCTGCAATCGACAACAATAAATAAAAACTATTCAATATTTTAACATATGAAGTAAATAGGCACTGCAGAGTATTGCAAGAATTTAGCAGAATATGTTAGATTACTGTGGTGAGCTCACATGGGATTGTTGCTACATGGCAGCAGTCAGGTGACCAGAACTGAGGTTTTCAAACTGGGGTCCATGGATTTACAAAAAACATTTACCCTCACAAAAACCATTCCCCTTACACAGTTAAAGATGTTACTCAAGAGGTTCAAATTTTAATATTTAACAAAGGGGGCATATTTGGGACAAAGTGGGGCAAACCTCTGGTTCACAGAACTGTCTATCTAATGTTATCTGCTAGCATAATACTGACTGTGTGCCAATATAAATGTGATTTTTAAATAGGCCCGTTTCCACCAAAGCTATAGAGAAGTTGATTTGACTGAGTGTCTTCAGATAAAGTTTATTACTACTAACGTTATTGTCCCAAACGGTTTGTGACGTTATAGTTAACTTAGTTCAAATAAAATCTAGCTGTACGTTACACATTTAATTAATGGATTAGATCTTTATAACAGGCAAAGTTGTTGTAATGCAATTTCATATAAAAAAAAAACACTCTAAATCAACGCACATTTATAAAACGACTGAAACTGCACTCGCAATATCCGTTACGCAAACTATCATAGTTTGATGCTATTAGCCTGGTCGCTCTACCAAACATAAAAGTGCGCAGTTTGTTCCTACCGCCTTTGATTTAATAATTTAAAAGGCCTGGTTATTCAGTTAGCAGTACACAATATGAGAGCTTATCTTTACCTGCGGATATATCCGAGTCTGCACAGCATGTCTAGTCCGTCAAACAGCGACACATGCACTTCACAAGCCTAAGCTCTCTCCATTACAAGCCTGCCCTTGAAATTTCAACTTCAACTTGGACTAGAACGTACCATTATTTCAAAATAGGGGTGAGACACAATTTTTTTTTCATTGTTTACTGACTACACAAACAAGACACATTGTTTACGAGTAAAATGTGTGATCAGATCGTTTAAAAAATAATTTTGGTTATAAATTTCAGACGAAGAAGATTTGTGTAAGTTAAAGACGGTAAAAAATAAAAAACGAGCACCCCCCTGTGCCATCTGGTATAATTTAGCCAGTCATTCTAGGCCTTACTTTTACAGCGAGCAGTCACTAAAATAAATAGCTTCGGTTTAGAACATATAATGCATGTTTTATAACGATTGTAAATTTAGTCATATCTCACATTACAGCACAATTAATTGTTCAATGTGGATTAAAACTGAAATAATTCCAAGAGAACATCAGCTCGTGTGTTAAGAATTACACAAGCCCTCTTATGAGGAATGAAGAGATAGCTCAGACGTAAAGTAAAATGTAATGCACAGGTTCATGGATGTGTTATGGTAAACATGTTAAAGAACGGTAACAATATGTCTGTGTTGCCAGATCGCCAAAAGAAACACGCAACAAGTTCTAAAAAAACAAATAAAAAATGAGCGATAACTTTGGAGAAGCACAGACCCGGGACGAAAGGAGGACTGTAAACCAAAGCAAGTAAAGAAATGAATAATGTCATATATGTAGCCAAACAGTATGTGGGTATATGTGACGCATATATTAGGAACACTTTATTTGTGTGGCCAATCATAACACAACGCGACAATTTTTGTAATAAGCCAAGTATTATTATTAATATTATTATTAAGTTTATCAAGTGAACAAAATTACCTTATGTCCTGTTTGGTTTATTATATTACGAACTTCTATTATATGTATTTATATATTTTTTTTAAATATACAAATTTAAAAAGGTTTGTGTGTTGATGGAGACCCGATTTCTTACTACAGCGGCAACATGGCAACACTGCGTCGGTGACGTGCTCCTCGCGCGAACACACTGATGCTGTGCGGCTGAACATCGCGCACACGCTGGTCATGGCGGCCGTACTTCCCTTCGTCTAAACAAAAAAACGTAGCCTTTCCTCCTCCAGAGAAACTCATAATTTACCATAACTGCTTAAGATCTCACATTGGAAGAAATACGCGTCATTCTGGTCGAGGTAAATCGGGTCTGGTAAGTGTTAAGGGTTATATTTTCTTATTTCAGATAAAGTGCTGCTTCTCGGTGAGGGAGAGTCTCTTCCTTCTCCGCCATTTTGTGACAGCGAAACTGCTCAAAGAAGGCTCCGGCACATTTGTATTACTCCTCGTTCATTTGCGGTAATTTACTGACTTTATTTTAAGATGAACATGCATTGTCGGCTACGTAAGCTTCACATTGTCCCCGGCAGAAACGAGCATCGTGAGATTGTATCAGAATGGCGCGGTGGTGTGCAGCGGCCGCAGACCGTTTAACGTTAGCATGTCAACTCTTTAAAACTCGTTTTCCCTGGAAAATAAGGTTATTGTTTTTTTTCGCACAAAGATAAGCTCATTGTAAAAATTCTGTGGAGGCCGATAAGATTACGTTGCTATTTCGTTTATAAAAAGGTGAAATGTGGAGGCGAAGATGCATGAAATGCTTGAACAGTAACGTTAAGCCCGTGTAATTTCCCGGTTAGTGAAGCAGTTTCGTTTTTAAACGAGCAACTGAATTTTTCTTAATTGTCGGTACGCTTTTACGTTCATTTGTTTTTTAAATGCACGACTGCGAAGTGATATAAACAGGCCCTGTACGTTAATTGTTGCGTTGATGTAAAAACAAGCGAATCTCACACCTGGTGGCCTATATTTGTAATAGCACACGTGTAGGCGTGTGAAATCCACGCTACTGTCCTTGCTTCATATTATTGCTTAGAAATGTCTGCGTATCTTTGAGTCCTTTGCATTCACTGGATGCTTGATTTGTCCACTTCTGTCTTTCACAGAGATCAGAATGACCAATGAAGAACCTCTCCTTAAGAAGGTGAGCTAATTGTCGCAGTCTAATCTGATTATACGAGTCCCTTTCCGCCAACATGGTCTCTTTATAATGCTTTATTTCTCCTTTTATGTCCTTGCAGGTTCGCCTAAGTGAATCTGACATGAAGACCCTTACTCGAGAGGAGTTGTGTACAAGGTGTGTAGCCATTCTGTTGCGCTGTTAGCTTTAAAAGTATGCATATATGTTAAAGCTTTTCAGATTGTAATACTGATGTGTTTTGTTCCTGGTGTAGGTGGAAACAGCATGAAACTTATGTCCAGACGCTTGAGGCAAAATATGCTGATTTAAACTGTAAGTTTGCACATCTCAGTTGTTCTGAATAATTAAGAGCCTTAAGTGGTTTCCTAAAGCAAACATACTAGATGTAATGTTGTGCATAAAATGAAATGTCTATAACTAATGCATCTTTTTCATGCTGAAATGTCTGCAGCTAATGATGTGACGGGCCTGAAAGAGTCTGAGGAGAAGTTGAAGCAGCAACAGCAGGAATCTGCACGCAGAGAAAACATCCTGGTGATGAGGCTTGCTACTAAAGAGCAGGAAATGCAAGAGTGTACAGTAAGTGTTATGTCTCCTTTTTTACTTCTGTTTTATGGTCAGTTCTTACTGGAGGAACTGGGTCAGTTTGCTTGAATGATATTGAGTGTCTCTGATGGAGTGTAGTAGATGTTTTGATTCCCACAGCATGTGGATGTAGTATTTAA
Source organism: Ptychobarbus kaznakovi (assembly GCA_027422405.1). Taxonomy (NCBI): domain Eukaryota; kingdom Metazoa; phylum Chordata; class Actinopteri; order Cypriniformes; family Cyprinidae; genus Ptychobarbus; species Ptychobarbus kaznakovi. Next base: position 42,173,478 of record CM049794.1, on the reverse strand, counting down.
ATGAAAGTGGATTAGAAGTGTTAAGAATTTAAACACCGTAGTTGTATTTGTCCTTTGTACTGACTTGTCTGTGAAGCATCTGTGAATATTTACTTGAGTAATAGCTGCTATTGTATTTCAATCAAATCTTTATCCAAATGTTTATCATGCAAATGATCTCTGTAATTTATCAAATTTGGTGTACGTATGCAGAAATGAGAATATTGTTTCCAGCATTTCAACATGGGAACACAGGACTAAAAGTAAAGCAAATGCATGTTGGTGGAGAATGTGGGATAGTGGATGACCACAGAATTGCACATTCAAGAGCAGCTTTTAGAGTCAGGCATCAGTTTTATTCATTTTTACAGTTGTTGCAGGTACAAATGAAAGTTTGAAGTTTTAACCTATCTAGATTTTCATTGCTCTTATTTCAAGATTTGGAACCCAAAGTACAGTTTGCCTGTTTAAGCTACTGTTTATTAATGAAACAGTACGTACTGTGATACTTGTAATATATAGTTATTAACCAATTGTTGTAAAGGTCCTGTTTTTCAAACCGTTACTTAATAGTATACATATAGTGTTCCTGTGGCTCAGTGGTAGTGCATTGCGTCAGCAACGCAAAAGGTTGTGGGTTCAATTCCCAGGGAACACACATACTGACAAAAAAAATGTATAGCCTGAATGCACTGTAAGTCGCTTTGGATAAAAGCATCTGCTAAATGCGTAAATGTAATACTAGCTTCAAAGCTGAAGAGTTATTTTTTTACAGACTGGACATCACATGCCTACATTCACATTTATATTTTAGATTTTTTACATGCTGAGATTTTAATGATCTCTCTTACCTTTCAGACCCAAATCCAGTATCTGAAGCAAGTCCAGCAACCGAGTGCGGCTCAGCTGAGATCGTCCATGGTGGACCCAGCCATCAACTTATTTTTCCTCAAAATGAAGGCTGAACTGGAACAGACTAAAGACAAACTGGAGCAAGCCCAAAATGAACTGAGTGCCTGGAAATTTACACCTGATAGGTAAACTAAAATAACTCCCCCTCCAAACAAAAAGTCAAGACTTTCCTGATTCAACCCCCACCTTCTCCTCTGGAGGAGTGCAGATAATGGTGGGGGAAGACTGAAATGTTTTGCTCACAACGAGACTCAGACTTTAAAGCCAAAGCTCAGAACAAAAGACATTTTTCTTTCGTATTGCCCTGCTATTACAAATACCGTAATGTAAAATCAGAACAAAACACAACAGTTTTGGTCAGGTGACACTTTTGTTTCAGCTTTCTCTCTCCCCCCACACCCCTCATGGTACAAAAGCCTGAAGGAATCGGGACTGTTCCTGAAGAGGTGGTCACGTCGGAAACACTCCCTTCCAGCCCATGTTAGAAAGCTTCCTGTAACAAAAGGCGGCCTATGAAAGACTTGAGCAAAGCGTTGGCTCTGGAGCTGATTGAACTGTAGTTTAAAGATCACTGATTGAACATTTAAAACATGACATGGCCCTACTAAATGTGTTGCAGAGGAATATGGCCCCATTTAAACTCCATCGTAGATGCCTTGAGACTCTGGTTAAGAATCTAGAATGTTAACACAGGGAGGTGGGAATGTAGTGTGATGCAATGAAATGGGGAAGAGTTAAGCAATCTTAAGACTTTGGGGCAGAAGCCTTTATGATGTAAGACTTTGGGGGAGGAATCAGACTCTGATCTGCAAAGACTTTGGTATATGTTCATCTCACAGGTGCGACATACGGTACAGTGTTTCAAACCTTTTCTTTTTTTGTGTTCGTAACATTATACTTTGTGTTTTGCTCTGAAAATGCACCTTGCATTTACAGCAGTGTGGTCCAAATGAATTGACTGACTTGGTAATCATCTTAAATTGGCTGTTGTGCTGCTGTAAATGCAAACATAATTGTTTTTATCAATGTGAAAGCGCAATGTGTGTTAGAGGAAATAATTCAATCTGTTTAAATGTGTGTATAATAATTTGTATTTATCTTGTGTACCTTTTCTAATCCACTTTTTATTTTGCGGTCACCCAGTGAGGATTTCAATGTTTTTTTTTTTCATTTCCCTCGGGTCACCTCTTTTGCAGGTTTTTTGCTCTGTAGATATTTTATAGCAATTATTACATTTTAAAGGGTTACTCCACCCCAAAATGAAAATGTTGGCATTAATCTCTTATCCCCATGTCGTTCCAAGCCCGTAAAAGCGTATTTTGTCTTCGGAACACAATTTAAGATATTTTGGATGAAAACCGGTAGGTTTGTGACTGTCCCGTTGACTGCCAAGTAAATTCCACTGTCAAGGCCCAGAAAAGTATTAAAAACATAGTCAAAATAGTCCTATCCATGAATAGACCTATCCATGAAGTGTGGCTGACACAGAACAGCTGACGCTATTTGCGTCCAATGGATATTCTCCAAAATAGCGCTACGGTGACGAAGATGAGACTAATTGTTGAATAAAGTAGTTTATTTTTATTTTCTTTGCGTACAAAAAGTATTCTCGTTGCTTCATAACGTTCAGATTGAACCACTGATGGCAGATGGACTATTTTGACGATGTTTTTCATACTTTTCTGGGCCTTGACAGTGGAATGTACTTGGCAGTCAATGGGACAGTCTCAAACCTCCCGGTTTTCATCCAAATTATCTTAAATTGTTTTCAGAAGACGATTGAAGCTTTTACGGGTTTGGAACGACATGGGGTAAGCGATTAATGAAAACATTTTCATTTTGGGGTGGAGTAACCCTTTAACGTTACAGTTGCATTTACAATCTGAGTGATTCAAGAGTAGTTTTAGAGATTGAAAACAATTTGGGTTAGGCAATTTTCTTTGTTATCAAGTCTTTTGAAATATTGTCTGCTTTATAGAGGCATTATATAATTCATCAGAGATTTCATTGCAGCAGATTGTCCAGAAAAGATGGTTAACCAGTTTAAGGAAATATTTTATATTTGACCTCACATTTAATTTTTGATGTTAAATGCCAGCATTTGCTCTGAAACGATTCCAAGTCATTTAGTTTGAGGACAGTAGTATTACTAACTACTGTATTAGGCACAAAATCACCCAAGTGACCATGCAATTCATTAAAGTTTAATGGAACTGAATACATCTTTATGCAGTATATCGATATATTAGTATATCAGTTTTCCAGTAGATGTGGGTTGCATTTATCTAACCTTAAATATAGTAAAATATGCTGCTGATTTAAATTAAGGGCACTGGCACATCCAGCTTTTCAGTTATTTTATCTCAATGATAAAACAATAAATTGTGTTGTCTATTGTCTGGAAAATTTCTAGCACAACAATTTTATTTTACCTTCTGTCATTTAGTACAAGACCAGTCACAATAACATTAAGCCTCAATTGACTGAATTATTGCTTTGTTGCTCATAGCTGGTTTTTAGATTTACAGGTAGGTACTTTCATTGGATCTGTGATCATCTGCTTTTACATTTTTTAATGAACTTGGTTTTGGCAACTTGTTCCATGGCCTATTGGAATGCTATCATACCAGAGATGTTCAGATGTATTGCACTTGTTGGTTTAACTTAATTTGGTCTGATAACTGTTCAAACATCTCTTCCCAGAATAGTTTGAACTGTTAATTGATTGTCGCTGAGTGTTTACATGCACACCAGGAAACTGCTTATTGCGAGAGAGCTTCCAAAATGCTGTTGCGTTTACATGTGCCATGTTAGCAGTGCGTTTTTACCTGCATATACATGTGGCACGATTGGTAATTGGCTTTCCTACTACTTTACTTTTAGTTGTCTGATCTTTTCCACTCACATGCACTTTTTAAAAAGCTGTAAGAACTCAGTGACATAAGGCTCAATCTCTTGCAGAAATTCAGTCGTGTTGAACCTCATGGTTTGCTTTTACTAATTTCAGAATACTGCTTTCTTTTGCATTTTCGTTAGTGCATGTAAACATACTTTACTGGTCAACAATATTTACCAGTCTGAAGACCAGTGTGGCTATTGGAGAGTTTGTTGGAAGCTGTTCCTGGTTGGCTAATGTCACCACCCAGTTTGTATATGCAGTGGCCACTTGTGTCGACCCTGTGGCCATGTTCACCATGTGATGTTAGACTTGTTTCCCTTGCAGCCAGACTGGTAAGAAGCTGATGTCGAAATGTCGCATGCTGATCCAGGAGAATCAGGAGTTGGGCAGGCAGCTGTCTCAGGGGCGCATCGCCCAGCTGGAGGCTGAGCTTGCCTTGCAGAAGAAATACAGCGAAGAGCTCAAGAGCAGCCAAGATGGTGAGCAAAACCTCTCTCCATTCATCTAACCCCATTCATTTTTGAATGAATGTTTGTTTTTATGGAACTTAAACTCACTCTTTGTTGTCATTTGTTTGTACCTGTGCTATTTGTGTGGTCCAGAGCTCAATGACTTCATCATTCAGCTGGATGAGGAGGTGGAGGGCATGCAGAGCACCATCCTGGTTCTTCAGCAGCAGCTGAGGGAGACCAGGCAGCAGGTGTGTCAGTTGAGCTCCCAAGGCACTTCTAGTGGAGTCGGTCCAAGCAGAACTTCGCCTTCAGCTGCCTCTGAACCTTCCACTCAAAGCGAACCTGCGAATGCCTCCTGCTCAAATGTTGCGAAAGACTGCGGAAGGGTGTCCAACGGACCCTCCAACGGGAGCTCATCTCAGAGGGGCGCGTCTGGGTCCAGTCTGTATAGGGAAGCGAGCAGCGCAGATGAAGATTACCCACCATCGCCATCTGTCTCCAGCCCCACTCATGGTGGCATGTCAAAACTGTCCAACCACTCAGAAGATGCAGCGAGCCAGAGGGGCGGAGAAGGGTACGTGACTCAACTAAGTGCGGGCTATGAGAGCGTGGACTCGCCAACAGGCAGTGAGACGTCAGTGACCCAGCACTCGAACGATACAGACTCCAATGCTGACCCCCATGAGGCCGCTGCTGTCTCCAAAAGCCGCAGGACTGCGGGTTTGAGGCACAGCACTCAGAATGGCCTGGACTCGTCTGCAGCAACAGTTGCCACCAATGCCTCCACAGGGTCTGTTTTGTAACATTCTTAAAGTTTCACAGTTTGTTTTTTAACCACAAAAAAAAACTGAAATCACACACTTCAGGCCAGTTAGTTCATGTTTGAGAAATGGTCAAATGCATCACTTTTGTTTTCTACCCGACCTTCCATCATAACCTATTTCAGTGCATTTGTGACATGCTCAAAACTGATTACGTTTATAAAATGAGCAACATTGAGTTTGTATATTTGAATTCATTTTTTTTTTAATGAATGACTTTTAAACCATTTTTCCTCTGTCAAAGTAATATGAACACTTGGTTCTGTACTGTTCATTTGCTCACTTGTTAGATCTCGGAAATCATTTAGCTACGTGTGATGTATCAATGCTCAATTAAGTCTTGAAGCTGCAAGTTCAGAGTCCTTAGTTTCCTGATGTTAAACTTTTATTTTTGTTCCTCTACATGACAAGAGAAAACGTTTTGTTTGACTTGTGTGTAGTTTTTTGAGATGTATCTTGTTAAATTCTGATTTCAATCCTTTTCATGTACTGACCAAATATCAATAAAGAATTTTAATATGACTCAAACCTTGCTTTGATTTTCTGCTTGGAATATTTTTGATATAATTTATTCAATCTTTTTATCAACATGTCATCTAATCAGTAAAATGCATTTAAATGTGTGTATTTAGTGAGATTGTAAAGTGATGTTTGAAATGTTTTATGATGTAAAATGGCTTTTTAATTAAACAGATTTTTAGTGAGGTCTAGTATGCATAAGCAAAGGTTTGCTGCCTGTTGTTAGCCATCCACACCATTAGATGGCGCAACACCAAAATAAAACCATTGCATCAGACTCGCAGATCTCGGTTATGATGCTAGTCTTGTTTTATCAAATGAATGAGACCGCTTGAAGTAGGAGGCTCCTCGAAACAACCTGCACACATATATGTATAGACTAGAGCCAGCCTACCGGACACATAACAAGGAACCTGCCAGCATTACAGCAAAATGAACACGGATGCGATTGTTATCGTTTCTGCCGCAAGGACTCCTATAGGTAAACTTAATCTCATGCATCATATCATGATGATATTTTCCACACGAAGCTGAGCACCTCTTTGTAGCTTGAAAAACGGCAGTGCGTCCTGTGGCAACTTAACAGATTATACAAGAAAGTTTTATCTCCTGTGTCACTAACTCCTGAGTTATTGAGCTAAACAAATAATAATCTGTAAAAAACGAGAGTCCGTTTGCTTCAGTTGTATATCGTCAAAGTATGCGTCTTGTTTGTTTTAATTAGCTAATGTTCGGCAGTAGTGAAGTGTCTCAAAACGTAAAGCTGCTCTGATTGGTTGCTCAGCGTTCTCGCCAGTGTTCTCGTGCTCTGATTGGTTCATTTATTGTAGCGCCATGACTAGGATACATTTTATTGATTGTTCATCCAGATAAACCTTTGCTAAATCCATTATCATTCATATATACATACTTATGTTTTTATTTTTGACATTAACTTTTATTCATGGAAATAATACCAACATTCAAATTAAATAACAGCATAGCTTTAGTAAATTAGAAACGGCGTTAAAATTCCTTGTTTTTTTATTTATACATGCATGCTCTTTATGATTTTGACATGATAAAAGCAGTATATGGGCAATATGGCTTTATTTGCCTTTTTGCTTTCTTCCATAAATTATATTATTTAGATGAAACAAAAGTATCAATATTTTTGCTTTTTATTGACAGGATCATTCAATGGAGCCCTTAGTAGTATACCTCTCAATGATTTGGGGACATTAGTCATTAAAGATGTGCTTAAGAGGGCCAATGTAAAGCCAGAAGAAGTCTCAGAGGTCATCATGGGTCATGTCCTCACTGCAGGTAAAGCACTACATCAAAGACTATAGAACTTTGACTACATGTAGTATACTTAGCCTACTCACCACCATATAAATAAGGAGCTCGTCAATGAGAGTAACGCACAAAGCTCAAGTTCACTTGTGGATTGATTGTCTTCTCCTACATGTACTTAAGGTCATGGGCAGAATCCTGCCCGGCAGGCAAGTGTTGCTGCTGGTATCCCATACTCAGTGCCAGCATGGAGCTGTCAGATGATCTGTGGATCTGGCTTGAAGGCTGTGTGTCTTGGTGCTCAGTCCATCATGACTAAAGAATCCACTATAGTAGTAGCAGGAGGCATGGAGAGCATGAGTCGGGTAAGACAGCTGTAAGGAGCAATTCTGTTATCTTTAAGCAACAGATGATGATAACCATGCAGTGCTTTGTCTGTCAGGCTCCTCATATAGTGCAGATGAGGTCAGGGGTGAAGATGGGAGATGCTACTTTGCAGGACTCTATACTGACTGATGGACTCACGGACGCCTTTTACAATTACCACATGGGAGTCACAGGTATTACTGCCTACCTTTATTGTGTCCTTTAATTGGGCAACTGATCTAGTTTTGGTCATGTGCCTATGTTAGCTGAGAATGTGGCCAAGCAGTGGGTGGTGTCCCGTGAGGCTCAGGACCAGTTTGCCGTGACATCACAGAACAGAACTGAAGCAGCTCAGAAGGCTGGAGATTTTGACCATGAGATTGTGCCAGTTACTGTTCCCTCTAGGAAAGGTAAAAGGCTCTTGGTATTCAGAAATATGATTGTATTTTTAATATTTATATATTTTATTTTTCAGTATCTCAATAAATATTTAAACTTCAAAAGTTTGGGGTTGGTATATACACTGAACAAAATTATAAACGCAACACTTTTGTTTTTGCCCCCATTTTTGATCTCTGAAAAGCAGTCAGTATCTGGTGCGACCACCATTTGCCTCACACAGTGCAACACATCTCCTTCGCATAGAGTTGATCAGGTTGTTGATTGTGGCCTGTGGAATGTTGGTCCACTCCTCTTCAATGGCTGTGCGAAGTTGCTGGATATTGGCAGGAACTGGAACACGCTGTCGTCCCAGCATCCCAAACATGCTCAATGGGTGACATGTCCGGTGAGTATGCTGGCCATGCAAGAACTGGGATGTTTTCAGCTTCCAGGAATTGTGTACAGATCCTTGCAACATGGGGCCGTGCATTATCATGCTGCAACATGAGGTGATGGTCGTGGATGAATGGCACAACAATGGGCCTCAGGATCTCATCACGGTATCTCTGTGCATTCAAAATGCCATCAATAAATGCACCTGTGTTCATTGTCCATAACATACGCCTGCTCATACCATAACCCCACCGCCACCATGGGCCACTCGATCCACAACGTTGACATCAGCAAACCGCTCACACACACGACGCCATACACGCTGTCTGCCATCTGCCCTGTACACTGAACAGGGGTTCATCCGTGAAGAGAACACCTCTCCAAAGTGCCAGACGCCATCGAATGTGAGCATTTGCCCACTCAAGTCGGTTACGACGACGAACTGCAGTCAGGTCGAGACCCCGATGAGGACGACGAGCATGCAGATGAGCTTCCCTGAGAAATATGGGGGCAAAAACAAAAGTGTTGCGTTTATAATTTTGTTCAGTGTATATGTAGTTTTTAGTTTAAATGTAATTTTTTTTGGAAATTAGTCTCTGATGATCAAAGCTGCATTCATTTGATAAAAAATACAGTAAAACCAGTAATATTGTCTAATCAATTTTCATCACTCCATTCTTCAGTGTCACATGATTTTTGAGAAATTATTCTAATTCTGCTGATTTGGTGCTAAAGGAACATTTCATATTATCAATGTTGAAAACAATTGTACTGATAATATTTTTGTGAAAACCATAATTATTTGAATAGATATTTCTAAGTAACAGCATTACTTTAAAATATTTTACTTATTTATTCTTGTAAAAATGTAATCATCCTGCATCCTTGCTGAAAAAAGAAACTTACTTTCAAAAAACATCTTACAAACATGTAACTTTTGAACAGTAGTGTGCCTTATTCAAAGCAGTGTTGTTTACTGCAAAAATAATTTTCTTAATCAGTATTTTTGTCTTGATTTCTAGTAAAATCGTCGTTATAAATTAGATAAATACTTTTTTGTTTTTAAGAATAAACCTCTGTAAACCTTACAACAAGAAAGTTACCTAAGAAAGGTGAAGGTGCACTTTCTGAAATCAAGTTTTAATATTTTATGCCAATTCTAAATTCTAAGTAAATGAAGTTTGAAAATAAATAAAAAATCAGATTGTTTTGTAGAATGTTTGTATCTCCTTAAATTTGTATTTATCTCTGACACTGAATATAAATTCAAATAAACCTATTATTACCATATCAGGTCCAGTCGTGGTCAAAGCTGATGAGTTTCCGCGGCATGGCAGTAATATTGATGCTATGTCCAAACTGAAGCCTTGTTTCGTGAAGGATGGTTCTGGTACAGTGACAGCTGGCAATGCATCAGGTAAATGGTGACATCTTTTTTACACTCAATTATGACATAATTTAAGTGTCATTTTCCCTGCATAGACAGTCATTTTTCTTCCATTGGTTTTTGTTTAACAGGCGTGAATGATGGCGCTGCAGCTACTGTTCTCATGAGCCAAGCAGAGGCCCAGAGGCGGGGCTTAAAACCAATGGCACGCATCACGTCCTGGGCTCAGGCAGGCCTTGACCCTTCAGTCATGGGCACAGGGCCAATTCCAGCCATTAGAAAAGCTGTGAGTATCTGTTGAGTCATCACAGGGCCTAATTCATCCACATGAATGAACAGTGAATTATTGTAATCAGTGCTTATCCTGAAATAGCTCTTAGGGGACCAATATAATCCAATAATAACCCAGATTTAGAATTCGGTTCATAATATAATATAAAATTAATGAATTAAAGTGTTTTCTGCTACAGTCTTTGCCAGTTTGTTACAACAAATTTGGTTTTCACTAGCAATAATGATTCCATAACTTGGTTTTTAAAGTGAATTGTATCTGCTTTCTAACCAGGTTGATAAAGCCGGATGGAAGCTGGATGAGGTTGATCTGTTTGAGATAAATGAAGCGTTTGCTGCTCAGTCCATTGCAGTGGTAAAGGAGCTCGGTTTAAACCCTGATAAGGTGTGTTATTTCTTTCTCTTTATAAATACTTTGCTTCATGCTTTATACATCTTTACACAATATTATACTGACAAAGTTACCCAATGATTTCTGTGCCACTGTAACAAGATTGAAATATCACGATGAGTCTCTCCATTAGTGCAAATATTGGAGGTCCATGTCACATGACCTTTGTTCACTTACCCTATTAGTGACCAGACTGCTACATGAAAATGAATAAAATGACCTCTTTGCCTATGTTAAAACATATAAGAATAATATTTATGGAAAGACATATACTCATGTCTCATTTTTTCCATTCTTTTAGTTACCACTTCATTTGTCTCTCTTCCTTCAGGTGAATGTGTGTGGAGGGGCGATCTCTCTCGGACATCCTCTCGGTATGTCCGGCTGTAGAGTGCTGGTGACCCTGCTTCATGCGCTTCAGAGGACAGGGGGACGGAAAGGGATCGCTTCGTTGTGTATAGGAGGTGGAATGGGTATTGCCATGTGTGTAGAGCGAGAATAAACACTGCATACTGCTGAAATAGACAAATTACTTCCACACTGTTATTGTGTGCTGTTAATCAGGCCTTGAATCCAGATTGTCAAATTCAAAACAGATGTTTATAATCTTAACAGGCTATGATGAGACTAAAGCAAGTACATACTCCAGTCAGTACTTATATATATTGTAAATGAAGGGAAACCTGTAGTAAAATTCACATATGGTCAATTCTGGTGAAATTATTCTAATGTATCATCATATACAGTGTATCTGAGGCATTTTCACTTAACACTAATGTATTCCCTTCAGTCTTTTGTGATTTGTGGTACATAAAGAGGACTTATTGTATACCAGTTTTTAAGACATTCCTTTTCTGTGTTAATTGTTTATGGTTGCTGATTTACTCTTATAGTAGAGCTTCTATTGGTATTAAGTCTGGGTCTGCCACAAGCGTATCAATGATAACCTGATATAATTATGAAAATTATGTTGTGTTGTGTGTTTTAATCCATCAGTTGAATGGAGTCGGTCTGTTTGCAGCAGATTGTAAATTACACCTAGTGCTTAGATAAGACCTGTCTACACCGTGCAATAGAAAACTGCCTTAGAGAATGTCAAATGTGCCAAAAAGACAAAATTAGCCTCTATCCCGTGCTTCCAATAGTCTGCTTTTAATACTCTCTGCCGATGTTAATTTATACCTCAGGGGAAAAGCTGTTTGCATATGTAGCCTGCGTTGTACTCTTAATCTAACTGCTTAATAAAGAATTTAACGGAGAGCCCTGTGTCCTACAATGAATGCAGATGAATTGGGCCACTTTTTTAACCCATGGATGTTTTCCAAATCTTTACTATAATTACTACTGTGCTTTTTGCATTCATTTCTAATATAAAGAAAATGGTTATTTAGCATTTCTCAGCATTTTGTCATTCATGATACTATATATTTTAGACGTTCAGTAAAATATATATTAGCCTCATCAAATGTTGCAGTTAGCAGCTGTTTAAATTAATTGTAAACTGAATCTTAATCAAATATAATGTGGCTTCGACCTTACCAGCCTCATATTACCTCATATCACCTTCTGTGAGAGATGTGACAGCGTCGTGGACAATTAATAAAGTAACCAGTAGAGAGCGCCAAAACTCAATGGCGCTGATGACAATCTCTTCATCGGCCTGTTGAGTCTCGGATCAATGTGAGTGTGGTACAGGTCCGGTGTGATTGTTGTCATGAAGTCTAAAGACAGCATCATACATCGAACACAAAGTAATGACACACTATATGCAATGTTAAATATATCAGAAAGCACAGAACAGGACGACGCCAAATAGACTAGTGTGCGCATTCAGGTAATCGGATTACTCCTCCGACACACCACACACGAGCTCATCGTGTACTGTCCCTACTGAACAACACATGCTTCATTTAACGTCCTGTTCTGACTCTCACTCACAATGCCGCTCTTTATCAACCGAGACCAGATTTTTGCTCATCAAGTCCATCTTCTAGAGCACAAACTACGGGTGAGTTTCCTCTTATATTATCTGAATGTCAAAGAACAGCTGAGCTAGTAAATAATGTCGCTTTTATTGCAGATTTGATGTACAGACATGTCTACTGTCGTTATGATTAATTGCTATATTATTTGTTTGAGCCGATAATCATTTTAGAAATAGTTATATCCTTGTAATATAATAATATTATGCAATATAATATAAAAGAGACGTCTAGTCCTATGAACATATTCGTCTTGTTTTTGTGTGAAGCCACCCACAAAAAGTATCTCTACATGTTATTATGCAGTAGAGATATACTTTGGTAATACTATGGTATTCTTTGACGTGTATTTGAATACTAAATACCTTGGTATAGGCTATGGATAGGCTAATTATTCAGTACCATGGTCTATAGGCCTGTATCAAAAATTATTATCCCATACCATGTGTACCATAGCTGCCATAATTGTATTTTTGTAAGCGATGGCTGTGTCTCAAAACCTAGAGAGCTGCTGACCTAGATTAGACAGCAGTTTGTATTTTGTAGGCTCATTTGAAGGATGCCAAGATGTGTTGTCTAGGTAGGCAATAACTCACTATGATTTTAAGCCACAGCCACAGGTGTGTCAGGTATGCTAGCGGCTAGAGTAGGACTGATGATCTGTTGAATTTTGTCATTTATTTTACTTGAATAATTTTTATATAAAAATACGTTGTATTGTTACGTCTATTCTGTGTAGTTTCATACTTAAATGTAACAATAAGGCCCTCTCTTTCTTTCTTCTTTTAGAGTAAAGAGGAGCGTATTTTGGAGTTGGAAACAGAGAACGCTCTCCTTCATTTGAGACTCGCTGAGGTATGGATGATGCAAATTCTGTGTGAAATGCACCAAACTCCACTAAAGGGGTTCGACCCTCTGCCGCAGTTAAGAGTTTGACCTTCCAGATGGTTTCACTGCAAGATAAATGGCTTGCAGACAGGCGACAGGTGCTCGCCAGTCTCACCTAATTTACTCATGTGCTTAATATCTGTGTGTGAAGTACAGACCAGAAATATACCTTTGGTTGGAGATCCACATACAAAAATATTATGATAATATTTGAAGTAGATTTAAGTGCAATCTAAATACCATGATGTATAAATATGATAATAATTTTTTATTATGATAAAATGTATAATTTAATTAATATAAATACATTTATTAATATTCTTATTCAGATGCATTTAAATCAATCAACATGTTTGTTACAAAATGTTTCTATTTCTAATAAATGCTGTTCTTCTGAATTTTATATTCATCAAAGAGTCCCTGAGAAATATTATGAAGATGTTATGTTTTCAGCATTAATAATAATAACAAAAATGTTTCTTGAGCACCAAATCAATATATTAAAATATTTTTTGAAGGATTACATGACATTGGAGACTGAAGTCATGGCTCCTAAAAACTCAGCTTTCCCATAACAAGAATGATTTAAATTTGAATCCATATTAAAATAGAAAAAAAGTCCTTTTCATTTGTAATAATATTTCACAATATTACTGTTTTTACAGTGTTTTTGAAAAAATAAATGCAGCATTTAAATTTTTTTTTTTATCTTACAGACTCTAGACTTTTGAATGGTAGTGTGTATCGAAAATACAATAGAATTACCATCTCCACAATGTTTTGTGTAAGGTGATAAAAACTATGTAAATGCTCTGATCAGTTTGTATTTGTTCCCCATTGACCTTTCCTTAACCTTTTCAAGTGTCTGGGTAAACTCCGCCATGAGAGGGAGGAGAAAATCCATGTCCAGAGACAGAAACATCAGCAGCAGAGGAAAGTGCAGAAGTCCACACACGCAGCTCTCTCCAAACTTCTGTCTGACGTTCAGGTGATGGCAAAAACACTGCTTTGAAACAAGTCCTACACTACAAATCCTCTGAAATACAATGTTTTGCAAATCCAGCATCATCAGCAGCCAGATCACCCTGCAGCCCAAGACCGCTTGCCCACTGAAGCTAAGCAGGGTTGAGCCTGGTCAGTACCTGGATGGGAGACCTCCTGGGAAAACTAGGTTGCTGCTGGAAGAGGTGTTAGTGAAGCCAGCAGGGGGTGCTCACCCTGTGGTCTGTGTGGGTCCTAATGCCCCAGTATAGTGATAGGGACACTATACTGTAAAAAGCACCGTCCTTCGGATGAGACGTTAAACCGAGGTCCTGACTCTCTGTGGTCATTAAAAATCCCAGGATGTCCTTCGAAAAAGAGTAGGGGTGTAACCCCGGCATCCTGATCAAATTTCCCCATTGGCCTCTGACCATCATGGCCTCCTAATCATCCCCATACACTGATTGGCTTCATCACTCTGTCTCCTCTCCACCAGTAAGCTGGTGTGTGGAGGGCGTTCTGGCGCAATATGGCTGCCATCGCATCATCCAGGTGGATGCTGCACATTGGTGGTGGATGAGGAGATACCCCCTTCTATGTAAAGCGCTTTGAGTACCCAGAAAAGCGCTATATGAATGTAACAAATTATTATTATCATGTGCTCTGTGTTGCTCTCAGATGCTGAAACGGGACTTGAGGGATGTTTTTGCCATCTACGTGGGGTTTGCTAAAGAGCTAGAGGAACAAAGCAAGCAGCTGTTTGAATGTGTGGGCACGGCCAGAAATGCTATTCAGGATTTCCAAAGTGATGACCCTCAGAGTGAGTGTGGACTCAAATATCAGTATATCAGTATTGTCTATGAATATTTGTGTCTCCAAATACATTTCATGGGTCTCATTCACCAATAACATGCACATACACTTATATTCAGTCAAACGGCAATGGCCAAGATTATGAACCTCAACTCTGAACCTCCTTCTCCTCTTCTATTTAATCTTCTGCGCTCATTCCCTGCATTCTTCCCCATCTGTCTCTTCCTTCATCTGTCTCCTTCTCTATCACGAAAGCAGCCGTGTTGTGACAGTAGGTATGTGGTGCAGTGTTCAGAGATTATCCACACTTCCCCACCCCCAGCGTCTCCTCCAGGAAAAGCTGCTGTCAGCAGGGACAGTAAGGTTATGTGTCCTGTGCGTCACCTGCACACCATGGTGACAAGCCTCCCGCAGGCCTGTGGATCTTATCCCTTGTCATTTATATAGCTGTATTTATAAAACTCTAAGTCACTGTGTCTCAAAGTGCAAATGAAAAATGTTCCTGACAAAAAGCTTTTAAGCATACATTCAAGGATTACAGTATATGGTGATGTTTGTTGGCGTTTTTCCACTGTCATTATATACATTTGGCTTTTGATATTGCATTGATCACTATCATTATTGTTTCCAGTGATGTTTGGTGGAATTCATTTAATATTAATTTCTTTGCATTTAGATGTTGACACACATTTACTTCACGTGGCACTATCAACAGTTACAAACATTGTGTTTGTATGAAAAAAAGGATATAAACCTAGCAAAAAGCCTAAACATTTATTTAAAAAATAAACCTAAACATTTATTAAACCTAACATTTATTAAACCAGTCACAGTGTAGTTTGTGATTTTAAACATTCAAAAAATAATTAGTGCAAACAAAGATTTATTAACAAGCATCTTTTGAGTATCTTGTTTGTTACTACTAAATGTTGGGCTGATATTAAATATAGTCACCTTTTTTTCTGACCATTCGTCATCCAGTGGTCACAGAGATGTAGGTAACCTTCGATTTACTCTTCTAAGCGGTCACAGAACTGAGATGCATAAAGATCATTTAGTGTTTATTTTTTTGTCAAAAAGTATCTAAATTTTGACGTCTAAACTTGTGAGTGGTTTAGTTTGTAATTAGTCTGTCCGTTTGTCCCTTTCATGCCTACTACTGGACGATTGCAGACATAATCGCATTGACGTGAAGGACACTGGGATATTTGACCTGTATTTTGCCATTCACATCATGCTTTAGGATCCTAAAAGATAATGAGCTCAAAACACTTGTTTATTTGATGTACTGTAGCTATTGGACAGTGTTACTGTAGAAAATAAGTGATTTACACAGTTTCATATTGTAAAATGTGGCTTATTTTGGTTCTGTCGAGTATTTTCTCATTCAGTTTTTTTCTTTGGCTTCCGACAACATTGCTCAATCACTTTTTCTATAGTCAAGTCATTAAACTATCTGACTGCAATGTCCCATGGATTAGTGGTTCCTATATGTTAACTCAATTGATCCTGCACTGCTTTGCGCATTCATGTGTTAATGTACACAAATAGATAGTTGTGACGTTTTGTTTTCTGCAGAGCTCCGGGTTCAGGTGACCGCACTTGAACGCTCTTTACAGGAAGAGAAGGAGAGGTGCAGAGAGGAGCGGGCGAGGAGGAGGATGCTCCACAACACCCTGGTTGTACGTATTTGGTTCTCTGATTTGATTTACTGTTCTTAATGTATCTATAGATTTAACACTTTGCCATTTATTTAAAGTCAAGATGTAGGGAGTGCATTGGATATGACGTTGTTATCACCTGCTGTGGTGGCTCATGTTTTTGAACCCTGAATATTTCACTTATGAATATTTTAAGTATTTTAGACCAGTTTCTACCTGACTTATCCTTAAAATTGACTGTGTATAAAACCCATTTCTCTCTGTAGGAGCTGAGGGGGAATATCAGAGTTCACTGCAGGGTGCGTCCAATTCTACACTTTGATCACATCCCAGGATCACCCTCAACCAATGGGTAATCTAATCTAAATACATATTGAGCGAATTGTGGAAGATTAATGCATATTAAATTAATAAAAATGTCGAACTTGCAAATTGAAATTCAATCTAATTTAGTAAATTATTAATAAATTGGATTCAATTTAAATTCAAATATTTCATACAGAAACCACTCGCTTTGGGAATGCGGTATGTCTTGTAGGTGTACTAAATCTCATTTTCCTTTTAAGATCTTCATCATGTGAAGCAGTAGTGCAGGCGATCAATGATGTGAGGGAATTGGTTGTTTGTAGTGTTTATGAGATCTATAAAATTGTAATGGCCTAGTATTGCACCCTACACTCTCTGACCACCCTTGTTTCGCAGGACTCTGTTTTTGCGAACTGCGCCAAAACCTCAAGTCCTGTAATGAACAAAATATTTGAGTTTGAGAGGTATTTAGACATTGCATAAAATCTAAACAATTAAGATGAGAGCTTCAGTAGGTGGATAATGTAGCCATGTGTCTGTGTTTTTTATTTTATTTTTATTTGCAGAGTACATGGTCCAGAAGACAGCCAAGAGACTGTGTTTGAGGAGGTGAAACCCCTTCTAACATCTCTACTTGATGGGTAAGTGTCCTATGTAATACAACAATGTTTAACTATTCACTATTACTATTAGGGAAGATACTGTGATGAAATGACTAAATATATTGATTTTATAAACAAAAAGATCTCTTCTTCATTTCAGGTATAATGTATGTATCATGGCATATGGCCAGACGGGCAGTGGAAAGACTCATACAATGATTGGCTCCCGGTCTGAGGATCACACAGCTGCAGTGCAGGACTCTCAACAGGGCATCATTCCAAAAGCAGCCAATGAGCTATTCAAGTAAGCCTCGGCTCACTTCTCTCTCACAGCACAGTTAAAATCACGACACGTTTCACTTATCTACAATATCACAACATAAAGTCTGTCTGTACTGATAAATGTTCCAGGCTGATCTCTGAGAAGCCAGCGGACAGTCATACGGTGGAGATGTCAGTGGTGGAGGTCTATAATAATGAAGTTCTGGACCTGCTGGCCAGAGATGAAGATGGAGTGACCGTTGGGGTAAAGAGAGAGGTCATCACCACCAGCACAGGCATCAGTGAGGTGCCCTGCCTAACATATGAGTGAGTCACAGCAGTCAGCATGTCAGAGGATACAACATATCACACATTTCAACTTATTCTATTTTAACAGTTTCACAAAATACAATGGTCAGTTCAAATAATAAAAGTGCCACTAACTATATAATCATGCATAGGATAACAAAATAAGTTATCAGCTTTAAAGGTTTCAGTTTGTTAACATTAGTTAATGCACTAGGAATCATAAACTAGCAATTATTTTTAGCATTTATTAATCAAAGCTATAAATATACAATTGTTTACTGCAGGGTTATTATAGTTAAATACAACTAAAACTAAAAATATATTTTTTTCATTTAGTTTAACATAAAGTACTAAAGTAAATAAAATATAATATATAAAGATTTTAATAAAAATAAAAAATTGAAAAAAAAATTACTGAACTTCAACTGAAATTAAAATGAAAACATAAAACTATTACAAAAACGAATTTTGACTATTAACAAAAACATTTCTAGTATCTCAATTATACTAAAATAACACTTGTTCATTGTTAACTATGAACTATTTATACACTCTGTAAATGTATAGGTATATGTAGAAAATAACCACTTTTACACAGATTTACCAAATTAACAACTTTTAAAAGGGAAGAGAATATGCTTTCAATATATATTGTTGTTGATGTCAAAGCATTTTTTTTCTATTCAGCCTATGTCATGTTAATAATTTATTATTATTGCATTATTAATTGATCGTTTGTGGTCATTTTAATAAATTATATTTGATGTTTGGGACATTTGTGTTCCCTTTTGTGCAATATATCAAACAGTGTTGGTACTGTTTAGATATTTTTGGGTGCATTAATGCATTTGTGGGTTGCATTTACTGTAAGTTTACAATCAGCATTTATTTTTTGTTTGACCTTCTTCATTGTACTTTGAGCTTTTGCTGCATGCACACATGACTGTCACGGGTTTGCATGTGTTTGACTTGACTTGTTTGCGTGTGTGTGTGTGTCAGGTTGGTGCGGAGCTCTGCAGAGGTAATGCAGCTGATCAATTCTGTGTTAAAACTAAGATCTCACAGTCCCACACTGGTGCACTTGGACTCCTCCAGATCTCATTTCATTGTCACTCTCACCGTCACCTCCAAAAGTCCAGATGCACTGGCTCTAGGTATGATATACAGTATTTCTTCAAGAGTGCCAGTCCCCAACTCATAGGTTTTGAAGCTGTAATGTTCCCTCAAGCCATACGACGCTATCTGCAGCACACAAGCGGTTATGGCTGTTAAGTGAGACCAAGCGTATTATCTGAAGACGCACACACAAACAATCATTCAAACAGCTCCAATTTTCTCACACAGCCACTGGATTAGTTATCTTCACACACACACACACACACACACACACACACACACACACACACACACACACACACACACACACACACACACACACACACACACACACACACACACACACACACACACACACACACACACACACACACACACACACACACACACACACACACACACACACACACACACACACACACACACACACACACACACATTCAAGCACTGTCTTGTATACTTTAAAAAGAGAGCCCAATGCTCGTTCCAAAGGTTTCTCAAGATAACACTTTAAAGACTTTTAAAGGTTGCCATTGGATTCAGGTGTGTAGCATCAGAGACATATGGGCAGAAGATGTATAATTATATAAAATAAATGGAATGGGACAAATCATAATGCAAAATATGGCCTCTGTAGTCCTGCCCCAAAGGTTAAAAGGTGTAATTTAATAAAGGTATAATTTATGTGTGTTGCAGCTCGTCGTCTGCAGAATGCCAGACAGGACGTCCAGCGGGTGTCTCAGAAGGAGTGGTGGAGCCCACGCTGCCGCAGGTCTGCTTCCTCACGCTCTTCTAGCCCCGCCTCCTCACCGTGCCACTCCCCCTGCCACTCGCCATGCCCCTCCCCCCGACCCAGCATCACACAGCCCCCCATCAAAACCAAGCTGCAGTTGGTGGACCTGGCTGGGAGCGAGTGTGTAGGTAAGAGGATGCAATGTTGTGCTCCGTCTGTCAAAAACATGAGAAGTTACTAGTTAAGCCATTTTACAGTCAAATAAAACACAATAACCATATTCAGTCATTAGGTTTATGGAGTGTTAAATCTCAGGTCAGATTTCATTCAAGTGCTGCAAGTAAATGAAGATGTGAATACGGGTTGTGAATAGTTTTGGGGTGTGTTTAGGGATGTCAGGTGTGACCGGTGCCGCTCTGTGGGAAAGCTCCTGTATAAACCGCAGTCTCTCGGCTTTGTCTGATGTTCTGGGAGCTCTAGCCGAAAGACGACCTCACGTACCCTACCGCAACAGCAAACTAACACATCTACTACAGGATGCCATTGGTGAGAGCAGATCTACTGTGAAACACCACTATTTTACACATGAAGACTGTGAAACACTTGTTCCCTATTCTGTCTCAAAAATTCTGTCTTCATTCGTCCATTCAGAAAATATGGATAAAGACAAGCCATACATTTGTATATGCATGTATTTTGGACATGTCATTTATAATAGGAAAACTTCTTTTGGAAAAAAAAAATACTATCAGGTAAATATAAGATCTAATGATTTATGCATATTTTTATTATTATTTCTCTACAAATGTTTGAATTATGCCATATGCTCCTTTTGCCTGCTTGGGGACCGCATATTAAATTTAGCTCTCTAATTTTCTGTAGCTGACTTGTAAATCTGTATTGTTCTCAAAAGCACTATATAAGTAAATTTGACTTGACTTAATTCTGGGGCAGCCATCGACAGTCCTTTGTCCCCGGTAAATAAATTCTGAACTTAAAAATGCATACTTTTTGCACTTATTGGCCTCTGAATAAAGATTTTGTAATATTTTGTCAATGTATATAGTGCGTGACGTGAGTTTTCTTTGCTTTCATTTGAACCACAGTTAAAACCAGTTCAACCAGTCAGGTTTTAACATTGCACAATAAGTGTCATAGACGAGGCCTACCTACATTCTTTCCTCCCAAGCCTCACCTGACCATCCTTTTGACATATTTTCCTGTCCACAGGAGGGGATGCCAAGCTTCTGATAATGCTGTGCGTGTCTCCCACTCAACGCTTCCTCACTGAATCTCTTCAGTCCCTGGGGTTCGGTGCCCGAGCCAGACAGGTCCAGAGAGAGCCACCACGTAGGAAAAACACTGCTCTGAAGATGAAGTAACCAACGGGAGATCCATTTGATAGCTGCTTGTGTGTTTTATTTGTATACATTTTGGTCACAGGTTTATTGTGCTCAGGTCATGTTGAAAGCTGCAGTGCTTCGTAAGAACACTTCAGGGTTAAATTTATGTTGAAATCATAGTTAATGCTTGTTAGTCATTTTTGGACAAGTTACACAATCTCTTGCACACTGAGGATGTTCCTCTGACAAAATGTTTACAGGTTTTTGTGTCTAGTGTGATGAGTGGAATAATTCAGATTATGTGTCTGCAATTAACCATTAGTTTGTACTAAAGTATTGATGTGATGATGAAAAATGTATGGCAAGTAAGTGTTCGCAACCTGACTCTAGTTGATCTTATTTACTGTTAAGTAATTTAACGCCTTTCCAATATAATTTATCCAAAAGTATTTATGAATGTTCAAAGATTTAATAAAATGTACAGTAAATCATCTACATCCACTATTTTCTTTCAAATATTTTGTCCTATTGTTGTAAAGAGCACTGATGTAATTTTTCTCTCCCTGAGTAGTGTAGTGTTGCTGGGTCGTGAACTTTATTTACACATTCGTCACAACCAATCAGAGCCTTCTCATGTGTGATGTAACATAAAAACCCGGAAGTGTCAGTGTAGCGTTACTTAAGCGGAGACTTGTTACGTAGCCTCCGTAACTGAATCATCTTTATCTAGAAGTTATTACGCGCCTGTCAGTGACTATATATACTGCGCTCGCGCTTCGCTGAGCTCTGGGTCTTCAGTCATTTGCTGCATTTTAGCGCTCAACGGCGGTCAGGTGAGTTTATTTACCACTGCAATCTCAGAACTTAAGTTTTTAAAATAGTAGTAGTTTGATTTCAGCGCAATTTGGCAACATTTGGCACATATTTATCGTGTGGACGTTTTATTAAATCATGTATGAGGGAAAAACATGACTGCTATAGTGTGTACATTTCCTCAGTATGGCGACATATTTACTGCCACAGCCTGTCAAAACTTGATCCAACGGATTTAAGTTGAATTACCATTTAATTATTACCTAGAATAGCTCATAATATTGTTAGCCTAGTCATAATCATGTTAAAATGGGCAGAGTAGTAAGCTATAAAATCCCATTAACGTCCAAAAGTACTGGGCTACACATTCCCACTCAATGATGTAGCCTATGGAAAAATACATATCTCCCATTTTCTCCACGTTCTTTTATACAAACGTATAAAGATGTTTTAGGTTAAAATATGAAATCGTTCCAAAGATTCATCTGGTGTCAGGTGTGGAGTTTCATTTTGACACAGTGTCATTTCTAAATTGTATTTTGTCTAAATAGTTTGCAACTTTATTAATCCATTTGTGCTTTGAACAGAATTAGAGTGAAGATGCTTAAAGCCATCGGCCAAACTTTGTTTTCTTCTGGACTCCAGAACCCAAGGTTTACTGCTCAACAGAGTAAGGTTAGTGTGTGCGTGTTCATGTGATGATTGCCAGAAACCTTCCAGACTTTGGATTTGTTCATATTTACTTTTTGCTTATTAGCAGAGCTAATGCTTAGTTTAAAGTGGTCTGCTCATGTCTAGTTTAAAGCAGACCTTGTTTCTTGTGGTTTGTTTAATGGCTCAAATGTTTCCAGTCATATTTGATGAATAAATTCTTTTTAGGGTGAAGACTATGAGGTCCGCACTTACCACACAACAAACTGGGTCAGCACAGCTATGACTGGCATGGAGCAGGACCCGGCCTTTAGCACAGGCTTCAGAAGACTCTTCAAATACATCCAGGGGAGTAATGACAAGAGTAAGTGCTCATGTTCCTGTAGAGGACTAGAAAGAAGATTTTTCTGTAGTAGACATTCAAGACGAGTACTTTCAGTTGTTATTACTACATTTAGGGTCTCTGTGTTTATGACATTTTCATTACATAACATAACATTTATACAATGGAAAATAGCATAAGCATATGGGTGAGAAATCTCATTCATTAAGCCTAAAAGTTTTCTGAGCTACATGACTGCAATGAGTCACATCTCAAAATGCTTATAATAATTAAAAGCATGTGACCGCTTGTGTGCCCACAGAGTAAACTGTGTTAATGATTCACCAGATGACACTCTCCCTGAAAAATAGCTTTAGCAGATATTTCAGACACTAAGAACAGTACATGTTTCCAAACCTTTTAATTAATGAACCACCTTGGATCTCGGCTTTATGTCATGTTTCAGAGTGTAAGGTGGAGATGACGGCTCCAGTGAGCTGTCTGATTGAGCCTGGTGCTGGACCCGCTTGTGAAAGCACCTTCACTGTGTCCTTCTACATCCCTGAGGAACATCAGGCTGACCCACCCAAACCCACCGATTCAGATGTTTTCATCGAGAACAAAAAAGAGGTCACGGTTTTTGTGAGGTATGTTTGTGATGAGGGCTTTTAAATTGTAGGGTTTTTTTTAAAGCAAGGATGCATTAAATTGATAAAAAATGACAATAAGAACATTTAGAATTTTGAAAAAATTAAATAAAATATTTCAAGCAAATGGTACTATTTTGAACTCCAGTATTTATCAATGAATCTTGCAGTCTTACGAAGCGTAAGAGAATTAAAGACTCTAAACTTTTGAATGGCAATTTGTTTAGCAAGGGATTTTATATCCAGGTCAAACCGAGTATCTTGGAAAAACTACATTACTTTTCTCTAGTTTAAAAGAATATTGTTGTCATAGCTTCATGTTTGCTTGGCCTTGTTTTTTTTGCAGGACCTATGGAGGCTATGCGAACAGTGAGAGCAGCCGTGCGGAGCTTCTGCAACTGATAGAGAGCCTCAAGAGGGATGGGATGAAATTCAAGGAGGCTCCGTTCTACAGAGCGGGATATGACAGTCCCTTCAAACTGACCAACCGCAGGAATGAGGTGTGGCTGATCAAAGATGAGGAATAAAAGTCCTAACGATCAAATGGTCATGCATTATGATGTGAATGGAGGAGGTCAATTTCTTTCTTTGAACTTAACAATAGTTATTGTGCAGATGCTTTGTTTACCGCAAGTGCCTGAAAGTTTTTATATGAGAATTTAACACTGTTCTAATTGTATATCTGACCAATATTTTACAGCAACATTGTTTTAGGTGAGTTAACTGTGAAATTTTACAAAAAGAATGTTGAAATAACTCTAATCGGCAGTCAGACTGACACATTGCCTAAACCTCAGTTTGTAATGTCGCTTATAATGTCTCATGTCTTAGGATCAAGTACTACATGACTTGACTGAATTTAACTTTTTTAAATGTTGTGAAATATGTATAATCTCATCTGTATTTTGAGCTGTTCATATTGCACTGAATCTTGAATCTAATCATTTAAGGGAACAATAACATTGTATCAACTTGACAACTCGTTTTGGTCGTAAAACCAAACACATTTTTAAAGGCAGCCATCTAGTGGTTAAAAAAATAAAACTGAACGCTTCTTACGAAAGAAGGGTGTTGTTGTTTGGCTCTGCTGGCATGAATGAGTAGAATAATGCTGCCACGCCTTAGACTGCAGTTTCAGGACCGCAGTCCTAGGAGTTTTTTTTCTTAATGTACTTTTATAGCACTATTCCATTCTGTATTTGTATTATCAATTATAATAATTTATGCACATTTGAGAAATTACCTTTAGTAACTTTTTATGAATGAGGCCATGTCTCCGCTGATGGCGTAGAATTGGCGGTCACAAAAACTAGGGTCCTAGAAGTGAAGTCCTGGAGCTGGATTATACTACCTGAACGATCTGTATCTCAGCAGTAGATGCATTTTTGATTTAACAACTGGTGATTTTCCAAAGGTCTGCCACTTTGAAGCTCCATGGTCTATTTTCTCTCGTTAGTGAGCTTAACAAACAGTCCTCGCTACTTTTCTGTGTACATGACGTGACACACAGGCGAATGACATTAGGAAGTTCCTACAAAACCCATCCCAACAGCTCTAAAATATAATAAAGCATTATTGTTTGTGTATTTTTATGAGTATTAGGGAAAGTAAAGACATGTCTTGGATGTTTTTTTCACTCTCTTTAATATATATATATATATATATCAATAGTTATATGTTGGTTTCAGTCATAAACAGAAATATATCATACATTTATTTGTATTTCGATCATTTTAAACTACTAACAGATCCAGACAGAGAAAAAAAGTACTTTAGCTGATAAAGGACATAACCTCAGGTGCTAGAGAAATCCTACAAGGACAAACACAAACTCTGCACCATCATCAGGTTTATTTCCCAGGTAATGGTTGCCTGAATATCATGTTCACAAGCTCAGCACAAAAGATGACGTGCATGTGGAGAAACAAGGGGCTTACATCTAGCTCTCTGTTGCAGCCGAATCATAAACAAGGATTCATGACCTCTGTTGTGATAGAACCTCTAAAGATCAGATTTGTCCAGGACACTGTATCAGTTGGACAGAAAGTGGGGTTGATGACCCTACATAGCCTGGAGTTGATGTACGGCTGTGGGTGTTACGGTGACGGCGCTAATGAGATTGTGGTTTGGGCTGGCGGCTGACAGGTGGCAGTGAATCAAAGACAGAGACAAGACAGATGGGCAATTTTTAAATATTACCATGTTTTATTACAGAGACATTCTCTAGAGGGTTAGCAGTTTGCTTCCTCTTTACCATCGTTCTTTTTCTGATCCGTGTTTCCATCAGAAGAATGGGTGAAGGAACAAAATAGAAGTTCTGTGACCGGTGAATCTGAATTTAAAGACCACAAATCTGTAGGAGGTCCCGTCTAATCACATCTCATTCACCTCCCTCTCAAAAAGCTCCGCTCCAGAATTAGATACAGTACATCAAACCACATTCTGGATATTCTAAAATAAATACTCTACAAAAGGAAGCCCCTTCTAGCAAAGGTTTTTAAAATGTACAAATTCTTTGAAAATAAGATCAGGTGTTACTTAACATTTCTGTATTTATATACATAAAAAATCATAATAAAACTGCACAAGAAAAGAAAACGCTTGACAGGTAAACAGGAGGATTAGTAATTAAGTGGTTACCTTCGCTAGATGTTAACAGAACAGAAGTCCGGCTGAAAAACGCCATCACATTTCTGCAAGTTAAGTGTGTCCCGTTCGGGTCTTTGGTAACCAAAACAATTACAAGTAAACTTTGTTCATTTGTTTCAAGTAAGATATCAGAATTAACTTTTTTTCAAATAACCAAGACAGACACAATGCTTTTTAAATGACAAATAAAAGAAGACGATGAACACAGTGTAGACCTACACACCAAAAGCCAAACATAAATGTTTCCACAAACAAGCCTTCGTTACTCCAATCCCAATTCCTTTTCCATTCCAGACACTTCCGTTGAAACGAACAGTATGGAAAGATGCCCTCTTGTAGGAATCGGTCTGTGTGCTGTTTATCTTGGTCTTTGAAGACCGGCGTACTCAAGCGGTAAGGCGCTGACTGAGCTGCTTTGCTGAAGTTTGAGATGTGACGCACCACAAAATATCCATCAACTCAAACTACTACAGCCCAAACATGTAGTCACATAGTAATTCCTTCATTACAACTTTCGTTAACTGCTTTACCCCCCCCCCCCCCCCAAAAAAAATCTGAGAGTTACTGCTCAAGTATGGAAATAAGCACAATAACAAAATAAGTAATTGCTAAGCTTTGGAAAGATGAGTCTAGTATTGCCACTGAAAGCGGAGTTCTCTCCGAAAAGGTCAGATTGGATTAGATTGGTAACTTTTTTTCTGAAGAGCTACAGATACAGCAGCATCTCGTCTACTGCTTGAGCTGACTGCTTGATCTACCTTAGATCCACAAGTCTTAGCCTACACTACATCAGACAACGCTGCCTGGATTAGTGGGCAGCAAGACCTTCTACAGTTCAGCTTCTCCTGGTCATCTGCCTTCAGTCAATCTCTGGTGCCGAGAAGACGTTCTGCCTTTGCCATGGAGCTGTTTGGTATCCTAACTGCTGCTCTGTTCACATAAAGTGCTGTTAGAATCCTGAGAGATGGGAAGGCGCATGTTTGATTTAGGAACAGGGCATGGGTCTTCACAGTCAATGAGTTCCCCATCCCTCTCGCAAATAACAGTCATGGGGCTGCTGAGGATCCGGCTGCGGGCGTTATACTTGCTGCTGGCGGCGGAGGGCGGCGTGCGAGATCGGCCGTACTTCGGACCGATTAACGACGGGGATGTTGAGAACATCCCCTCGTTGCGTGCCCAGTCCTCGGGCATCCTCTTGTTCCGGCTCGGTGAAGAGCAGGGGCTCTCGCCTGTTGGAGATGCTGGATCGAATGAGGAGTCCAGAGAGTGAGCTCTCTGAAAGCGTGGGTCGGTGCTGCGCAGCATCTCTGCAGCAGACATGCGGAAGCTGGTCTCGGAGCGACTGCCTTTCTTCAGCAAGAGGGCCTTGAAGGTGTCGCTGCTTGTTGCGGATTTGCGCAGGTTGCGCTGGATGGAGCTCATTTGCCGTGGCAGAGAGGAAGTCAAGCCAGGGGCCATTGCTGTAGGGGTAGCCGGTGGGGTTAAAGGACCTTGTGAACGGTCCTCTTCGGATTCCTTGCGGCCCAGGACCTTCCGCTTCGACCTGGAGACAAAGATGAAGTAATGTCAGGTAAGTTGTTTCGTCAAAAGAGAAATAGGTAACACTTTATTTTAAGGTGTCCTTGTTACATGTACTTACTATTATAATAAAGCATAATTATGCAGTTATGTATAATTACATGCAAGTAACCCTAAACCAAACCCTAATCCTAACCCTAACCATATAGTAAGTACATGTAGTTAATTAATATTACACCTTAAATGTATAATTACACTGTAACAAGGACACCTTAAAATAAAGTATAACCTATAAATAAAGCAATGAAAACCAAAGATGCACAATATCTCAATATCAGTCAACAGAAGTCGACACTTCGTTCATCTTTAAAATTATAAATTAGCAACACAGTTAAATGTAATTTTTAGCAAATCTGTAGCAATACACATTATAATGCTGTAATGCCTAAATTCACTTCAGCATTGAAAACAATTGGTTTTAGTTTTTTTTGATAGTGTAGAATTGTAATATTATCTTTTTTAATTATTTTAAAATTGAGAATTTTTTAAATTGTGCATCCCTAAACCAAAAGTAACAAAAATATTTGTAAAATATTAGCTAAAGCTTATATTAGTTAGCAGTAGCCAGTAGAACATCAGTTCATTTAGTACAAACAAAAAAGTTGTTTGATGTTTTTTGTGTTTAAAACTATTATTTAAAGAAAAATCTATTGACAGAGCTGCCTCTTAATGAAAATGCTTCACTTCAGTAAACAACTAATCTAACTACTCCTGAAGCTGAATGACTTGATAAGATTTGAGTCGATTTTTGTGATTATTTTATAACTTGATGAAGGGGATAGCCTTCATTGATTTCTGTTCCACTTTCTCATTAAACTCAGCCTAGCCCCCAGCAAACCAAAACTTCACTGCAGAATTGGAAAAGCAGGAATAACTTAATGCAGGATATAAATAGCAGGAGGGGTTGTTTAATACAAATTCAGTGCTTTAAAAGCCAAACCAAAGAGGAATACTGCAAGCGTTGCAACTTTATGGAAGTGCAGACATAATGGAAGCTTAATCAAAGCAAACTGGGCAAAATGCCCAGCATCGTTTTAACCCGGAGGGCTGTTCATTCACCCAACCAGTAGGGGGACCTTGGGTCAATGCACACTAGCATGTGTGCCCGGGATCAAATCAAATTCATTAGCATGGCAAAACTGCTGCAGATTAGGGAGTGAGGGATTATCTGTGAGATGGAGCAGAAATTCATCCCAAATCTGAGATGCGCTGGGAGATTATAGAGCTAATCCCACCCTAGCATCATCACGAGACGAACAGCCATCGGCTAATTACTTGCCAGACCGCACCTCATATGTTGGGGGGTGTTCATGATCAACTGGTCCAGGCTGAACGAAAGAGAAGGAAAAGGAGGATGGAAGAGATCAGGGAAGACCAAGGACGAAGAGAACAACAGATATGACAGATAGTGGGACAATTACAAGGGATGTGGAAGCAAGAGTTGAAAGTGTCAGATATACAATTTCTAATACCTAAAAATCATAAACAAATCCTTTAAACAAGATAAATATAAAAAATGCCTATATGCATATATATATATATATATATATATTACTCCTTAAAACAAGATACATTTACTTGAAATGCCAAATTGCATAAGGTGCAGAGACTATTAATTTGATACATAGTGATATATACAAAAAAATCTAATTTTAGTTAAGAATACAACTGTGATAGGATTAATCATTTTTACCAAGATTTATGCTTTTCTTGTTTTAAGCCTGCTTATACATTTTGAAATAGAAAATAAGAAAAATACTGAATACAGATTTTTTTTTTTGCAGTGTCAAGTAAAACACAGTAGGTCAAATCTTGAGATAAATGCTATAAACACTGTGGTTGTAACCTATCTTTCGCTCCAGATTTATTATTGTATTCATCTAAAGCTCAGTGCTTTGAGAGTGGCAGCGGGCAAACCGCAGGATTTACGGAGCACATAGCATCTGGTACTCTTCACACTACATCTAAACTGGTTTTCCATTTCAAGGATATCTTTTGCTCTAATATCTGTGTGAGATTGCAGCGCTCCGGAGCAGACGGAAGAGCAAAGAGCACACACACTGTAGAGGAGGAAACCAAATCCTCTCGAATGAAACTGTGTGACGTGCTGAAGAACTTCAAAAACCTGCCCATTACACGTGACTATGGCAAGCATGCATACGTAACACGGCTGTGTGAACTAAAACACAACAACATAATGAATTTTAAATAATGCGTCAGAGCTGCGTTTTCATGAGTGCTTTATGATGGAATTAGAAGAGAGTGCATGTTTCTTCAATACAGCCAAACTATATATAAGCATCCAGTGGGGTAATACTTCAGCCCGGGGCATTTTTTTATCTGACAGACAGAGACCACAAAAGCCATACTCTTTACAGGCTGCTTTCCTTCCACGCTCCACTTTGATGAATGTATCTGAGATTGGATAGGACAGCCCGCTTTAAAATTATGAATGTGGTTTACGGGATGAGGGAGGGATGGAGTGGAAAGGAAGTAGACCAGACTGGAAAAGGGATCACAGCAAAGTATTGTGGGAATTTACCTGTGAATGGCAGCAAAGAGGTCCTCTGTGGTGCGGGGCCGTGTGGGGGTCACCATGTCCCCACATTTATCGCTGTTGATGCTGGGAGACTGAGTGACGTCCAATGGGCTGGACTCGAACACCTCACCTGGTAGAACATTCATATATTAAACTCATATAATAATAATAATAATATATATTTAAATATATACATATATATATATATAGAGAGAGAGAGAGAGAGAAAGGGAGAGTGTTGTTATAATAACAGTGTTATTATCGTAAAGTACTGCGCTTCCAACACCAAGGTCAAAAGCGTTTAAAAATTCATAAAAGCATCTACCAAATGCATAAATGTAATGTAAATGTGCTCTGATAATAACAAACTCAGCTGTCAAACCGATACTCTCTTGCTCATAAATACATGCCTTGCATTCTAGAACTCGATACTGTTACGTCAAAATGCAAAGGTATGTTGGGACAAACTTGCCTAACAAAAACATTCAAAGAATGGAGAAGAAAACCTTCTAAGCAAGATTTAAAACACTCGGGAGCTTGAACGCAGATTATGCAAAATATAAGAAAAACACAAGATCAAAATCCTACAAATCCTACAAGTACCAAGACACATCACACAGCAGTCAATAAATCCAAGGACATGCACATATGCATCACGCTGTTCAATTGTAACATGTATGAAGGACGGTAAAAAGCTGTATGTTTAATATTCTCTTACATTGTTATGGTTGTATCCACCTTTCCAGAGTTCAGTTGCTCTGCTCTCTTCTCATCTCACATCTGCACTTGCCTGAGCTGCTGAGGGTGATCTCACGTTACGCGCTGTCTTCCCTACCCCTCCCTCACTTCTCTCCTCCTATACTCACTGTCAGCTCCACCCCCACCCCATCCCGTTTAAAAGCTTTTGAATGCTGTTCCATTCTATCCTGACTCTGGCTAGAAGTGGGAGTGGGGTCTCTGTGACAATGATGATGTTGAATGAGATGCACATATTCTCTTTAGCTATAATGATTTTAAAAAAATATGAGAAATACCTAGAAAGGTCCTGATATGTAAGCTGCACATCTTCAATAAACTAAAAAATTATGTTTAAGAGATGTCTGTGTATAGCAACTCTAAATATTCATTAAGTAATGAATCATTTATTACTATTATTAATTTACATTTGTCATGTTATGTAACATGCATGCAAAACCTGAGAGAATGAATAGATGACAGAATGAACAATAGAAGGATGTAGAGGAATAGAAGAATCAAAAGTCAAAGGGACAGATGGTGGTGAGAGAGGAGGGGTGGCTGAATGAATATAGTGATAGTTTTGGGAAAAGACAGAGAGAGAAGTATAAGTACTGAATCCAAAGGAGTGCTGCAGAGATGTCCCATTCTAAGCCCTAATTCACTTACGGTTGGGGGTGAGCAAAATAAGCCAACTCTTGCTTTAAATGCACAAATGTATCTCTTTTTCTTTACAATGCTGTTTTAATACAAGCTGCTAATATGCATCCCCTTGTTCCTATCATCTCTTTTTATGTAATTTAGAGGTTGAGATCACAATGTCATCCAATAGTGTCTCTGACTCTTTAAAAAGGACAGAGTATTTAAAATTGTATGATTTTCTGTCATCCAGTTTTATAAATGATCTCAAACCTCACAGAGTAAAATTAGGAAAATCTCACTCACCACTTGCATCATCTTTAGAGCCAAAAGATCCTGTGCTGCTGGTTGCATCTTCATCATCTCTTTCTTCATCCTCTGCTTCAGAGGTGCCCTTGTCTGCATCAGGAGTAATGGTACCAGGAGTCTGGGAGAACTCCTGAGCTTCACCATTTGTTGGAGAAATGTCTCTTATCTCCTCAGGAGGTGCAGAAATTTCAATGCCATCTTTCTCAGTTGCCTTTTCTTCCTGTTCTGGCTCATGTGTGGTGTCCAGATCTTCAGCTGTAGTCATAGATATGTTATCGTCATTCTGAGCACTCAGAAAATCACTGACATGATCCACTGAGGAAAAGATGAAAGAAAACTTGGGCTTTTTGGAAATCAGAGGAGGCTTCTTCTTGGGTGAAGAGTTTTGTGGCGTTTTTGCAGGTGATGCGAGGGCAGTCTCAAGACCATCTACTTCAGCTGTGGCCTTAACCTCACCAAGATCTACGGGACCATTTGTTAAGCAGGATGTCTGTTCAGAATGTGATATTACACAGTCAGGTTTTGCTTCAACATTGCTATCCTGGCTATTCTGGATGGATAGTTTTTTCTCTGGAGATGATGGCCTTAAATTTGGAGGTATGCAAGGGATGCCCTGAGGAACTGTGGGATGCCCTGGTTTTTGAGGCTTCTCTGGTGATTGGGGTCTGGCTAACTGGCTAACTCCATTGTTTTTTGGCCGTTTTGCTGGCCGAAGCTGCACACTCTGCAGGGCCAAAGGGGTGATGAGAGGCATGCCAATCTTACTTAGCTCTTCAGAGTGAGGCGACACTGGTTTTCTTTCTAGGTTCACTGGTTTTAGGCCACCTTTAATTTCCTTTAAGCAAGCAGAGGAAGGTGTAGGTGGTGTCAAGCTGGGTAGGTGTTGATTTTGGGGTGGAGAATAGGCAGGCAGTGGTGGAGGAGGTGGTGGAGGGCTGAAAGAACTATTGAGGCTTGACAAGACAGGGTCAGTCCACACTTCCGGAGGTGGAGGTGGTGGAAATTCAGGGGAATAATTGATGTAAGGAGGGCTCGTGGATGCTTGTTGATGGGGAGTTGTGGGTAAAGGAGGTGGCGGAGGGGGAAATTTCTGATCTATAGTGCACACAGGACCAGATGGTAGAGGAGGTGGAGGAGGAATATTGTTCCTGTTGGAATCAGAGGTGTTGGAGGAAAGAGAAGTGGAAGACGACGATATGGACACAGATGAAAGCAGGGATGATTTTCTTTCAGGCACTCTGGGTTTGGGCTTGCCTGATGGGGACATGCATCTCATGAAGGAGGGAACAGGAGTGCCAGCTGTTGGAGTGTTGGATTGACTCGAGTATCCACTTGATGGAGAAGTCAACCGATGTACCCTATCCGGTGATGATGTGCCTGTTTTAGGCTTCACAGACACATCACTTCCTTCTTGAGCATGAGGAAGATTTGCCTTGTTATTATTGTGGAGGCTTTTCCCATTTGCCATCTCAACCACTTGTCCAGCAGAAAGTGAATTGGTGCAAGGTGACTGTGTCTGATCTCCAGATGGACAAGGGTACTCCATGTAGTAGCCCCAGGAGTCCGCATAATCAGAACGGAGGCTACTAGTGTCACTATGAGAAGGTGTGATGTGACAAATGGAGTACACATGAGCCATCCCTGTAGCTGACACACCACTGCTGCCTGCACTGATGCTGCTCTGGCTCCTGGAACGAAGCATCCAGGGGTCCTCATAGTCACTACAAGGACTATGAGATGGTGAGGTGGAGGACCCTTTACCTTTCAGCCCATTCTGAAGTGACTGCTGGAGCGTGGCAATCAATGACTCATTGAGAAGCGGACCATTGCTGTTATCTGACAGTCCAATTCTGGCATTGGGAGAGCTGGCTTTCTTAGGCTTTCGTCTTAGAGAGTCTGTGCGTGCTGGTGGAAGAGGTGGTTTCTTAGGCTTGCGTAGAGAAATGGAACGTGACAGCGACCGGTCACTGTACAAGCTGTTTCGGTCTTCTTGCTGACCCAGGCACTCGTACATACTGTGTCGTGCCGCTCTTCCTCCTATGCCATGACCATGGCCGCTACCCTGGCTCCTTGACCTAAGGCCTGAATCCAGATGCATGGAAGTGTAGTAGCCATCATTGTCCATAGAGTGGAGCGAACTAGAGTCTGTGCCTTTTGAGGAGCGTTCAAGGCTACTATATAGATGATTTATGGGTGTTGAGCAGCTGGAAGATAGTGTCCTTCTGGGCAAGACATTCTCAGGAGTGTCATAAATCCATTGCTCGTCTGAAGACAGTGTTCCTGCGGCAAGAGTGCTGTGGCTGTGCAAACTGCTATCGGACTGGCCAGTCTCACTACAGGTATCCTTCATACCTGCTTCTGGTGTGTGTGATCCTGTGCCCACACTACTGGTGCTTTCACTGTTGACAGCTGAGACCACGCTAAGAGGTCTAGTTTTAGTGTACGGTGAGCCAGCAAGTGGGCTCTGGCCAAGGCTTGACATGGTGTGAAGCGTAATAACCTCAGAAGAACATGATAGAGTAGCATTAGGTATAAGGGAGGTTGAGTAGGCAGCATGTGGAGAAACTACACAGGCTGGACCCGAGACAGATCCCCACTCCCTTTGAGTACCTCTAACCTCCTGAGATTTTGGCCGTGTTTGGGTGCATACTCTGGGGGCATTCCTCATGTGCACGACAGTATCGTCTACTTGTAATTTTCCAATCTGCTGAGTTGATTTTGCAGTGGAGTCTTCTTGCCTGAAAGGGGTGCTACTGTAAAAGGGCTCTGCATTAAGAGAGACCCGTGCACCTCGTGGCAAGCTGTGAAAACGTTGGATATCATTGCCAAACTGTGGTGCCATTACAACAACTGAATTTCCAGGGGAGCTCCCATCAGAAACTGAAGAGATGTTCGTGGCAGAGGTGGAGATGCCGGCCATCCGAGCAGCAATTCCTTGGCCCTTCTGAGCCCGTATTCTCCTCACAGAGGGTGGGACGATTTTTACATCCTCAGTCTGGCAGCCAGAATCTTTTTTTATAGATCGATGTAGAGTTGAATTCCCATTTATGACTCGCCCAAGTGTTGAATACTGTCCAGGGATAAACATGGACTGTGGCCGAAGCTCTCCTCCACGCCCTTTAGCTGCTGTGGAGAAAAACAGAAAAGAGACAATTATGACAAATACTACAGCTGCTTGTTTCTCTGTTCTCTCCCCTCCATCTCTTTGTGACATCAGCTGCCAATCAGATTAACCTTCTCAATTGAGAGGTAATTAATTTGATTAGCTGCAGCCACATGTGGCATGTTGATGACTTCTGGAAACTTTGATTAAGACTGATATCTTAATGCCTGGTGCCAAATATGTTGTCTATTCCTGAGTGTCAATGAGAGTGTGTGCACTAAATCAAGGATCTTAGGGGGACAGGCACTACAGCACGCTTCCACACAAACCACACATATTTATGGGCTTATTCATATATGCATGCATTTGCAGACACATTTTTAGAGTTTAGTTGAAAACCACAGGCTGTTAATGCATTATGCCTCCTGTTACCATATGCACACCGCAGAGTGCAACCTTGCATCTCCTTAACTTCACTCTTACAAAACATAATAATGATATTCTAAACCATTAGACAGAGACTTGTCATAAAAGCATTTCTATAAGATCAACTTCAGTTTTAAACAAGGGATATGACACCGGTACATGAAGTTAGTCCTTAACTCTGCATATATAAATGGGACAATTTGTAGGACTTAATGTAGATTTATTGTGCATCCCATCAGAAAAAAGAAATCTTTAAAGAGAATGACACTCTATTTATCCCCCACACCCATCTGTTCTGATAGAGAAGGGGGTTGATTAAAAGCTTATCTACAAATAGAAAATACAAATAGTGATGCAGAATGCCCTTTCCACAATCCCCATAATCTAGCATGTGCTCACACAGAAAGGGTATTTTAACAGTATGCTAGTGTTATTGAAAATGTATATGTATGAAACTTGCTCATAATACACACCCAACTATAGTGACTGTCTTTTCTTTCTTCTACTATGTCGTTTTACCTCTCCCCTCCCCCACTGTTACTTCCCTGATAAAATATGAAGTGTTTAGCCAGAGGAATCTGAATAGGGGATTATGCAGTGGCTTCAGTTAGCTGCAAAGCAAAATGTAGCATGCCTCCTCCAACAATGTCTCCAAAATCAGCTCTCACATACACTAACAGGAAGCAAATTAAACAGAATCAGGGACCGTGACCCAAGGGAGTGGTGGGAAATGGAAAGCCGCTGGATGCAGCTGTTGGATGCTGAGATTATATAACAGAGAGCGTCGAGAGTATGCATGCAAAGACTCACAGTGAAAAGAGAAGTAAAACAAAATCCCCATTTAGGGCACTAAATTAGCAAATCAATACATGATTTGAGAGTAGACTTATGAGAAAGTAATTTAAAATAGGAATACATTTATTTTGTATAGAGGGAGAGCTCAGATTAGGATAGTTCTAAAATTCTAAAATCAATGCAAAGAAAATGCATTGAGATGGGAATGAGTCAAACTACATCTACATTAGATGGTCATGACAGCTATAGTACTACATGAAACTCATCTAAATGGAAACAGGTGAGGCAGGAGCAGCAGCAGAGAGAGCTGGCAAAGCTATACCATACCTAGTTCCTGTTGGACGCTGTCAGGCACCCCTGAAATAGTCTTTCTCCGCTTAACCTTCTTGGGCCGGCGGACCAGAGTGTCAGTGTTTATTAGAGAGCGGCGGATGCTGGCCTGCCTGTCAAACGTCTCCCCTGGAGACCAGTTGACGAGGGCAGACAGGCAAAAGGGCCAGTTAGTAACATACATGCATCATACATGCAGCGCACACACACACATACAGTTCCAGTAAAACTTTCATGCAGAGCCACACACATTCTGCATAAGCAAATTACGTGAAAACCAAAGAAATAGACATAACTGCACACATATCTACACTCAATTATGTTCAAGTGTGTCTGTGTCAAAAAATAAACTATGTTCAAGATTGGGTAGACAATATATGCATGCAAACTACATGCTCTGATCTGTGGTATACTAGGGGAAAATCTAGATCCAAATAGAAGTTCTCACTCTATATGAAGTATATGAAGAGGCAACCCTTGTTTAAAATATAATATTAGAAACAGTATTTTAACTACAAAAGCACTTTTGTGCTGTAAGATGTGCTGTAGCGCTGCAAAAGCGAGGGAACTCCAGAGACTGGGCACTGTTGACTAAGCTTCAGCACGCTGGGATGTCTGACTAAGTCACGGAGCTGACAGACTGCATTAGTGTGGGAGTGTGTATGTGTGTGTGTGCTTTAAAGTCTAATGCAGCTTCTTCCTGAGTCATAGTGAAGTTCAGAATTTTTTTTTTGAAGAGATTGGAAATACAGAGCTTATTCTGTCTGAGGAAGAGACTATGTAGTAGGTGAGACTGTGTTCTTTTGGATAAGGTGTGTGTGCGTACTTCACAGCGATGAATTTGTGAGACTTAATACTCAAACAGATAACTCTCAAAGGTCAAAGAGATAAAGGAAATGACAGAACTGTTAACATGAAAATTGTTAATGCACTCATACACATTCGTGTTAGATCTATCTACATGGTTATGATTCCAGAACAGTTAGTAAGTAGTGATCGTGCATGCAGTGCTCAAATGTTAGGTTATTAGGAATTACAAATAAAGTTCAGAAACAAATTCTAGGATTTTGCTGAGCTATCCACACGAAACAAACTATGAGTGTATGTAACACACCAACTATATGAATTCTAGACTGACAAACATACGGACTCTTCAGAGTCACAACATAGAAGTGACATATTTAACTGCAGTGCTGGCTGGTTTGACTGACAGCTGTTGGGATCTATTATTCAATTTCTTGCCTGTGACATTGATGGGGACAATATCTGTGAGAACGGCCTGAGCCTGCTGCCTCATCTTCTCTTCTGGAGTGGGCAGGGGCGGAGCTTTGGACCGTGACATTTGTCCATCAACCTCAACCCCCTCCACCTGCGCTGGACTCTGTGCTCTCATTTGGCAGGTGTCTTTCTCTTCCTCTCCTGAAGATGCTGTGGACTGGAAAAGAGGTGAAAATACAGTGAGTTGTATGACTGCAGGGGGCTTATAGAGATAAGTAAGCAGAAAAAAATAAAACAATAAAGCATTTTTGAGACTAGTAGGGAGTTTCAGACTCAGAGATCCTACACCCCTTATTTCTCTTTAACTTTAGCCAAGGGTTGTTTAAGGGTTCTGTGCCCCGACTTATTGGAGCTCCAGGAGTATACAACGCAGTTTCACGGGCAATTGACCACCAAACCACACATTCACATAAACACACTGAGAAACTCAGAGAAAGAATAGAGAACGGGAGCTGAGAGAGGGGAAAAACCAGTGAGGCGTTAAAACTCTGTTCACGCATTGTGATTCTGAAATGGGAACGCCGTTCACAGCAGAGTTACAAGTGGACCATCTGAAGTTTCAATCCAACACCTGTGCCTCCCTCAGCCTCTCTAACAAACCAACTGTAGTTAAATCACTGCAATACATTTAAATATCCACCCAGGTCACTAACAATAGTGCAAAACCTATTCACAGCTGCCTGAGGTCTTGTTTTATGTTTCAACATTTTTATTACCTGTCCTGTCTCAGTCAGAGTGGAATAACTTTCAGTTTAAAATAAAGAGTACTTCTAAAAAATGCTGCTTCTACAAAAGCTTTTTTAAAACAAAAAAATCAGCAGCAAAAACCTTTTCAAAAGCAGCAAACAATTTGTGTTTTATGATGTTAAGGCACTGAACATCCTAAAATGTGAAAAAAGGTTCTCCATGATATAGAAAAAAGCACTAGAAAGAAAAGGGAAAGCAAAAGGCCTGTCCAGCACTGTAACCCGAGTTAACCTCAATTCCAATGGGCTGGGAAAGCAGGTCTAGGGTGGTAAAAAAGGTTAAAAGGGCATGGGATCCTTTAGGGAGGGCTAGGGGTAATAGGAGGACAAAGGGACCCCTGAATCTTTGCTTTTACAGGGTCTGACCTTTCCAGGCCCCTGAACGCATTGTGATTATAAGTGACAAAGACGAGAGAGAATAAGGGCAAGGCTAAGATGGGCATGCTATAAACAAAACTGCATAATTATTTATAGCTAAAACTTTTATGATTGTCTAAATGAATTAATTCAGTTAAAGTCCTTTTCTTTTAAACCTGTCTTCAGTGCGCACAGGCTGAACAGCAGCTTTGTAGAATGAAAAATCTCAGTAAATAAGTGCAGTTGTTTTCTAACACATTCTGAGTAATAGTTTCATTAGAGTGTAAGTCTCCTGGGGTTCAGCTCTCATAATGGGGCCACACATGGCTGACAACATTAATGAAGCCAGCAGAGATACTGAAGAACTGAGGCGGGAACTCCACAGAGGCACATGTGGGAAGCTTGATTCAGTACCCAGAATCCATCTGCAGGCAGACACTCTCCAGCAGAGGGTAGCCAAATCCTACAGTCACTGCAATCACAGACCAGCTTTCTGTTCTGATTTCATTACAGATCATTCTTTATATGGCTAGTAAGGAATATGATGGCAAATACTGTAAATCTATAATAACAAATATTACACTTTACACCACTTGAATTCATGTTTTTTTTCAGGCATCAGAACATTAAAATGTACCATGAAAATCACTGGAACATGTTTCAGTACATTTGAAACCTGGCATGGATAAAATATATATTTTTTTACTATATATAAAATGTGTTAAACAAACTTATATTATATGGGCTGCATATTTATACATGCATATATTTAAATCTTAAATATACTGATACCTTTTTATCAGCTTCATCGTCTTCTATATCCTCGTCCTCATGTTGGGAGTTTGCGGAGCCTGAGAAGGTGGGCCCCTGTGAGTAATACTGTGAGCTGCGGAAGCCATCTTTCCTCAGTGTATCACATTCTGTAGGAACAGAGCAGACACGTCAGGCCAAGTTCGAAAGAAAAGTTTTAAAAACTTTCAAACATGAATCGAAGTATAAAGCATATAGTGTGTATTTGGCTCTCTCTAGTGGTTCGAGAGTGAAAGTACCATTTTTAGATCATGAAAATGTACTGGGACGATGTAATTGTTTCATCTTTGAACTCATTTTACTAATACATGTTTTTTTTTAACCTTTACACTTGTGTATGTTAGACAAACTTTGTAAAGAGATTTTAAAACAGTAGTAGACTGAGATGTGTTCCGCTCTGTATGTTTGTGTGTGTTTGACAATGTGCAGACTGCATCACACTGGCTTTTTAAGCTAACTGTTGCAGATGGCAGCTACATCCCCTTGGCACACATCCCACAATCCCTTCAGTCATCCAGTCAGCTGAATCCAGCAGTCTCTCTACTGACAAACACGCGCTCATCTGCTGCATGTCTTTCCTTATTTCCTGACTTACAGTTTATGACACTGAACTGCAGCTGGGTGATGCACCACATTAAATAGCTGAAGTGTGCCATTTCTGTGCCACTAACAGCAACAAACGCAATTACAAAAATATTGAGTTGTTTCACAAACAGGTTTCCCAAACGATTCTTTCATTTGCCATTTTCCCCAAAAACATATCTCCATTGCTGTAATGCTGGTCAAGATGCTCAAACAAACAGCGATGTTTTGAGAGCACCACAGAGTCATAGTGTTTACATACACTAAAAAAGGGGGAAAATATACCATTGAAGGACATCTAAATTCATTTTAGGAAAAAAACAATGATAAAAAATGATTTTAACATAAAAAGTTGTATAATATAATTAATTAAAAACATTAAAATGTAATACTTTTAATATGATATATTTAGAAAGAGAGCATCGTTTACTTTTAGCCCACGGGCCTTGATCAAATTAGATTTTTGGCCCTTCGTGTTAAAAGT
The DNA here is from genome assembly GCA_027422405.1 of Ptychobarbus kaznakovi. Taxonomy (NCBI): domain Eukaryota; kingdom Metazoa; phylum Chordata; class Actinopteri; order Cypriniformes; family Cyprinidae; genus Ptychobarbus; species Ptychobarbus kaznakovi. Next base: position 42,132,624 of record CM049794.1, on the reverse strand, counting down.
TTGGGTACCCCTGCACAAGAACAACAAACATATGAGACAAATCCAGACAGTGTAACATACATAAAACCAGACAGACTGTTAAAAAGTCTTCCTCTAATTCTCCAAAACCAGCATTTATTTTGTTTGCTAATCCTTTACAGCTTCCATCAACACTTATTTGTCAGCTAAGACTTTAAAGAGACAAGCAAGTTTACAAACACTTTATAACTTGTCATAAAAAATGTTCAAGGCACCTGTGAACTTCCTCTGATCCGCATGTGTGCTTAGTGTTGTTGGTCTTGGCAGATTAAAAGTTTTAAGACTTTTTTTCATAATCAAAGAGAGATAGACAGAAAAGAAAATGTGAGTGAAAAGTTTACAGCAACAGCATTGTGAAAAGTGTTTGATGGTACAGTTCTACCTGTCTTCATGTCTTCCTCGCTGCCATCTGAAAGCCAGAAGTCTCTATTATAGTAATATGACCTACACACCTGTGTCTGCATAATTAATCAGGCTTCACATCAGCCACCTGCACTGCTAGATCAGTCTCGGGTTACAATTAACTTCTAGTCCAAAATCTGCTAACCGAACCTTTGAGCTGAGCTGTACTGCTAAATCGACCCCTGGATGTCACTAACAGGCCGTTTCACAGGTGTCCAGTGAACTAATGACATCATGGGCACGTTTACCTGCTGCTCAGTGTTTGTTTCATAGCAATGCTGATGATATGAGCACTGCAGTGGGTCTGATGTGTAAGGTGTGTGGCTCTTACCCCTGAGAGCTGTTTTCAGGTTCACTTTGGCCTGGTGGTGCAGGTCTTCCACGCAGGCTGGTCTGGAGCCCGGCAGAAAGACGTTCTCCTGCTGGTGCCATGGAGCCGTGTAGTGCACAGTCCACTTTTTCTCTTCATCCAGATTAGATACGGCTAAAAAACACACACAAAGAATACAAATTATTGATATGCCATAATAAACATTCAACGTACTTATTTACTCGTGGCACTTAATGCAAAGAACATGTGCAATTTAACCAAATGTAAGTAAGAGCGACCAAATGTGTCCATTTGTTGACTCACTGTGAGTAAAAAGAGAGCCAAAAGGACTCCTGCAGGATTTAATTTTCTTTTAAAGTTGGCTACAATCTTGTGCTTAAACTTTTAACAGAGTGAACCTGTTAACTTAGTGTTCATGTGGCTCGGTGGTAGAGCATTGCTTTAGCAGCGCAAAGGTTGTGGGTTCAATTCCCAGGGAAAACACATACTGACAAAAAATGTATAACCTGAATGTACTGTAAGTCGCTTTGGATAAAAGCGTCTGCTAAATGCATAAATGTAAATGAACCCTAAAAACTTGAACCAAAGAGTGACTTTCAGTGAACAAGAAGACTGGTACAATCTAGCAGAGGTGCAAACGGGTCATGACGTAAAGGGGAATCTTGGAGGAAAGACCCCTGGAGCTTGAACCCCCAGCTGTCCCGACAGCAAACAAACAAAAACAACAGACTGGTCGATTTAACATGACAGGAAGGGAAAGTAGAGAAGCAGTGGTGGGAGTTTTCTCACAGGTGTGAGGAGCTGTGTGTCCACAGGTGGCACTGGGCCGTTAGGCTGTGATGGCCCATCATGTGAGAGCTGCCAGACTGATAAGCAGAGCCCACGGGAGGCCATTGTGTTTATTCATGAGACATCAGCACTTTCAATATAGAAGTGTTTTCTTACTCTTCAGAGAGACTAACACATACTGATCTGTGAAGGCCAAGGGCTTCTGTGCAGTCTCTCTATGGCCAAATTACATTATTTTTTAAATGTATTTTCTATTTGGAAAATAAATAAATAAAAATAAACCAATAAATAAAGTTATATCATTAAAAATATTATAACCCTAAAAACTAAACAAAAAAATGCCATAAAAATTGTTAAAATAATACAATTTTATAAAAATAAGGAATAATAAACATACAGAGAATTTTATGATTACATGTTTTCCAATTAATGTTTACAGTTGTTAATGTTTTTGAAAGAAGTCTTGTATGCTCACCAAGGCTGCATTTATTTGATCAAAAATACAGTAAAAAATAACATTATGAGATATAAATAATAATTATAATTCATTTGTTACATTTATATATGCTCTTTTCTTGGTACTCAAAGCGAAAATAATAAAGTATTAATAATAAAAAGTATTTTCTAAAATATTTAACGCAGACTTTTTAGTTGCCAAAACAGTTATACTATTTAATATGTTTCTGGAAATCATGATGTCACTGTGCCTTTTGATTAACTTGGTGAGTAAAAGTATGATATTAACTTACAGAAGTTTGGATCCAAAAGTATAAATTGAAAAGACACCACTGGGGCAGGAGAAGGTGCTGGAATCAAACTCAAGCAATCAAAGTGTGAAAACATGTTTTTTCATCCCCTCTCCAGGTTTCTCTCTCTTTATTAACCACAACACTGAGCCTTTGAACGTATTGTTCTTCAAATCAATTCTGGGCTTCAAAGGGACACATTCTCCTCAAAGGCATCATCTGTGAATGTGCAGATATCAGGACAAAGCAGACAAACACATAGGAGGACGCAGAGGGCATTTAGCACTACAGAAAAGCACATTACAAATACTGCCGTTTGTAAAGTGAACGACACAATCATCTAACAAGTGCTGTAGATTCACAGATATCTCTGTTTGGGACATACATTAACTGCTTAAGTCTGTGAGGCCACTAAACATCAAGCTAAAAGAGCAGAGGCCTTTATGTGTATAATTAAGTATTCTGAACAAAAATCACATCACCGGCTTGTCCCTAGAATTCATCCACAGTTGGAAATATTGATGCGTTGAGTTTGCCTCGGGTTAGTACCTAAATGTTATGTGATCATGGCTTCATCAGTGTGGTACCTACCTACTAGACAGGTCAATAATCTACCAACCAGCTGAGCTGACACAAAACCAGACCAACACGGAATCTGTGCAAACAGAATTCCACACAACTGGAACATCATTTGAGTTCTACATATCCCTAATTCTTGGTATGTGTGTAAAGTGCACAATGTATGTAAGCAACTGTTTTCAAAAAGTATTCATGTACACGTCACAGAAAAAAAGAATACTCAAACACATTTGTTCATTCGATCAACAAGACCATTTGCTGGACAACAAAACCAGATGCACAAAAAGCATTAAACAACCTTCGTACTCAGTGTGAGAGATAAAAGTGAGCGAGCCCTTTGAAGTGCCTACAATAAATATCAGATAATTCCAGAATAGGCAATACACACTCACACAGCCCTGTCCACAACCCATTAAACATGTCTGTGTGCTTGTGGGGAGTGAGGAGAGCAGCAGCAGGAACAAAAACCTGCATTGTGCCCAACATCAATCTCCACATCAGCCAGAGCTCAGCACTCAGAATCAGCCTATTCAAAACTCCCATAATCCCTCTGGTCCTGCTCGTACCCACACAAAACACACACACTTTGCAGTCACCATGCACCACGTGTAACACTGGAATATGGATGAGCTCATCCAATGAATTTTGGCTCAGAAGACCCCATCACAAATCATCACAAATAAAAATGAATCACAATTAAAAAAAAATTATATTATGCTCTGTACTACTGAGACAAAAAAAATAAAATAAATATATATATATATATAAAAGTGTCTTCCACAAATTGTGAATCTATGCTGATTAGTGATGCACAGATAATACACTCTGATTAATTCAGATAAGACATTAAATTATTTTTAAATATTAATTTAGAATATTCTTAATATATTTAATATCTTAAAAATGTACTTTTAATTTCTACTTTTATAATGCACACTATCAATTCTAAAAAATGTTAACTGAAAAAAATCACAAAATAAAACTAATAGTTATTATTAAATAATTTTTAGTGTTAGTTTATATTAAATATTTAAGATATTAAAGATTACCTCTAAGAGAAAATGAGATGAAGTCTAAAAGTAAAATATATGTAAAATCAGGAGGGAACTGAGAATGCACAAAGTCACACTGTACAATTAAATATCGACAAATGCAGATAAATTAAATAGCATTTTTTTTTTAAATACATTATCGACTGATAACTGATATGGTACCAATATATTGTGCCATGCCTAATGTAAATATTTGAAACCAGAGTAGGTATAATAAAAGATGCACACAACCACAATTTATGTGTGACAAGGTCATTCTCTGACATCATAAGCAGCATAAAGGTGTTAACAGATTAACTATTAAGTGTACAGGAAATGACTCATCTGTCCATGTAGAAATACAGATTTACAGCTCTTTATGAACTCTGCACTTACACACCTGACAATCAAAGTACTGACCTGCCACACAATCTGACACATTTAATGAAAATCTCTTAAATTTACAATAAACCACTAGCTGATAGATCAATAAAACACAAAGCTATTCAATCAAGTTCACAGAACTAACTCCATCAGTACTGAAAGAACATGGTCAAAGAGTTCTTACCCTTGCGTTTGAAGTATTTAATGACTGACTTGAGCGAAGTCCCGATGAACACCATTATTCCAGTGTGTGAGGCAGGTGGATCCGGTGTACAATTGTGACGGCCTCCCAGTACACGGGAGCGCTGGACGAGTAGTGTGTGTGTCCACAAACCTTTATCCTCCTGCCAACAAGTCACTATGTGCCTCTCCTCATTTGATCAACGCTTATCGCCTCCACAATGAGCCCCTCCTACATATACACACACCCTCAACCCAACCCTGGGAAACACCTCCTCCTCACACACACACACACACACACACACACACACACACACACACACACACACACACACACACACACACACACACACACACACACACACACACACACACACACACACACACACACACACACACACACACACACACACACACACACACACACACACACACACACACACACACACACACACACACACACACACACACACACACACACACACACACACACACACACACACACACACACACACACACACACACTCCCTGGGGCTCAGAGGGAGGGGTGTAGTATATCCCCCTCTGTTCATCTGTGCTTCGGTTATCGAGGAGCTCGCCAGTACAGCTCATCCAAAGTATCCACCCTCCTTCCACTCTAATACAAGCTCATTGGAAAGACAAATCCTATATGAGATCTCTTTATTCTCTCAATTATTTTTCCTAGGCCACAATTAGATGAAATGAAGAGTTTTGCTAAAGTTGCAGATTTCTCTTTTAAGAAACCTCAGACCCCTCCTATATGTCTCCTCTAGAGTCAAGGATGGTCTGAATAGTTTTAAACTGTGCTCAGATTTGCCTAGATCCCAAAGTTTTTGTTTCTACTACAATACACAACAAGCCTACGGAAAAAAAGAAGCTTTTCACCGAGAAAAAGAGTCCACAATAAGAATAGAAAAGGATTTCAATATAAACTCAAAAGTTTCTCCAAATAATCAGTTTCTGTAAGGTCAGTAAGGTTTAAAAATAAATAAAGAAATAAGTACCTCATGCTCACAAAGATTGCATTTATTAAATAATAATAATTTTAATAAAACATTTAATTAATAAGCTAAATAAAAAACTACATTTCTAAATATTCTAATTTAAATGATAATTCTAATATACTGATTCGGTGCTCAAGAAATATTCCTCATTACCAACATCTTTATTATTTTGGTGAAAACAAAAGAAGAGAAAGAACAGAACAAAAGAACATAATTTATTTGAAACAGTTTTTTTTGTAACAATGTAAAAGTCTTTGCTGTCACTTTTAATCAATTTAATGCATGTATGCTAAATACAAGTATTAATATATTTAAAAAAAATCAACAATGTAACCAAATATTCAAGACTGAGAGGACAAGTATAAGAATAAACCATTGGAAAATCCCATAATGACCAACCACTAATCTGAATATTTTGTCCCCCCTCAGTGTCGGCCCTTTCAACAATAGCCTCAAATACGTCTATTTTAATTGCTCCTAAGACATTTTAGCAGAAACAATTGATACTCAAAATAATTATGTTAACTTAGTTAAGTGTCCTGGGCTGTGATAAAACAGCCTGAGCAATACAACTCTGAATCCGGACCATGATGTTTTGCTTCATCTGTTGTAAGCAGGCATGTGTGTTCATACTTTGGACATTCACATACGTGCGCATCCGTCTCAGTCTTTGCTGGAGGACAGAAGGAGCAGGTCTCCCACTGATAAGCCGGCTTGCCATGATAGCACACAGCCACTGAATCTAGACCACTGGAATATAGATCACACACACACAATCTGCCCCATTGTCTACACACACACACACACACACACACACAAACCATGACCCTGTTTCTTTTCATTATAGGAGGGAGGGGGGGGGGGGGGGTGCAGAGGGATCTGAATGGAAGGGGGGATGACGGGTGGGTGAATTTGGACCTGAATGGGGTTGCAAATGATTACTGAACTAGAGGAGGTAATGCATTGAACCCCCCTCCCCCTAAAATATCCCAATCAACCCCACAGCAAGCCAAGCTCACCCTTCTAGGCCATTCCTGATTTTTACTTGCTTATATTTGGTTGTTAAAATGTTTATGTGTAACAAGTGAATTTGAAAGAGGAGTGTGTGCTGCTCTCTTTTACTCACTGCCAAGTTCAAACAGTAAGGCTTTTCTCTGCGTACAGCCAGAGCCGATCCTCCCTAAACGCAGAATACACAAGTTGTGTAGGGCCCCCAAAACACCAGGGTGCCCCCTTGCTCTCAAATATGTTTTAATTTTAGTTTAGTTTTTGAATCTGGCCAGCGGTTACGAAAACATGAATGATAATTTATTTTAATGCGGTGCGCTGTCACGCTCTCTACGTAAAAATCAGCCAAATCTTGTAACGTGAATGTCGTACAGTCTCTCGCTCTTAAAAAAAGTAAAAAACGAGTCGAAAGCAAACCAAGTCACGGAAGAGAAACTGTTTCTCGAGTGCGATTCACACGGACAAATGCGTTTCCCCCCCCCCCAACATAGTTTGCGTAGGGCCCCTAGATGTCGAGGATCGGCACTGCGTACAGCCCATATCCGGCCTTTTCCTCTTTATCTCGAGCCTATTCTCTCTGCACGTGTTTGTGTGTGTATTCCAGACTCTGTTTCCATGCTGTCTGGCACATGTACAGTATCAGGATTATGCAGCTCATGTGGGCTGCAGTAATTAACACGCTATTGTTCTGTTCTCACTCCACAGACGGCTCATCATCTCTGTCTGTCACTGCAGGATTACAGTCATTTCAGGCAACTGTCTATTTGTGTGTGTTTATGAATGTGTACAAGGCTAGTCACTTTAACAGAAATGACAAATGTTTATAAAGAATGAGGGAAACAAACTTGGTAAAAGCAATTCAGATGTGAGGCATGTTCGTTCATTAGGGTCAGAAATGTATTCATGAGATTCCAGTGTGAAGCTTATGAACAGCCAATCAGAGAACTTGAACCTCGCCTGACTTTTCACACTTGGTCTGGGCTCTGTGCATCCGACAGATCACACTCACCCGTGTTATGTGTGTGTATGTGTAATGGAGCTGTTGTCATATCCCTCCCCATACATTCTCTCACACTCACACACACACACACACACACACACACACACACACACACACACACACACACACACACACACACACACACACTTTCTCAAAACATTTCCTCCAATTCTGAAAGGTGAAAATGTATCTTTACAGAAGAAAACTGACTCAGAATGTCCTATCATACATCATACAGCCTATCTAACGTGTGGGACCACACTGAAAATATTTTATTATAATTTTTTTATTAAACCTGGATATAGACTGAAAGTTGTAATATTGTGAATTTTTTTAATAAAAACAAAAGTAATGTTATAAAAACAGAAGCATTTAAGATTCAGCACTTTTTTAAGTCACCAAACATCTTTCACATTCATATTATTTTTCAAATCAAATTCTGAAAAAAAAAAATCTTATTTATTAATTTTACGTTTTTAATTTTTTTTAATAAAAAACAATGTAATAAAATAAATAAGAAACATTTAGGATTTAAGACTATTTTAGGTCCCTAATAAAATATGTAAATGTATTAAATGCATATTAATTTTACAGTTCAACTAATATATTTTTTTCTACCTGGACATAAACCAAAGGTCACTAATAAAAAATTCAACTTTATTAATGATATTTGTATTAATTTTTCAATTCAACTTTTTTTCCAATTTAAAAGACAACTTAGACTTTAATTTGTGTAATACTCACAACCTTTTTCTTCTCTAATTCTCTGCTTCCTCATATACATCAGTCCTCCTCATTTCTCATTCTCTCTCCTGTCTTTGCTTTTGGTGCTTATTAAAGTAATCCCTATTGATTTGTTCCTCTTTTTTTCCTCATACCCTCTCCTGTGGGTTTGTTGGTCTGATCTTAAAAGCATTCGTCTGATTTATCCTAGAAAAAGAGAAAGAGAGTGTGTGGCAGGTACGAGGAGACCTCCAGCCAGCACTAAACCTGTTCAGAGTGTTTGTTCAGTGTACTGAGGTCAGCTCTCACATACTAAACACAAACACAGCTGTCTCTGCTACCACAAATACAAATATTCTGCATTTTCAATCAGCATTTAGTTTGGAGAGAAGAGAGAAAGCTGGGGTCTTCAAGTTTTGCAACAAAACAGGCTTAAAACTGAAACTGAAAAATCAGGATTTCAGAGAAGTTAGAGATTAAGCACAAAAGCACACGCTCAAAATCCACATATAATTACTGGTTAGTTAGATAGATTGTTTTCTTTTCTTCAAGGTCAGTCTTAATGACACAGGGCTGCTTTCCCACACACCTCGGACACGCAATCAAACAACTCTCAAGAGACTCATACAGACAAACAGTCACACACATATATTTCCTTCTCTTTCTCACTTTTGTCTATAGCATTTTAATGACTGACCTGCAACGTTAGCAATCACTGGATATCTATAGAAAGAAAGCAAGAGAAAGAGCTAGAGAAACTACACAACCTGAACTGCACATGCACAGATCACTAACTGATCACAACATTCCCAGGATGTCTCTGAACATCTGTCCCCTAGAATAGTTCATTAATATCTTTTCTTGATTAGTATTAGTTTATAATAATGTTATGTTGTATATAGTTGTATATATTGTTCACTACAATACTATATAATATACTAAAATTAAAACACACAATGTGATTTAAAAAACTACCATTACTACAGAAATGACTACACGTGGCACTTTTGCTTCTCTATTTTTTTCATTGTATTTTATTGTATATTATTATAAAATACAGCTATTATATTATATCTACTATGGAATGGTTTACTATTAGTATTAACAACTTTGGCGAAATATTGTGTAAAATAATCACAAGTGCTTTGAAACTAGAGAATATAACTATGAAGATGTACTAAAAAAAGTGGAAGCTTTAATGTGTGGAGCTCATGAAGTCAACATGAATAAGGAGGAATCTTTGTTAGTACAATCACACACACACACACACACACACACACACACACACACACACACACACACACACACACACACACACACACACACACACACAAACTCTGTGTAATTCTGCCTCTGCTTCAGACCCCAAACACTTTGTATTTACCCATAACAAATCACTCAATCCCTCACAATGAGACCCAGAAGCTGTAAAACACTTATCAACCGTCTACTGCCCCACATAAGACAAGAGAAATCTGCATAAAAACAAACATCGCCTACTTGGTTTTGAAAGAAAGGCAATAAAAGGCTGCAGGCTTAAAACGTGTTTGAAATCAAGCCCAGGCTTTTAGCATTTAGTTTGATTGCAGATAAGACTTGTTAAGAGAGGAATGGACTGCTAGGAGGAGAGAAAGCATCCAGACCGACCACTCGAGCGCTTGGCACTCCACCGATCCTGTGTGAAGATTCCTCAAGTCAGTACAAGAGAGGCTGTGAAAGGAAAGTCTCAAGCCATGTCTGGCCATAGCGTGTCTGCTTCAGAGTATGTGTGTGTGTATATAAGGTCAGGCATTGTGTTAAATAATAGGCTTGGGCCCCTCAGTGAAGGCATTCCTCGCTATTGTATCGTCAACGAGAACGTCTAATGGTTAAAGCTAGAATGAATACAATACACATAACGTACAAGCTCACTTAGGGAGGAGAACTTTGAAGAGACTACAAACACCATCAGATCTGACGAGATGAATAAAGTTCTGACAATAAAGAAGGGAGGAAAACCAGAGATGAGTGAAGAAAATACAAATAATTCCCTTTGAAGTAGAGTCGTTCAGAAAGACACACCTTGGTGAGAACATAGAAAAGCAGAGCATGAAAGAGAGATGCAATAAAACATCATTTAAAGGGGGAAGATCCGACTGATCTGACTGGAGGAGAAGCATTAATGAGTCAGCTTCTTTATGAATTACAAATAGCTGAAAATTGATTCAGATTAGAGCCCTGCATTTGGGCCTGATGGGCCTAGATTTTTTTACGCCTCTAGGGCCGGGCTTCGGGCCAATTTTCACGTCATAGTTTAGATACGGGCCAGGCCTTGGGTCTGTTTTACACTTCTCTCTATTTTTATATTTTAGACATCCATCAATTAGAGATGAAAAAAATTGCCGCTCTGGTGGAAACAACACGAGTCCGTGCTGCCACGACTGAGAGAGGCTCGACGGTGTTTAGAGTCAGCACAGCTGAAGGGTTCTGTGTTCAAACGCACGCAATAGACTACAGCTTGCCGTAACGCCCCAGCAAAAGTAATTACCATGAATGTGTCCGGGGGAAATAGTAAGGAGTTAATTAATTTAATTAATTAATAATACACTAGTGTTTTCTGTGTCAGTGTTGCAAAAATGATGATGATCCTGATTCGCTATCTCCTCATTAGACGTGCCTATAGAGAGAAGTGCATCACGGATTATGATTATAATAAAAAAGTTGTCGTTTTTGATTTGATTTATTTTGTTAAGTAGTAATTTAAAGCTTTCTATAGATATATTTATCATGTCTGTGATCTATATATCTATAGATTTTATTTTAGGCAAGTCGTGATGATTTGAGAAGGCTAAATTGATCAAACATAAGTTATGATCAGCCTGCCGGCCTGCCACTGGCCGCTTGGTCGTTACTTTAAGAAAGAAAAAACTTATTTAACGAACAAAAAAACTCCAAACGATTTTCTAAGTTAACTTAATAAAAAGAAAATGAAATGAAATATAATCACTTTGCCATTACATACAAAACTGAACTATTTTAATAGCTGAAACATGAGCTGTAAAAAAAATATAATATATAAATAAAACTGGCTCGGGTCGGTAATTCTGATAGGCTGTCGGACACGGGCCGGGGTAGGGCCTAAGCGTCTCGGGCCAGGGCCGGGCTAGGGCCTAAATTTGAGGCCCGTGCAGAGCTCTAATTCAGATCAATAGTTGAAGCGGGGAAACCCTTTTGAGAAACTCTTGCAGAAATGAGGTCAAAGTGCAATTTTCTCCCCCAGCTAAGTGTCTCTCCTAACTTTCTCTCTTACTCCATCCCTAAAATGATCAAAAATTCAATAAAATATATATATATATATATAAAAAAACAATAAATACATTTTACTACCAGAAAATGTATTACTTAAATTTGGTCCCTGCATATTAATATTAAACTGGAGGAAACTAGTTCAACATAGAAAAGTTATACTTGCAATGCAAACTAATAATAAGCAATAACAAGTCAGCAAAACCAAAACCTATTATTGTGTGGATGTTTTTTGGGGGGGATTTCACTAAACTTCCTGCACCACAGGCACAGTCATATTTGGCCTGTTTTTCTGTTTTCTTGTCTAAAGGAGAACAACCACCCTGGCTGACTATAAATAAGACCAACGGCAGTCTGTTTTCTGAACACAAACAGGCGTGCAATGGTCAGCAAGTTGTCTTTTCTACAGGACACCAGGTGGGTAGCTGTTAATATGTCCCCCTCACACATAAAGTCTTTTCAGCAAGTTTCTCTCTGAGGAGTTCGGGCCGTTAGAGCCGTTGTTGGGACACTGAGGCGGTTTTGTCCAGACATGGTTAGAGTAGTAATTCTGTCTGTTTTGCAGGAGATTTAAGGGCTTGCTAAAAGTAATTTGTGCCTTTCTGTTTTAGATCTATTAAAGGGAAATACTTTTATCACATTCTCTCTATGACATGCGCTACAATTCCAAAGTTTGGGGACAGTAAGATTGAGCTTTAGGGTTGTTAAGACTTGGTGAGTCTCTTATGCTCACAAGGCAGCATTTAATTAATCAAAAGTTAAGTAAAACAGTAATACAGTGAAATATTATTACATTTAAGTAATACAGTTTTTATTTTAAAATAGTTTCTAAAAAAATCTAAATGATTCCTGTGATGACAACGCTGAATTTACAGCAGATGTTACTCCAGTCTTTAGTGTTACACGTTCAGTGTTGAAAACTATTTTTAGGATTGACGAATAAAATGTTCAAAAGAACAGCATTTATTTGTAATAGAAATATTTTGCAACATTTTAAATGTCTTTAATTCAGGGCTCTAGACTCATTCTTCCCACTGGTTGCACGTTTGCGACTAACTTTCTCAGCCGGTCGCACGAGCACATAATTTGGTCGATTTGGTTGTTTTTTATACAAAATTTGATTAATAAACGCATGCTGATGAACTTTTATCATAGTTTATAGTTATATGGTAATGAAAGTGTTCAACATTCAACCCGTTCTTTTTCATCAGTATTTATTGTGGTTTAAATTTTGTGAACAGGAATTCTTTTTTTCGTGTGCTTTCACTTTCACTTTCGAATTCGCGATCTTGGTGTCACATTTTACAAGAAAAGATAATTATCTGTTTTGCTTATATCTACTATAATATATAATACTTATATCTATTTAAGACTAAAACAAAAGATGGATTCATTGTTATTCTTAATTAAAAAGCACAACTACAATAAAACAGTACGTTACAATGACAAACTGTCTTTCATAATGTTTATTAACAAAAACGAATAAGACGAGGCATGGCATAGGACACATCACATGCTATATATACAGACTAATAAATGACAGAATATTTATTCTGCAGCGTGCCCTGTATGAAGCAGACGCTTTGGAGCAGCGCAGACAATGCACTCGCACAAGTGCAACCACGTCAAATTTTTACTCGCACACTCAAAAAATGGTTGCAGTCTAGAGCCCTGATTTAATGTCACTTTTGATCGAACCCCATACTTTTGAAAAGTAGTGTATATTTTGGGTTTACTGGAGCTCAACTGGTTGAGCGTGAATTTTACTCCCTGGAACCATGTGCTTCAAAACTTCTGCCAAATGCATAATCATGTTTTAGATTTATGCATCTACTTGTGGACCCCATGTACAGCATCTGTCTGAGGGGAGCCATTACTGAAGAAAAGCTTCAGTTTGAGCACAAGTCTCATGGCACCTCATCAGTTGAAGATGTTCCATTGCGATGACCTGCCAAAGTACACAAAGCTCTCTGTTTCCCCAATGCACAGAGCACAGAGAATTAGATGAGGTAGAATGCATGGAAACAACTGAACCTCATACACACAGGGGCGTCTCAGGACACATCAGACATGCACACACACCTCTGTCTACTGCAGTATGGATTTGAGCGAGACGACAAATAATTGGACAGCAGTCTTTGTCTTAAGCCCTTTGTGCATTAAATGCAAAAGGTGCACATGCTGGCTGTAAAAGGTCATGGGGATATGTCAATACGATGTCTCAAAGACCGTGTGCTTGTCTCCTCACATGATCAACCTTTAATGCAGCTCATTGAATTCATCACGGTGGACAAGCTGTGTGTTCTGTCTAGTCCCGTTTATATTAATGGTTGAGACAAAGACCATCTAACAAATGCGCATGTGACATTTGCTTTAATGTATCTGACAAATTCAATAACACATAAAACATCAAGACTATTCTTTAAGATAAGTGTTTGGAAAGAAGTCTGGCTAATCACAATTTTATTTTTACAGTAGGATAATGTCATTAATCACAGTGTATATATTAGGGATGCACCGCAATGTCAGCCACCAAAAACGATCAGCTGAAACTGGCTTTTTCTGTTTCTGGACAAAAATGTATGGCACACAGCACCACCCTGATTCTGTTGCATAGAACTGAATAAAAATAATAAATTGATATTTAATATTAATATATTTACTGTTCTACTCTGAATAAAAGTTTGGTTATTTTATCGCCTTGTATTTTTTTAATTCAGTTTTATTCAAATTATTCAGTTAAATTAAAAAGTCTTACAAAACTATTTTAGATTATTTAATTAAATAGTACAATAATTATTAAAAGCATTTTTGGTGCCCCTTGAATTTTAATTTTAGTGCATCCATTATTACTTTACTATTTATTGTACTGGCTAGAAAACATCCAGAGCAATTAGCACTGATACAAACAAACTAGAAAACAAAACATTTGTAAAATATTATACACTACCATTTAAAATAATTTTGAATGGAAGACCCCAAAATTTTGAATGGAAGTGTTTATTTAAAATATAACAGCACCTTCAATTTTCAAGTTTGTCAGTAATTTGCTGCATGATATGAATGGATCAGCAGGAGTAATTGAGTGTCTAGTCTGCATTACTGTAATGCAGAAGAGGTTCAAATTTAACCCACTTCGCTCCACTGCTCATCCAACCTAGCAAAAGTGACCCCAAAAGGGAGAGACCAAATCGAAGAGTGTCAAAAGCAATCTATGAGCTGCAGGAAGTCTAGGCCTGATTAGGAGACGATAAACAGCATGCGGCTAGATTTCCCATAGAGCTTGCAATCATGGTGGGGGTAGATCTCTGGAGACGGGGGGGGGGGTAAATAGGTCTGATTTCAATGTGCTGGAGCAAACTGACCCATATTTGCTACTATACACTGAAACCGGTGCTCGATGGAGAGAAATGGTGCATGATTAAGTCACAGAGTTCAAACTTCAGATTCTGGACAAAACCAGGAGTTCGATGAAGGACAAAAGAGATCTGTCACGAGCAACAGAGCTCTTATAGGACACTTCAAACTGATTAAACTTGCAAAAACGAACAAGCTGCATGGGAGAAAATGTGGAATATAATAGCCAATTAGTCAAACGCAACCATGTGAGAGATTTGCAACATCATTTTAGTCAGATTTCCACTGAGACTTCAGCCTCAGGAACAAGATGGAGTCACTGTTGCTGTGGAAACAGGATGTGACAGTGCCAGGATGTACCAACGGGACATCCATATATCCCTTTTGTCATTAACACGAGAGAGCAGGGATACTGAGCATATAAAGGCAGTATTACTAACACACATCCATAAGTAGATATATACCTATATAGAGGGAAACAGAAGCGATAACAATCTGGTTCAGTCCATAGAGACTCTTAATGGAAGCGTGAATATGGGGATGTGCAAATTAACAGGCTTTTAATGAGGAAGACACACGTGACAGCTGCCGTGATAGTGCTGCAGACATTCATCCCCAACCCTATCCCACAAACCTGTCCTCTCTCTCTGAATTATGCAGGGAAAGATGGAAGTGGGGTTTTGAAATCACTCAAATCTCCCCCTCCTCCTCTCTTGTGTCCAATCAATATGATGAAGCACCACAGATGAAAAAACAGAGTTCATTTCATATAGATCCTAAGACCACTTTGATAACATGCCTCTTCTCCTGAGGACTCCCAAAGGAGTCTGGGTAATTCACTGATCAAATATTGAACTTTAAAACGCCTCTGGGATTAACTCTGACAGGGCCTACATATTTCACTTTAATGACAAAAGAAATTCCCTGTGTCCACGTAGGTGTACTTCTTTGCAAAACAGCATTCAAATAGCAGACTTGTAGAATACAAATATTACAAATAGTTTTTTTGTCTTGTACTTTACTGTTCATTCTTTACATTTCTTCTCTTTATAATTTATTGTCCGTTCCCTTTCTACCACGTCTTTCTGAAATAAGAATTTCATTGTATCTAGTACACATGACAACAAAGATCTTGAATCTTGAAAGACTTGTTAGTGTGTAAGACCGCAGGTTGATCTAATTTTCAATTAACTTAAAAACTATAAGCTCTATGAAAATCCTTTTGAGGTCAGTGTTGTTCTGGAGAATCTGGGCTCAGGCATTTACAGTTTTGTTGTTTTTAGTATACTGTATAATAGGTCAAAGAACATACGGGTCAAAGGACAAAGCCAACATGGCAGAATAAGTATGTCAGTGAAAGTATTTGTAGTAAACACATCTGCATACCTACAGAACATACTATTACTATAATCAGCAGTCAGAAGTTATTAACTTCAATTCAGTACATACTTTAAAAATACAGGAATAAAAAAAGCAGCCAACGAAAACATGCGAAAGAGCCAGCAGGTATCTACATATAATACAATACAGTCAGTGTTGTTATTGATAGCAAAAAAAAAGAGAGAAAAAAAGAAAATAACAGTTTTTGCTATTTTACATAAAGCTGAAATAAAATGACCATATTAGATGAAAAAAACATTAAAAAAACTTGCCTTGGCAAATTACTGAAATCAGTTTCGGTTGAAGTGCTAAAATTACTAAAACCAAAACTGATATAAAAATAAAGCTATATATATATAACAAAACCACATAATACAATTATTAAAACTTAAACAATAAGATAAAATATAAAAATAAAAGCTAATTCTAAATCTTAATAATTTTATTACTAAAAATAATATAATATAATCATATTATTTACATTCAAAATATGTTGCAAAATTCTTGGAAGAGGTATCACAAGGACTTGTCTCATTTATGGCTGTGAAATGCTGTATGATCAGCGCCTTCTAGTGGTTACAGTAGGTTTAAACAACTGATTGTCAAACTGGATGTTCAGTGTCCTCTAGATCAGATTCCAGTCCTCACATTTTGCATGTCTCTTATTTAACACAGCTGATTGAGATCATCAGCTTCGTACGTGAGAGAGCATGAACTCTAACGAGCTGATGATCTCAATCAGGTGTGCTAGATCATGCAAAATGTTTGGAATTGAGAACTAGATGGCTGTCATTGCTTGTGAATCTGTGCTGACCAAGCAGCATTGAGGGAGCAACATCTTCTGCCCACATCTTTGACACTCCCGCTTCCTAAATCCTTCTAACATTCTCTCCATTCATCTTTTATATCATAACAAGTCTCTGAGAAGTCACAGAGGTCTGACTCTGGTCAGCGATATAATGGAGATCTCTCTTCTTTAGCCTTCATCCTTACAGGACCGCGAGTCTCTGAGGAACTCAGTTCTGAGTTAAATCATGCTAGAGGGGCCCGTATGAAACACATCACTTCACTCACATTTAATAATCTTAATTTTCCAGAGTAAAAACAGTCAAAGCAAGGTCACACTCTGAGAAAACATTCATTTTATAGATCATGACTTGTAAGTTGCTCTGTGACATTTAGTCACTATATTTGTCACAGATGACAGCTTGTATATCAGATCACGGCCACATTGTCTGAACAAACTGATCTGATTTCATCACATACAAAACAACCGTGCAAACAATCAGTCCTAAAGATCACATTCAAGAACTAAATTGGATTTGTGCACAGCGTGAACATGTGGCCAGACGAATAAAATGCTGGTCAGCTGGCAGACCTATTTATCAGAGTTAATGAGACTTAATTAAAGATCAAGCTAAATCAGTGGCTGTTGTTTTACCTGTCCACATCGAGATCACAAACACCTGCTACATCCAAATAATCGTTACTGAGAGGTGTGTCAACACATGACAAATAACACATGACAAATCAACTGGAAACTGTTTACTGCAATACAACCTAACCTGGAGCTGAATGGAAAGTGAAAAGTGAAGAATGGAAAAGTGAATCAGATACACTGTCAATTCAGTGCTAAAGAGCAGAGTTTTTTTCCATGGCTATGAAGGCTGGCAGTGTAAATGATCTGAAATAATTCACTTAAATTATGCCTAATGTTGGGTGAAACTAGCTTGTCCCTGCTTTTTAACCCCGCTGACCTTTCGACTAATGTCATTTAGCACAATTCTAAGACATATGGCTTTGAGGAACCGATCAATACATGTGACGCCTGTCAGACCTCATGCTCTGAATCTGAGCCCTCTGCTTAGAGATGACCTGTAACCCAATTACCTGATACCCAGCTGAGAGAGGAAACGTACTGTAGTTTGCTGTGAGATGATTGTAATGGACCTGAAATAAGATACAAGTAGACATGGATACAACACTGTGGTTCAGTGTATGTACCTGTGGAGAAAACCATAACACTGATCAGGGTTAAACAATAAAATAAATAAATAAATACATTTTAGGTGTCTGTTTTTCAAGCAATTTAAAAAACGTATTTTTTTTAACAAAAAGTATTTTTTTTTTTACAAAAAATTGTGTTTTTCACTTGCAATAACTAGAAATTATACAACTGCAATGCAACTCCACACAAACTATAAATTCATATACATTTGCTAGAAAATTATGCTGTTGCAAAACATTACTGATTTGTAAGATTTCATCAATCAGTCTCACCAATACAATCATAAATCAGTCTCACAAACAATGACAACAAAATGATTTTGACAATAACATTTAGGTTTGACAGGCATAAAACCTGGTCAATGAATGCAAGATAACAATACTGGCCTGACTGGGGCCAACACCTTCTGACTGATGAATTTCCAATCACTTTTAAATTTTATTAATTTCCATGATTTTTCCAAGCTTGGAAACCACATCACTGCAACTCCAAATCAATCATTTATCCCCCTTTCTACTCGGCAAACACCTGATGTCCAGCGCTAAATAAAACTAGTTTTAACCCTCAATCCCCTAAAGAGATTAATCCACCAACCAAAACTTAATTACAGCTGCCATGATGGAAGAGAAGGCCCAATTAGTGCCTAAACTAAACCAAACAAGCCTGAAAGAGTCAATTAGACCCAGTCTCGTCATGATGGAGAGGCACTGGTTTGACAGAAGTTTATGCAGAGCAGGAATGAGCATTTTAAATCTCTCTTTCTCTCTCTCACACACACAAACCATTACATTCATATGTAGTGACCTCTTGTCACCCTCAGCCAACACACAATATAAAGAGCCACATGACGAAGCTCTCTAAAGTTAATTAGGGCCATTACAGATGCTGTGCATGTGCCTGGAGAGTGTGATGAATAGACCACAAAAAATGTGGATTCAAGATTTTGCCACAACTGACATACTAAAGCAACCATAGCTGTGTGGGAGTGGTGCTAGGGTGTTGTGGGTAGTTCCAATGTGTGTTTTTTTTAAAAGATGGTTAAAAGAGTCCTACAAATCATGTTACTCTGTTTAGAAAGTCTTTAGAAATGAATTAGGTTCATTAGGTCATACTGATATTAAATAACAGTATAGATCAGTATATATCAAATCTGATAACCGATATATTGCCCAATATTAGATTTCAATCTACATTTTGTAAAACTGCTAAAAAAACATTTTAAATATATACAATCTATGACTCCATTTACCCTCTTAACTGTCACCCGTCCACTCTGTGGGACACCTAAGTTTGCTTCACTATATTACACTTAAATCCTAATCTAATCATGACAAACTATATATCGTTGGAAAGGGTGCACCTGAAAAATCTACATCATAACAGGAGTTCTGACCTTTGTCAAAGAAAGTTTTCTTAGTTGCCTTTTTCCCTATCACACTTTAGAAATCATAAGAAATGATATATCACTTGAAAACTTAAAATCTCAAAATTCATCCTTTGAAAGCCATTTTTAAGTGGAAAACCATGTTTATTTTGTTTTGATTTGCTATAAAGAAACTATACATGCTTATGATCAAATTTCTTTTATAAATGCTGAAAATTATACACAAATATATTAGAAATATAACTAAGAATTAATAAACACATTGCCTGTGTGTCATGAATAAAAACAATGTTCGGCATATTTTATTTGTTAACAATTTACTATTAATAATGTGGGGTTCCACGATCTTTTGGCAATGTTTTATCAGACTGTTTTACTTCATGAACCAATACTGATATGAAGTTAAGTAGCACTAACAATTAAAAAACTCCATCTAAGAACAAAAGTAGCAGCATTCCACAATGACTGACAGCTCTTGGTCCTCCTCGAAAAACACAGGACATCGACCCCACACAGAGTGACACTTCTTTACAGTTGAGTAGCTCCACCCTCAATTCCTGAAGAAGGAGGTGAACATATGATGAAGGAGGTGGGGGTGGGAGGAAGAGAGAAAGGGAATGGGACAGAAAGAGAGGGAGATGGAAAGAGGAAAGGAGTAAGAGAATCCACCTGTCTTTAAGGAATGGTAATATAAGCAGTAAGGTTTCTTTTGTATCCCTCCTGCCATCAGCAGGGGTTATGCATGCATGCCTGAGGTGATTTGACGATTAACAAAGTGCCTTTGTCATGCTGCGGGACTGAACTGTAAGAGTTAGTTAGGCAGGGTAAAGACGAAGACTTTTGTATTCACTATTCACAGCAAGGGGCTAAGGCTACCCACAATTCCTGACTGAGATTAAGGATACAAGGAGCACGAAAACAATAGTAACGAACCAAAATAACCTCGGCCTACTTAAGCAGGGGTCTGATGGTCATCAGGGCAGTTAATCATCCCTGGGATGGCCGCTGAGGTCAGGCTAAGCAGGATAATGATGTTAATACATGCTCTTCGATTGGAGTCCAAGTCAATGCTCAACCCTGAACAAATGCTGGATTAAACCAGGTACTTGTTCCCCATCATAATCAACTTCTAGGACCTAGAAGATGAGTATATTGTTGAATCGGTGGCCTAGATTCTCCATCTAGGTTCCTCCGTAATCATTTAGGAACTGTATTTTGCTCTAAGATTCTCCAGAGTATCAATTTTCTATGATTTTCTCATCGGCTCAGCCAACAATGCATTTTGGCTCCAATTTCTAACTCCCTTGAGAAATGAATTTCGTTAAACGCATCTCATTATTTGGTGTGTGCTCCTGCCAGTTTCTTTCAGTCCCCTGAGAGGATATACAGAAGAATTGACCAAACACTGGCCACAATGCTTGAGCTCGGCTTAGCAGAGATCTGTGAAACACCTGCTCAGTGCCTAATACTGCAACACTGCTTCATCCATGACAAGTGTCACCGAACAATACAACACATAGTGAAGGAAAGAAAGAACAAAAAATTATTGAAAAAAAAACGAGGGGAAAGAGAGACAGTGTGAGTTCACACTCAAACTACATATTTCAGCAGGGCATGACAGTACTGTGCTGAACACAAAGCAGAGCTGATCTGTGGAGCATCTTGAGCTGTCACAACACATTAGCTCAGACCAGCGTGAGAGGGCAGAGACCATCAGCTCAATGTTGACACTAGAGCAGCCCGGATCACCTTTAAACTAAACTCTACAGACAATGAGCACCTTGCCAATGAGAAAAAACCATTAAGCCACAACAGGCCATGTGGTACAGTGATTTTACCCTGGTTAAGGGGTATTGTTAGACATGATGTGAAGTGAAACAAAAATTATATTTTGCTGCAAAATTGAAATATATTATGATACATTTTGGAAAGTAAAATGTAGATTTGATTTGAAATATTTAATATATTTTTTATTATTTACTAAATAATTAAATACATTATTAACTAGATTTTTTCATATTCTGAACAGTCTGAAAAAAAAAAAAACTTGAGTCATTACAAAGTAGTTGCATTGTTGCTAAGCATTGCTATGCAAACCATTCTATGCTAGGGTCCTCGTGGGTGGTTACTAGGTGGATGCATAATGGCCCACATCAAAACTCTCATGTCTAGAGACTATTTTCTAAATGCATGTTATAGATCTTATTGTGAAAATTTCATCCGTGCATGAATTACATTTTTTTTTATGTTTTGCAAGCTCACATTCAACGATCGGGTTAGGGTTAGCTGCGTACGAAAGCAGGTACAAAAAAGTAATGTGCTGAAGTTTAGGTAATACATATGGTTCAAGGTTTGTACTTTCTCTTTCTCTATAGTCACAATCATCTCCATGTATCTCTATTTAGCATATATCAATCAAGTATAAAACATCCCCTAAAGCCTTTTTTATCTTTCTTATTGCCTGCATAATAAAATATCTCCATCATCTTCTTTTATATCACACCATCTTCTCTTCTTCAATCTCAACCCCATTCACACACATTCATTGTCCCCCTCTTCACCTCTCTGGTCTGTTTTCTCCCCTCCACTGGTTTCATCAGATAATAATTGACTCAGTGAGGTGATGGGGACGCTGTATCTGGGTCAGTTCTGTCCCCTCCATCAGAATAAGGAAAGATCAGTCAGCTGTTTCCCATTGTCCTGGGTTCCCATGGGCAGCTGGGTCACATCTCCTCTGTTTCTTATCATTCTACTGTATCTGAGCATCTGATATGACTATAGACAATCAATATGTGCTTAAAAGGCCTATCTAGACAACTAAACACTACGCATGATTAAAGACACTGTTTGAAATGGCCTATGTTTATCATTACGCCATAAATGCATCCCCATCCATCAGTCTCTCACCTTTTGCACTTGACTTTTCCTGTGCACTTCATACCGTAACCTTTAGAGTCACCCATTGATCGCATATATCGGTAAATCATGAATGGCCAACGGTCCATATGTGTGATGCTATGAAAGATCAATAAATGGCCTTCTGTGTGATACTGAGTGAATGAAGCTAACCTTATTAAGGACAGGAAGGGAAGAGGCCCCAAGGGGTCAAGCCAAAAAGGTTTAGTCACATCTCTAAAGGTCAAAGGTCACAAAGTCTTAGCAGAACAATCTGTGTGCTGATTGGTTCAAATGCCTTAGACAAAAGCAGTCACACCAAAAGCAATGACAGCGGATGCGGCGTGTTCTGGCACAAGCAAGCTTAGCTGCTAAAATCAACGTAAATGATAAATGGTGTGGAAAAGTTTGGAAAAAGTGCTTAAAAAGTTTGTACTTAAGAGATAATTCACGCAAAATTTTAAATTCTGTCATCATTTACTCACCTTCATAACTAGCTACTAAATTCACTATAATGACACCAGCCAACCTCTTACTACAACTAAAACCATAAAAACACTTCTGTATACTCACTGGGAAAGCATGATACTGAGTTCCTCTTGCAACAAGACTGAGAGCGTGTAAGTGTGTCCGCTTGTGATCCTTTTCCCTCCACTCTTAGCATTGGTTTAGGTGTCCACAGTGATTCTGGTCTCTGATGGACCTTGGAGGCCAGCAGTCTGCGTTTGATACCGCACTCACTCCTGGTGCTGGGGGCTTTGGCCGGTTCCAGGCCGAAGACTGGAGCTGTGAGGGTGGATTGTTGCCCATCTTGCAGGTGCAAAGGTTGGCATCCCGCACTTGGTAGCAGCAGTCAGCTACATTGACTATGGAGAGGTGCTGAGCATATGTCAGCATGCTCAAGGATCCTCAGGTCTGGAGCTGCCCTGGGGGCGGTCCTTAATTTGCCCCCCCTCCCTCTCACACAACCCCTTCATCAGCCAAACTCAGGTCTGTCCCCTGCCCTACCATCCTCAATCCTGGGGGGGAAGGAGGCGGTGGGCAGGGCTTCTCGGTGGATTTCCAGAAGAAAACCCCTCTCCTCCTCACCGCACTCTTTTCTTTTGATCTGCTTGAATGAAGCTGAATTGATTTGCGCAAACAAAAGCCGCAATCTATGGGGTGTCAGATTACACACAGACTCACATCTCCAAAACAAGCAAAGGAAAAAAAATCTCATGAACACCAGGGACTCGCAATTTGAAAGTTACAGATGTTGAAACTAAAAATTAAATAAATGAAACATTTTACTCGGTGTGTTTTATTTTTGCAAAATTGTACACATTTCTCATATGTAGAGAACTGGTTAGTAAATATTACAGTTCTATAATAAGGTCCCATTACAAGCTAGCTAATACATTAACTAACATTGATCAATACATTTTTTTTTACAGTAAACATTACTCTTTGTTAACGGTAGTTAATAAAAATAAAACTGTCCGTTGTTAGTTCAGGTTTGCTTACAGATTCATTAAATAATATTAACACATACAACTTTAAGTTTTAATAATGTATTAGTATTGCAATTAACATTAACTAAGACTAATAAATGATTAAGTATTTTCCATTGTTAGTTTATGTAGCAAAAATATTAAAATAATATATAACAGAACACAAAATAACAATAATAAAACGATATTAAAATATTCAATTTGAAACAAAACAGGCAAGAAATAAAATACATAAAGCAAGCTCTCTACTACGCTGCAGGAACTCACAGTTTAGAAATGTTCAGGTGTTGAAGAACTGATGTTTCAAGCAATGCCGTTCGAGAAACAAAATCATTCATATACTAGAAAACATCTCACAAGATATTAACAAAGCAATCTTCATGAGTTCAAACAGTTGTTTGGGATCTGATATCCAAGTTTTGTGAGAGAACGCAACTGTTGCATGAAGTGATCTCTCCACCTCTCTGGACAGAAATGAGAACTAACTATCATCTTCTTTGTCCCACCGGTGTTTTGGTCAGTGTGTTTGGCTCCTCTTGCTCATCTTTAGGTAATCTCTTAACTCGGATTATCAGATAGACACACACAGTCACACAGATGCCCACGTAACTAACAGGTACTTAAGCCTAAATGCAAGAGCTCGAGCACCTTTGCCAAAACAGAAACAGGTTCATGTCTATTGGCTTTAGGGTAAATGTCAGCAGAGCTAGAATTCCACTGAATTGCTTAACCAGATTTAGTTTATCTAAATTGCACATTAAACCACATCTTTCTTAAAACAGAGGCATAAACTTTCTTAAATAGAAATCTGAGTCATTTCCTTAGTCAAATTACATTCCCAGTCAGAAACTCTGGGCAAGGAAAATACTAATCATACTGCCTGTACATATCAGAGTTCACTGCTAAACAGTCCATAGTACTATTGAGTGCTGTTCAATATGAGTGTCTAATCAAGTGTGATGATCTAAATACAGCCTGATTAAAGTGAATTGTGCTGGGTGATGCTATCCTGCTGAGGTGGCAAATTGTGTAGATCTGGCAATCATTACAGCTTAGGGAGCAGGACAGGTTACAAAGAGAGAAACAGCGCCCTCTAGCTGTGAATGGGATAATAAACTGCATTATAGTCCCATAAAGTGACTTCACAAAGCTTTTCAAACACTTTTTTGTTTGGTGGTTGGGCAAGAATAACCAGGTCAACCATATTGCTTAGCACCTGGCACAAAGTGAAATTAACCAACATACACTCATCCTCATTCATTTCTACAGAAGTGTCACATCGCTTTAGAGATCTACGGAAATGTCCAATAAATAAATCATTCATGTGTTCTTCAGAAACCGTGTGATACTACAGAATGTGAGAATGTCTGAAGCAACAGCACTTTTACGTGTGAGAACTAAGTGTGCTGTAAACTGACCAGTGAGGAATGTGGCAGACAGTAAGCGTGAGAACTCCTCATGGAGGACATGTCTCTCATACATACCAGCAGCACAGGTGTCTGAAGTATAACAGGACTGTGGAGGTCATGGAGGGTCATGACTTAAATACTATCAAGGTTAACAAGAAGGTTAACAAGGCTGTACAAAATAAAAACACTGCTGCTCAGTGTGTTTTATTTTTGCAATCTTGTAAATGTTCTCTCACGTGGAGATCTAATTAATAAAGATCATTACAATTATATATAATATAAAATAACAATAAATAAATATGAACTCAAATATTACAAATATTTTTTTTTATAAAAATAAAAATAGGAGTTTAAAAAAGAACAAAAACTAAACTGATACTATAAATGTGAACCAAATTATGAATGAAAATTCAACATCTCCAAAGCCTGATTTTGAAAGCACTAGTGCATTTGGTCACCCGATTAGAATTAAGGAATTTGATTAGCATGTACAAACTAGACAGATGGGACAATTAAATAAACCAAAACAAAACAAAATCTAGTCATTGTCCAGAGATACAAAATAAAATACTATTGATAAAGAAGAAATACAAACTATTTGATTCAAATTAAACTGAAAACTGAGAAAAAAAACAAAAACAGAAACGTGTTACATTTTGAATATATAATACCCCTTCTAAGTGCATGTGACCTCTATAAAGTTTTGCTTCACATGGCTGCTATAAGTGTCTAACATGTGGGGTTATATATAGGTTAACTCTGTACTTATGGCTTATGTAGGTCTCCCATGCATACCCACAGTGCCTCAGTTAGATCTAAACAATGTGTAACTCACGTACATGACTGGAGTTCACCCCGGTACACAAGACACAAACAAACACTCAACACACATATACAAGTCCATATAAACATTTCTCTCACAGACACACGAGTATGTGCACTACATCTGGTTTATCTGGCTTGAGTAAATGCTGAAATCTGAGACAAAATAAATAAATCTGACATTCCCGTTCCTTCATTACTATGCAATAAACTAGAAAGACAAACATGTCTTTAAATTCAATCAGTATTATCAGACAACTTTTTCAAACTCCCAAAAAAACTAAAGTCCAGTAAATTGGCATGGAGGCAGCATCTTGGGTTATGTAATGCCTTTCTCCAACAAGGCAGCAGATTTACTGCTTGATCTGCTTTCTCATATAAAATTCACTGATCATTAAAAGTCTGCAGAAGTAGGACAACATCTATGTGGATGAGTTCAGAAATCTATTTATTGTTGAATGCCAGAGAAAAAAAAACTTTGTAGGTTCTATGAATAAAAAAATCTACTACTACAACTACTGCTCTGAAAAATCATTTGCATCTTACTTTAGAATGCTAAAATGATCAGAGGGAGAAAGCATATTAATGAGCCAGGGAACAAGAGAAAGCAAGGTATCTGGACAAACAGACTTTTGGTGTCCACTGCACACGGGCCAGCACCATGCCACGACACATGCCTGCAGCAACTGTGCTTTCAACAGCTGACTAGCACACACAAGCTTATAAAACACACAATATATACATTTACATCTTCAGTTGAAACATATTCAATTCATACACAGACTCATCTACTCGCACACACACACAAAACAAATTCTATAGTATACTGCATTATAAATCAAGAAAAACAGAAGTTTAAATTAAAAGATAAAAACGACTAATTGTTACAGAAAGAGGAAAGGAAAATGACAAACAAAGGAAACAGAAATAGAGGAAAGGGATTTTTCCAACAACAAAGACCCTCGTTCCCTTTTAATATAAAGCAAAAATTCCCTTATGCTGTTACTCTTTCTGTCAAACACATGTGGACACATACAACAAAAAACAGCATGCATACATATAGACACACAAATGTCCCACCTTCTAGGCATGACATGTCTCTGGCTCTATGTCCATTAGAGATTCCTGGAGATGTCAATCCCACTCCCGTGAGCAAGCCCATATCCAAATACACACACAGGCCTGCTCATGGGGAACATATGCAAACTCACTGACACTCCCCTCTCTGTCACTCTCTCTCTCTCTCTCTCTCTCTCTCCAGCTCGCTTGTTCTCCCACCACAGACACTCCCCCTTTCCCATCATCTCGGTACCATCTCTTTCCTGTTTTTCTCTTTCCCAGGTTTTTCTCTCTGTTTTTCTCTCTGTATTTCCAACTTTCAAAGACAAGTATGGACACATATGGAAACTCATTCATGTGCACATTGTTGTCTTAAAAACAAACGATCTCTACTGTTGCCCCATGTCTGAACATGTGCCCTTATTTTAGTAAGCCAAAAGTAGTAGATATGCTCATAAATAAATTATTTACGGCTGGGTATTGACAGATTTCACAAATCTTTTTCAATTTTATTCCAACTATAGATTTGATTAGATTCTGATCTCAAACCTTTAACACTCAAAATCTGTTCCGAGGAAGAAACAAACTCATCTACATCTTGGAAGGCCTTAGGGTGAGTACATTTTCAGCAAATCTTGATTGTTGACTGACCTATTTTTTAAGCATGCATACCATTTTGCCGTCCCGTGAGGTCAGGAGAGAAACCGTCATCAAATGCAGTAGTGTCTGAATGTGTACATGATTTTGGATGCAGTTTTGCATGCACAATATTCATTTTTGACCTGTTAAAAGCAAATACAAACACTTCACATTACCGTTGAGTTGAGTTTTAATACGTGTGTGTGGATCTGTGAATGTTTTTGGACAGTCAGCTATTCCAGGACACAGGCTTACCCCCTTTTTGAACTGTGCTCTGATAGACCACAATCACTTAATCCCTCAAAACACTGTGGCTGTGTTATCAAACCCTGCAACAGCTTAACAACAGCTGTCCCGGCTAGCCATTTCAGCATCAGTCCCGTTTGTTTGTGACTGTGTGCCAAACATGCGGTTTTACAGAGATCCTTGACTGCTCTGAGCTATGTGCTTACATCCCAGCTGTGTGTACCACAATCAGCTTAAATTAACATTTATGGATGGAGCTTAGACTTGTGTCATTTACAGAAGCGAACACTAGAACGTTCAGGTTGGATCACGATCATCATCATTAGAACAGAGCAGAACAGAAGGGCCAAAGGGAAATGACATCAGGTGGACTTAAAGATAATTAGTGAGCACTGAAATGGTGAGCCCACGATAAGCCCCAAACCTATAAGGGTTCATTGATTTCCAATGGAAGAGTCAAATGACCTGGATAACGAACAGACAAAAAATGCTGCCATGGTTTGGAACAGAGACAACTGACCTGAAAATAAAAAAGGACTCTTGTTTGGAAAAAATATATATTTATATATATATAAATTTAGCTGAAACTTCTCGCCAATGTTAAGAATTAACAGTACAAAGACTAGTGACAACGCTGCTAATGAGCTAAATTGTGACAAACCCTGACAGCGATATAAATCTTCTTGGTAGGTGACAACAACAGGGTACTTTGGCAAGAGGAAAAATCAATGCTCACTAAAAGCCAAAACACTGCAAACAGCTCGAAAGTGTCCTACTACATGCATGAATGAGAAATGTTTGTGTGTGTTTCTGTGGAACTGTATGAGCTCATGTCATATGTAATTGTAATGATCTCGTGAATCCATGCATGTCCTATTTTGGTTTACTCTCAATTACATGCTCCATTAATATTTTGTGTTGGTTTGTGCCAGTAGCCCACAGGATATTGTGAAAGACTGGGTCAACATTACTCTACTCGGTCACCTCAGTCCAAATAAAATCAATGTAATATTGAGAATAAGAGCTTAAACAATAAAACATGTACAAACACTACTGAATAATGTCAGGTGAAACATATTGAATCACAATTTGTTGATATATAAAATGGGAAACAAGTTAGCCTACAATAATGGAACTAGCTAACAATAAATGGGTAGGCTAAATGTTTTAATACTGACACCTAGTGGCCCAAAATGTCCCAAAAGTATTTTTTTAAACAATGATTTATCATAACAAGAGACTGATGTTCACTTACCTGGGTGCCACAAACCACAGCCCATCACAAACAGCACATAAGAGACAGAGACAGAAAGAAAGAAAAAAGTTAGTTTTGAATGCAGTCAAAACTTGGCAGTCAATGGGACAGTCACAAACCACCAGTTTTCATCCAAAATATCTTAAACTGTGTTCTGAAGATGAAAGAAGCTTTTACGGGTTCGGAACGACATAGGTAAGTGATAAATGACTACATTTAATTTTGGCCCTTTAATAAATTTTAGCTGACCGAAAGCTCGTGAAATGTAATTCTGACTGGTTGTGTGGTAAGTTAACTTTACTGGCCCTCCGTTAACCCGCGCTGTCATGTTTCCTTCACTTGCGTGCATCGCCGCTGTCAATCATGCTGTGAGAAGTGATCGCACTGACAGAATTATGTCAGGAATTATTGCTTAATATCTCAATTAACCATACTTTTATAACATTATACAGTCATCACAGTGTGTGACGGAAGGCTATCCAAAATGTGAAATTGGGCAAACTGTGTAACAGAGAATATTCAGAAGCTAAACGAATCAAGATCATTTCTGAAGAGAAAAAAACTATTGCTTGCACTCAAAATAAATAAATACATAAATAAATAAATGTATTATATGTAATTTTAAAAATTTGCTAGAATTTTTTTTGTTTTTTTTTAAACTCAAGAGTACATGGGACAGAGATGGAGTTACCACTGATTTATGATGCTGGTTTCTTTATTAATAACAGCAATCTAAGCAAACAGCTAAGTAAATTTAAAAGCACAGACACAATTACTTTGCTCTAGATTGTTTCTACTGATTTGACCCAAACCCACATGACCTCAACCATTTTAATCAAATCAACTCAAATTAAACACAAGCATCAAAAGCACAGATTGTGTTCCAAGCCTGTCTTCGGGACAGACGTTTCTCTCCAGCAGGCATGTGAGGCTGTCCCAGGAAGAATCAGGACAGCCACACAATCAGTCACTTCACTGACATAGCAACCGGCAAAAACATCCTGTCGCCGGGCAACCCACACTCTGAAATTATGGGTCTACTACAAGGGCCTGACAGCCCAAAATTATAGGATGCATTTAAATAAAGAGCACAGGAGCAGCAGTTAGGGCAGTTTAATTAAGCTTGCATGTACCAGCGTAGGTGCCAAAAGAATAAATATATGTTTTAAATTTAGAAGCTTGTATGCTTGTTAATGTCAGGATTTTAACATAGACTTGAAATTTAGGTGCTTTTGGAAAATTAGTGTTTTTTCCTGCTATGCTTCAGGGGGAAAAAATGGGCATGCACATGTGTCTGAATACATAAAGCATGAGTTATGATATATGAAAACAGAAAAAGACCAAAGGAAACCTCTTTATCAGTAAATAATAATAACAAAATAATAATAATATTAATTAGGGTATAAAATGTATCTTTTTGGATACACTGGTCATCACTTCTCTTTGTTTTGCAGTTTATTTAAATTATGCAGTGTGACTTTTTTTCATTTTTCAAATGAAAACACGTAGCCTTTCAAGAGTTAATATTACATAAAATTGTGTGCATAATAAATATTAAATATATAGGAAAAATACTGTTTCAAATGTTTTAAACGCCAATGTTTTAGTTGGGCATTCATTTTTTTTTTGTTTAATGTTATACTTGTTTCAGAATGTTCAGAGAACATTCTAAAATAATGTTCCCATAATAATAAAAATGATAAATGATCAAACTACATTTTCTTATAAAAATTATTTTTAAAACACTTAAAAAACTGGACATTTTAAATGTTCAGACAACATTCAGAAATATAATTTCCATAACTTAGGAAATTCTTTTTTTTTTTTTTAGCTGGGGCTGGGTATATTGTGCCAATTGCTCAATTGTTGAAGAAAGGAATGTCATTTGATAGATAACATCTGATTTATGACTTCACACAAAACAATTTAGAGCTCTGCACCAATGCACTACTATGAAAAAAACATGCGCCAGGTATTTGCATTGGTCACAAGCTATGTAAACCCAACCCACCTTACCAAAGATAAAGCATCACTGTGCTGGAAACACACTCATGCGGGAACAGAAATGAATAGGCAAATCTGTTCTACAAAACATCTGATTGTCAAAAGCCATGCAAAATGGAGCGTGGGAGTCAACAGAGTCAGCGGAGGAAAGACTAATCTTACTCCACCGAGTCCAGCGCTGGGATCACCCCTACAGTAACTACTCAACCCTGAACCAGCATAGAGTAACAGCCCCACTCCAAAACACACACACACACACACACACACACACGCTCAAACAGGTCAACCAATAAACAACAAGTCTACAGAGATACCAGGGTGGAGTTTGCTTTCATGCAGGAGCGGCAGATTTGTCATTTGATTTACAAAGCAAACTATGTGCCACTGGACATTTAGACCAACACAAAGAGTTATGCATGAGACTGACTGATGTGATCTGCTTTTGGTAATCGGTTTCAGCCTCACCCTAGAACATTTCAAACCTGAAAGATTTTATTGATACATACAAGTTTTCATACAAGGTTTTTATTTTAACATGGATTATGTAAGAACAACTGACAATTCTCAGCTAAAAACACCCAAATCCAACAAGTAATTCTGCTCACTTACCTCAACTCAACTTTTATGCAGATGTTACTTTCATTTAAAAGGTAAAAATAAAAAGTAAATCAGTCCATTCATTGAAAGAGCATCAAGACGTTCAGTCTTAGGGCCAAACAGCTGACTACAAACGGACTGACTACAGCAGGCACAATGAGGGCATCTTTTTTCCCTTGTGTCCACACACACACAGTTGGCATGGGCTCTCAGACCCGTATCGCCACCAGTCAGTGACATCACCCATTTACGCAGACTCATCTTTAGATGCTTTAGCCGATTTCTAGCACGCTCTTCCCATTTCCTAACTCAAAGCCCTTTGGTCAACTCTCTCTACTTCAGCCCTACAGACCTCACTTAACCTGTCGATAAGGAAGAAGTGTTAACAGCTCAAACAAAGACAGACCCGCAATAAAAAAGACAGTGACCTAAGTTCTCCCTCCTTGTAAACAACTTACTCTCTCACTTCCTGCAAGAGCAATAAATCCAGAAACAATGGTGGAATATATTAACTGTTAAACCAAACATGTCATGAAGCAATTTGATCACCAGTTTACTGTGCACAACTACATACAGTATGACAACATTTGAATGAACCTTTTACATTTTACAGGAAGTAAAGGACAGTACATGTATACTGTGCAAGTGTATATAAAAATAATTAAATAATATATAAAAATAATATAACCAAAATAATCAATTTAATATTTTAAATTAAATAAAAATAAATAAAAATTTCCCAATATCTCATTGCAACATTCTCTACAACATATGAATAAAACAATTACATTGTGTAATTTCAAAGTGAAACTAACATGCTCTAATGTGTTTGTAATATAATTTTTGGATAATTTTTTTTTTTATTATGCATGCGGTTTTTATGATGTCATATTAATGTTGAGACTACAACTACATATTTAAAATTGAATAAACATAACTGCTTAAAAAAATAAGCAGTTGTCGCACTGTATGATTTAAATGAACCACAAAAAGGTTTAAAAAGGGAATCTAAAGTTATTTTTAAATATACACTTTCCTTAAATATTTCTGATAAAAGGTTTGGGGTTCGGTAAGTTTTTTCTTTTTTTAAATGTATTTATTACTTTTATTCTGCAAGCCTGTATTACATTGATCAAAGTGACATTATAAAGACAATAAAAAAAACAGAATTTATTTAAAATAGAAAGTTGTAATAATGTACAAAACAAACAAATAAATAAATTCTGTTCTTTTCAAGAATGTCTCAAAAATGGCCAAAAAATATTATATTACCAACTTATTCATTTTAAGTTAAATTGTGCTTTGTTGGTATAATGTCTGATAGGATGTATAAAAATGTTCAGTGTTAATAATTTTTTTTTTTGTAAAGCAGGACAAAACAGTAAAAAGCAGATTTTGGCTATTTAATTTATGCAATAGTGAAAACAAATGGCAAAATAGGCCTACATGGGGGAGAAAAAATGCTAAAAACCATGTTTGGTATTTGGCCTTCAGCCCAGTGTTTCATTTTGTTTGGCTTCGGCCAAGAATTTTCATTTCGGTGCATCCTTAATTAATAACAATAAGTAATGTTTCTGGAGCACCAAGTCAGCATATAAGATGATTTCTGAAAGATCATGTGACATGAAGACTGGAGTAATAGCTGCTGAAAATTCAGCTTTGCATCACAGGATTTTTTTTTTTTAAATATATTATAATACAAATTTTTTAAATTGTAAAATTGTAATAATATTTCACAATATTTATTTTTACTGTATTTTTAATCTAATAAATATAGACTTTGGGAGCATAAAAAACTTACCAACCCTAAACTTTTAAATGGTTGTGTACCTTCTCACACTACTTTTCCATTACATTAAAGAGGCAACCTCAGGAGGCTTTCAGATCTCTGACCACAAATTACACATGCTCACACACACACACACACACACACACACACACACACACACACACACACACACACACACACACACACACACACACACACACACACACACACACACACACACACACACACACACACACACACACACACACACACACACACACACACACACACACACACACACACACACACACACACACACACACACACACACACACACACATACACATGTATCCTCACCTATATAGTGCTGGGGTTCATACACCCAGTCATCTTCATCCACTCCATGTGGAGTGTGGGAGTGTCTATGGAGGCTGGTCTGGCTGCGGAACAGTTTACGGGTCTGCTGTGACAGCGAGGACACGTTCAGCCAGCTGAGAGCGCGGGAGATCGGGGCGGCTTTTTCTGCCTTGTCCCTGTCCCTCCTAAAAGACCCAGAACGCTTGTCCCTCATCATACCCTCTTTAAAAGCAGGGGATAAGATCGAGGTCACTTAAAAGTACAAGAGTTAAGCCACGATGCACTGTTCCTCACAAGTCTGGGATCAAAAGTAGAACTACATCACACGGTTCACGCTTGAAGATCGTGATGTGATTGGCTTTTGAATCCATGAGGCTCCAGCGAAATGAAAAAAAGTCTGTTCTCCGATCAATTAAATATCCACAGGTGTGTTTTGTCAACTAGATAGAAAAAACATCCACTGTGAGTCCTGGAAATCCCAACACTAGTACTGCAACCCACAAGCAGTAATTAACTCAAGCAGCAGGCTGGAAAATCACCGGTCTTCCCCCGACTGAGGCTTGACGTCCACCAGGAGACACGGTTGCAGTTTAAAAGCCACACCACGACAAAAGGAAAGTTTTTTTTGGTGAACACTGAAGAAAATCAGGCTTTAACATTCAGTTTTAGTTCCTTTAAATGCTTCTATTATAAAGACCAGTGATAATCTTAAAACATCCACGTGACACTGGTCTAAACACACATGGAAAGACATCACCTGCATAAGTTTCATACATGATGATGGATGAGCTCAAATGTTCTTTTGCTTTTCATTAGCCGGTAACCGGATCAGGTGCTTCTGTCGCCGTGTACCGTGTTATCTCCCCGCCGCTGAGTAAAGCCACCACCAGATACTCTTCCTGACTACTGACACTGAATACGCCAGAGTGTTTGTCACTCACCTGGGACTTCAACACACATGGGCTGAAGTTAGACTTGCAGAGTGCCAGACCAGGCGTTCCCCTGATCTCTCTCTTGGTGACAGTTGTCCAGAGAGAGCACCCACATACACTGACTGTGGGATTGAAAGTTTAGTATTACAAACAACTAGAGTGCTGGTGAAATATGACCTTAAACCAGCCCCCAACCACTCCCTTACTCCTCTCTGATCTCTCCGTCTGATCTCTGCCCCTCCCCTCCAGTTGCACAGCAACCACAGAAGTGCGACTCTCCACTCCTCTTCCTCCTCTGGGTTTACCTCTCTCCTTCTCTTACTATTCTCTAAGACAGAGGCTTTCAAACTGGGGTATAAACAAAAATATATTTTATTAATTAGTTTTGTAAGAAGCAAATATTTCAGATTGTTACACTATCACACACCTTAAATATATAAAGTACATTATAATAATTTTTTAAGGCAAATATATAGCTTCCTTATTTACTGTATAAACACATGCTGCACAAAACAAACATATTATTAAAAAACACTTCAAATACAAAATAAATGAATTAAAACAAATTATATATATATATATATATATATATATATAATACCTTGTTTGTTTTTCACACAAATTTTTATATATGAAAATATGTATTTTTAATTCATGTTTTATTTATATTTATATTTTAAGACTGTCGACCCCTCACAAGATGATCATCATATTTAGGGGTCTCTCCCATTAAGGAGCTAAAGTAAAAAAAAAAAACAAACTACAAATTCAATCCTGCCAAAGGAGTCTGATCCTGACTTTTTCCTTCCAGGCTAAAAAATTCCTGACCAACACCTCCATTTGCTTTGACCCAGACACAATATTGAGGACCAGCGGATCAGCCTGCTAGACCTGCCCAGACCAGAATATCCAGCTAACCACGCACAAACTATGCCAGCGACGTGTGAAGGAAGAAAACACTGGAATGAAAGCAAAAGAGGTGTTTTGTGTAGGCAAACACACAAACATTAACACACAGCCCGCAGGCAAAGGAAATGAGGGGTTGAGAGATCTGCAGATACTTAAATAATTCCATGGAATTAGGACGGCACATGCCTAAAAAATGTTAATACCATGGCATTTTTTGTTAACTGTCTTTTGTATGTTCTCAAATACCAAAATCTGAATGCATGAGTGTATGTGAGCATGCAAATCTCATGCAGCTCTGTGAGTCTGTTTGAGTACATGTATTTGTCTAACCACAGCGAAAATCCCAAATAGACTTCCTTCTATTTATGACAGAATGACCATTGTCCATCCAACTTCAAAACACGGCTACATAGTAAGATCAATCAGGTTGTTTGACTTTCACATTGGGAATAGCAAACAAATTCAGGCCGTAAATATGGTGTGTGTGTAATTAATGATGAGACTTTCACCCCGCAGCAGCCTGCGACACAGCGCTTCAATTGTCCTAGAAAACCTCCATACATCCACACAGACAGATGTAATAACAAACAGCTCCTCTCTCATAAAACACACAGCTAGACGATCCAACCTTTATCCTCAGCACTGCAATCAGTGGCCCTCCACGCCCTCAACACCGTTAATAATTCACCAGGGCCAAGCGCCCAACTGCTGAGATAAAACATACAATCAATCTGGAATAAAGACATACAGCCTGACCAACAGCTTCTGCATTTACCAAAACTAGCTAATTCTGTTATTTACAGCAAAAATAAAGCAGCAATCTTATCAAACAGCATCAAACAAAGAGGTCAAATACTTGAAACTAAATAATTAAGCATACACTATGCAAGTGTAAATGCTTATGCAAACTCAATTTCACAATTACATTTTTCTTTCAGGTAAACTATTGACAAATCGCAGAAAAAAATCAGCCTCGCTTAATAACTTACAGCTTATTACTAAGGTTCTGATAGTATAACCATTTTCTATTTTATTATATTTCAAAATGTAATTAATTCCTGTGGTGGCAAAGTAGTCTTCAGTTTCAGATGATCTTCCAGAAATAAATCTAAAATGCTGATTTGGTGTTTAAGAAATATTTCTTATCATTATCAATGTTGGAAACAGTTGTGCTGCTTAATATTTTTGTGGAAACCATGAAACCGGTAATTTTTTTCATGATTATTTGATGGATAGAAAGTTCGGAAAAACAGCATTTCTTTGAAATATAAATATTCTGTAACATTTTAAAAGAAAACTAGTACACATAAATTATCCTATTTATGAAGCTCTATCTCTAGCTCTATCGCCCTCTTGAGTACACAGCCTTTTACTGCCACTACACAGCAAGAATGCAGTTTTGCACAACTTGCACAGAGTATGATGTTTTCCGTTACACAGCCAATCAGCAGCAGGCTTCTAGAGTTAAAATGGGACTGATGCTACAAATGTTTCTGCCTGTCGACACAGCAGGCCAGAGAGGAAACATGAGCAGTGTTCTGAAAGAGGACGTGTCCTGAATCTGTCAGGGCTGTCGCTAGGAATTCTGGGCCCTGTGCACTGAATTTGTTATGGGCCCCCTCAAAAGCACATTCAGTGCGTGTGTGTGTGTGTGTGTGTGAGTGGGGGGGGGGGGGGTGTTGGTGTGATGGGCCATAGGGCCTTCAATTAGAGTAAATAAATGAATAAATAACACAGGACAGAAACAATAGATATTTCTGAATTCACGACAAATGTAACAAACTTAATAATGCTACTACATGGACAAAAATGTCTTGAATTTCTCAAATTATGTTCCACAGAAGAAAGAAATTCATAAATGTTTGGAATGAAATGTTGATTTTTTTAGATATTTATAAGATATTTATCTTTAATCAGTTTTATCTTTAATCAGATTTAACATTTTACATTTTACTTCAGTTAAAATTCATTAGAACTAAACATCTAAAAAGAAAGAAGTATTTAACTGACTAGTATTAGTAGGATGGCGGTCACAAGATGTAAAACCATGGTCCTCATTACCATGGCTATATGGATTTTTAAATAAGTAGCCTAATAGGCTAATAAACTATAACATTTGTAGTAATAAAAAACTAAACATGAAAAAACGACAAATCAGCTTCTATGAAATTAAAATAGCATATTCCCCATTATGTAACAGTAACATAATAAATACATTTCTGCCAACACATAGGCTATTTTTACACTGTGAATAACTTCAAGTTAAATCACTATGGTGCTGAATTGACAAGCCTATTAGCGTTTTCCAATATAGGCCTAGATCATTTCCGTGGCTGTTTTCAGCCGGCATCACTAACCTTTCTCATATCACACGACTGTCTCATCTGAATGGATCAAGCGACTTGTGCTGTTTATCTCTTATAAATCGTGCCAGAAGCGCGGCGCTGTGCGGGAGACTGATCCCGCTCAGCTTTTTACGCACAGCTGGCGGATGCATCGGGGAGCGCTGTTTCACATTTTTGGAGTATTTGTTTTATTTGGTTTCGCATGCGCTGTAATTTATAAACAGCACCTAATATCGGGGAGCTCTCCCTCGTTTCGGCGATCGGCCCACTACTCGAATGGAGTGTCCCGTTGTTCCCCGATGGCCAGTAGGCGATCGCAGGCCCCCCAGACCTCTGGGCCCTATGCACTCTGCCACCCTTTCCCCCCCACTAGCGACGCCCCTGGAATCTGTGCACATGATCATTAACCCAAAAATAGGGGGAGGAGGAATAGTTAGGCTTCACATTCCCAATTTGGCTTTGCTAGTACTCAAGATGTCAACAACACTATGGACACCAGTCATTTTAATTGTCAAAAAAAGAAAGAAAGATAAAAAAATAAATACTAATAAATAAAATTATGAAAAGTAAATAAAAAAATGAAATCAGGCCAATAAATTGATCTAAAAGTGTCTCTCACATTTACATTCATTCAGTTAGGCAAACAACACTTTTCCTCCACGTTTTGCATGGAGATCTTTGTTTACTAAACGAAGTGGCTTCCAAATTGGCAGAGTGCTGAGGAACCATTTTAATTAAGCTTTAAAATCTAAGCGCTTACCAAAATGCCAAGGGAAGGATTTTATTGTGCTCTGTCCCCACATTTTTATGAGTTGGGTTTATTTGTCCTTGTGAGCATGAAGTGTGTGTCTGTAAGACTATATAAAATATGTGCGTGTGTGTGTGTATTTGTGGGTTCATTTGCTTATGTGGGAGAATATTGCAAAATTGTGTTTGTTTAATTCAATATGGTCTGACCACTGAATTGTGTTTATACTGGAAAGATGATACAATGAAGGAAAGAAGCACTGAAGAGAAGGAGAGGAGAACAGGAAGAAGCCGTTAAAGATAAGTAGAGCTATCAGTGCTCTCATCACTTCTTATTCACAGAGACATCATGAGTTGACCCATAACTAATAGAACCCTCTGGGTGACCTCTGACCTTTGGCTCCCATGAACCTGAGAGGCTGGCCATCACCTCCAGAACAAGGTCCCGCAAATACTTGTTGACCCACGGTGACCTCCTCAACACATTCCTCTCTCTCTGGTATGCTGCACAGGAATGAACAGAGGAACTCTGATCTATCATCTTAAGCGTAAACCTGCTCTGTCTCTGCACGCAACAACTCTGCAGCTGTGAAATCAAACACACACTCCACCAGGCCTGCTGTGTGTAATACAAGCCAGTTGATCAATACTCCTTACTACTGATCATAAAATCCACCTTGGTCAATATATTAATAAACAAGACACTAAAATGTAATCCAACGGCATATTCTAATGTCATGCACACCCATTTGAACCTGAGATCAGGAGGACACAACTTCAAGTTTTGTAATAGTAGTATTTTTTCCATTTCAGAATGATAGTAAAATAATAAAATCAAACTAATTTAAGAAAATAATTTTACACATAGATCAAAAGATCACAGAACCATAAATTCAGCTGACTGTGTCCACATCTGACTTGGAATGTAATTAAGACTTTGGTGCTTTCTTACTAAATAGCAATGAGGCTTTACAGCATATTGTGCCACTCATAATAAGCTAGCTTGTGCATGTAATTCAATTATAAAAAAAGAATGTAAGCCAATTATGCATCTGCATTCACAATATTACTGTTTGAGCATAACAGACTTCTGACCCCAAACTTTTGAATGTTAGTGTGACACACAAGTGTGGTTTGTCTGTTTTCAATAAACTTTATTCTCAACGTTATTGTTCGCCATTAACTTTGTCCATGAGGAAAATGGGTTTATAGAATGGCCATAATAACAGAGGCTGGCATGCAGGTTTTCTACAGGATGTGTGTCCATGAGTGTATGTTTTTCCAAGCATGTCTCTGTGCATGTGCGTTGTGAAACCATAAGCCATAAAACACCCAAAAAAGTTTGCTTTATTGTTTCTGAGTCACTCTACCCTACGATTCTGGCCAGTGTGGAAAGCAGTGGTATATTTAGACAAATGTTATTGTCATTAAAGGGATAGTTCACCCAAAAATGAAAATGTTGTATTCATTTACTTTTTTGACCTTAACTCTTATGTAGTTTCAAAAGAGTATGACTTACTTTCTCGTAAGGACAATATATATATATATATATATAAAGAACCAAACCGTTTTGATTGACCATTGACTTCCATTGCATGGACAAACAACAATAACACTTATTTTAGGTTTCACAGAAGAAAGAAAACCATACAGCTTTGGAACAAATAATGACAGAATGTTTGAGTGAATTATTCCTTTAAGTCAGACAGCATTCTCTGTCCTCAGCACTGAAAACTCTTCCAGCTAGTTGATAACTGGGAGGAAGAATCATGACTGGGATGAGAGCCGCATCTCTCCTGTGAGGGTGTAAGGGCCCTCAGGAGGAAGTTTCCTGGTAACAGAACTCAGTGTTTGCTAAGGACAATTCTGCTTCTCCACTGCTTTTTATTAGTACTTCTACCTGGATATAACAAAAAGCAAGAAATAGACTAGTATTGTTTTTAACGCCACTTTTTTCAAGATCATGAATTATCTCGATGTATGCCATTTTCGAACTTGCAACCTGCAAAGATCTTTCATCATTAGTGCTGAAATTCTACATCTGCTTGATGATTTTAGGTCAAATAATTCAAGAACTTAATGACACTTAACAATAATGTTCCATTTGTTAACATTAGTTAACTGCATTAGTTAACAAAAATGAACAATGAAAATACTTTTACAGCATTTATCACTCTAAGGTAATGTTAATTTCAACATTTACAAATTCACAAATACATTATAAAAAGGTTAGAATACAAATGTATTGCTCATTGTTAGTTAATGCATTGCTAATGGGACCATATTATAAATAATTCACCAATAATTTAAATACAGCCATGACACTCCTGAGCCTGTTTACACACCGACCATTAGGGGGCGGTACAATGCTTAAAATGCTTCATCTGGTGAATAGAAACAGGGCCAAAAGGGCTCAGCTCTTTCCTTTAAACTACAGACTCAATTAAGCATAAAAAGTCTCTGCCAGCTGCCACACGAGAGACAATATTTATTATCAAATACCATGACAAGTATTGTTTTTCACATGCATTAGCAAAGGCATCTAACTTTAAGATAAATAATACTAATACTTGTCATATAATGGCAGAACAATTTACTCGGCTAATTATTTAAAAGTCAAACTAAAAATGCTAATGCACTCTTTCCGAAAGAATCCCTGTAAAACCTATTACAAACAGCCCAAACATGCTGTAGCTAAAAGTAAGGCAGGTGTTGACCCCTCACCCCTGAACAGTCAGAGTGCATGCTCAATGTGGGGTGGAGGATGTTGACGTTTCAGTGAATAGAAACAAAAGCCATTTAAAACCAGTCAGATGGCCTGATAGAGTCAGCTCTAAAACACGAAAGCCTTTATCAGGGAGCTTAAACTCCCTAATGACTAATGCACGCAGACAAACACAATACTGACCTTGTGCACACACTCACGTTGGCTCACAATGAAACAACCTAGAGGACGTGCTAGCTAAAGCACAGGAAGAGAGTGAAAATAACTGACACCAAAATATTGATACATAGTATAAATGAGTGGTTCTCAAACGGAGAGTCATAAAAATGAACTGCTGACCTGGTATGATAGAGTTGCGGACAGCAGGGATAAAATGCAACTAATTATATAATCATGCATAGTTAGAATAACTCATCAGCTAGTCTCATATTTTCTGTCTTCTGTCTGTTACATAACATTGATGTCAGAGGTTTATGTCCAGTCAGACTTTTTGAGTACAATCAGGCATTTAGAGCTATAAAGAAAACTGAATATTCAGAAGCAATTACTTCAGTGTCACATGATACTGTAGAAATCACTCTTAACATGCTGATTCAGTGTTTAAGAAGCATTTCTTATTATCAATGCTGAAAATGCTAGTGTTGCTTCATATTTTTTGGAAACCGTTTCACAATTCTATGACGAATAAGAAGAACTGCATTTATTTTATTTTTTTTCTAAGAATGTATAAGTTTGTACATTTTAACGTATCCTTGCTGAAAAGAAAAAGTGTTATTATTATTTTTAATTACCCTGAACTTTTGAACTGGTAGTGAAATGTAGGGTTACAGATTAGCTAAATCTATAGAATTTACTTTATTTATTAATTTATAATTAGTTAGAATAGAAAATAAAAAAATGGCAATGTATGTCTGTGGCATGTCCTGATGGAGTGATGTGACGTGGGGGTGATGTCTAGATTCCATCTGTTCTTTGGGCCATCCTGTCGGCAGCCCTTCCTGTAAGTGTGTGTCATGTCACAACAGAGTGGTTTTGCTAACGTTTGTCACTGGTGGGATGCACTGCTAAAGGGAGGGAGAGAATGAAAGGAAGGAAAGGAAAAAGAGAAGTGTCGTATATCCAGAAGTGCTGCTTGGCTCCTTGTTCCTCCTTTTATCTTGCCATCCTGGAAAAAAGAGGAAGCTGTAGGCTACTGTGAGAGGGGTCGTATGTGATCCTCCACATATTCTCTGTATGTTACGCCTATAAAGGTCAAAGAAACCCTACATACCGTTCAAGATATCAGCTTCAAAGGTCTTGACTAAAAATTCGGGCCTGTCTGCTTTTACTCGTTTGGTTCCCAGCAACTGCTTATACACTACTAATGTATTACAACATCAGATAGAGATATTACTCATTAGCAGAAGTCTTCTGCTCCCCCCTGATCCACGATATTAGTCACACTGACAGCTGGCCTGTGTGTGTGTGCTCGTATGTGTAGGTGTGTTTTAAATGGAAGTGTGTGGTAACTCTTGTTACCATGTTTGCATGCTTTATGCAAGGTTTTAAACGCATGCTGCTGAACAAGTTTTAAAATGACAAGCCACAAGGTTTGTGACAGTGAACGTTTTATTGAATTCACACTAAATGTTATATGTAGCTCATGTTAAATTCATAGTATTAACTGTGAAAAAAAGTTAACAAATTAACTTCATGTGGTAACATCTAAATTAGTCTTCATCATACCAACTGATCTCCTCTTTATCGTTATGCCCTTATTATGAAGGGCAAAAAATACTATTACTATTACTTTTTAAAAATAATTATACAATGTAGATTGGCTTGAACATATTACGCACTAAATAACTGATTCGTCCACTTGAAATATTTTTTTATGAATATTAGCACTAATAATGCTAGAAAGCCATTAACACAAATGGTCTGCCTCTCTACTAACCTTTCTTTCATGCTAACACACACACACACACACACACACACACACACGCACACGCACACACACACACACACACACGCACGCACACACACACACTGTTAATGGCACTCAGGTCTCACCCAAATGTTGTTGTATGGGAATGCAGAAAGACATGCAAGTGAACGTGTTGATAACTATGTTGTATGACGTATGAATACATGAGTGTGTGTTTAGGTGTGTGTGTAGCCAGAATCGCCCAGGGCATTTTCTACCCTGAAGACTGCAGGATCATCAGAGTGAGCTCACAGGACTGGAATGAGACCAGGGGTCCGTTCTTCGTACATCGCTAACTCAGTTAGCTGGATTTGATTGTTGACGATTTCGCTTGATCTTGGATTGTTTGGTTCTTCGAAGCTCATCCCGGAGTTGCTATCATAGCAAGGGGTCCGTAAGCTTAAACCTGCTCGGGAGCAGGCTTATTTCATATAAACAGGATTAGATTGTATCCTTTTAAGCAGAATTGATACTTAAAATCTGTCCCAGCCACTGCTACTTTATTACAAGAGTACCCTACTGATCCAGGGACAATAATTTAAAATAATACTCATTTAAAAATGTATTTAAAAATAATATAATAATGTTGTGTCGTCTATAATAGCCTACTATAGACAGCCAGTTTTACTCACTGAAAGATGTTTTCGTCATAAAATAATTACTTCATAATTGTATTAGTCTTACACACATGCTATACAGTTATTGTGCATTAATGTGAGGGATGACAGATATTATGGGAGTGGCTTGATGGAGCGCAGGAGATGCGGGTAACTTGATTTTGACCCTAAAGGAACTTTCATTAATGCTGTCAAGTAACAAATCCGTTTCAAAAACAAAATTAAATGAATTGTTAATTACTAAATTTAAATAAAAAATG
Organism: Ptychobarbus kaznakovi; assembly: GCA_027422405.1. NCBI lineage: Eukaryota > Metazoa > Chordata > Actinopteri > Cypriniformes > Cyprinidae > Ptychobarbus > Ptychobarbus kaznakovi. The sequence goes on along the minus strand of CM049794.1, from coordinate 42,087,952 downwards.
TAAAGCCTGCACAAATACTAGAAATTGTGAATATAAGTAATTGGGAATCATGTAAAACAATTAATATAAATTAAAAACAGTGCATATTTCATTTATCTATTATAACATTTATGTAGTTTTGTTTGTTTGGCTGTTTCCTTATAAAAGTCCAGAAATCTTGTCAAGTTTTTCATCATGTGACTTTTTTAATGATATGATGTCATTACGTTGCTGTCTTGCTGCCAGCCAATCGCTGCGTTGCTGATCGTGGTTTCGAGTATTGATACATAGCCCCTTTTAAACCATCAGATAACTCAATCCAGCCATACCAATCATCAACAGCAGGTGCGTTCGAAGAACCGAATTAGCCAGATCCTGATTAGCGCGATGATATCATCTTGGATGTGTCATTTGATCTCGGATGTAATAAGCGACGGACGAAGAACGGACCTCCTGGACAGCAGATCTGCTCCACAAACACCTACAGTAATGAAAACTGATCTAAACTGTCCTAAATATAACCACAATTCAATCCATTTAACAAGACCAGTTCTGATTCTCTGATTACAGGGTAATTTACCAAAGAAAGAATATAAATGTTATGAAAATAATATATTACAAAAGAATAGTGGTCAAAAATATTTCCACACTTAACCAGAAAGTAAAAAATTCCCTAAATGTTTTTATACACAATAAATTATTAAATCCACGAATAAAAAAGGAAAAATGCCAGCAATTGCAGTGATGACTTGTGGAAAGTGCCAGTCTCTGTTAACTACTAAAATAATGTATATTTGTGACATCAAATTTTTTAAAACATATTCAAGAAATGAATTAGCAGAATATAAACAAAATTTTCCTCCCATTGTTCTACAGTACTTGTTCTGACTGATAGAAAATGACTTTTGTTGGTGTAATCTAACATAGTAAGGCTCACTATTATAATACTTTGAACCAGGGGTGGGCGATATGGCAAAAATATCACATCACGATTTCATGATTTTATCACGATTCTTTGTCATGTTGGTTTTACTATTGTGCCTGAGCAGTGCAGCCAAAATCATTTTCCTAGTATAAAGACAAGGCCTTTCAAGGTAACACATATAAAAAAGAATGGTGGATATTTAGGCCAAAGTGGGCGAAGATAAAAATCTTTGTCAGTATTTTATATTTGTTATTAAAAAATAAGAACAAAGATACACATTACAAATACACATAATATACAAATAAAACAAACTTATTTTCAGGTACAATAGGTGTAATTAGCAGGAGCATTCAAGAAATTGAATGAACAAATATAAAAATTAAACACTATATGATTGATTCATATTAAAGCAACTGTATTGTTTGTGTTTTTTCAGTCGAGTAGTGTGTTATTTTTTTCTCTTTGTTTTGTTGTTTTAACATTAAACAATAACATTTCTGTCATCTGTCTGTCGATTCTGTCATAGTGTTTTATATTTATACCATCATTTACTCAAAATTTGTTTTAAACCTGAATGAGTTTCTTTCTTCTGCTGAACATAAATGCTATTTTTGAAGGACGTGGGTAACCAAACAGTTGCTGGTCCACAGCGACTTCCATAGTATTTATTTTTAAATACTATTTTTTAACTATCAAAAGTCAATGTGGACCAACAACTGTTTGGTTACCCACTTTCTTCAAAATATCTTGTTTTGTGTTCAGCACAAGAGAGAAATTAATATAGGTTTGGGACAACACATGAGTGAGTAAATGTTGACAGAAAGTTTGGGTGAACTATCCCTTTAATGACAGTCGGCTGCATGTTTAGTTCTGTCCCTTTAAGAGCTGCACACATCTAATATACAGGAACGCATCCGTTTCTCTCTCTACTGTTTACTTTAAATTTAGATATAACCAACTGATTCTATATGTAAACCTTGTGTGTTTTGACAGTATTGGCTCAAAAGATAACTTAGTTGAGTAAACAGGCGCTGTTAGACTGTTTTTTTTTAGTGTGCGCGCTTCAGGTGTACGGGGTCAGAAAAAGTGCACGTCAGACGCGTGAATGAAACGTTTAACTGGCAAGGCTTTAAAACACATGCAAATAATGTCATTTTGTGATTGCGAGAGGGCTGTCGCGATTCGTCGCGACAATCGTCATGCGCCATTTCATCAGATTTGTAAGGTAAATCATTTATTTAAAACTTATGCAAACACAGGAGAATACATCGCAATTTCAAAATAAAAGCTCAAACCCTCATTCTGAGTTTACACGTTTTGATGTATTTTTATTACCACCAAAACATTAATTATAATTATAGGGCCCTATGAAATCCATTTTATTTCCAAATTCATTTTTTCCATTTAATTTTTCTATACTCCGTTTTAATGGTTAAATAAAATTGTATTAAATAAAAAATCCTGTCTAATTGATTGAGTTTTCAAGTTTTATCTTTACCAAATTCTGTTTTCCATTATTTTCTGGATTCAATTTTAATGGTTCCATTTAATTTTAATAATCAAAAGCATCTCCTATTAATTAATTTTATATAAATAAATAAAAATTATAATATATATATATATATATATATTTATTATTATTTTATTTTTCAGAAATATTGCACATTTACATTTTTCACCTAAATAAATTCTGGTACATAATATTTCTGGTAAATACTCATTTAAAAAGTTTTTTTTTTTTATTATAATTGTATTATTAGACTAGAACAGGTGGATATGTTGTCATTCTTACACTATAATACTGAACTTTGATTTCAGTGATTTGGACACTTGCTTCTTGCACTCTATGTTGCACTTTACTTTTGCTTTAAAAATGGATTTCATAGACATTTGGATTTCATTTGGTTTAATAAAATATTCTTAAGTATAAGAATATAAATAATCGTTTAGATTAATCGATTAATCAATAAATTAGTCGATAGATTAATCAAAATAAAAATTGTCGTTAGTGGCAGCCCTAGATTTCGAATAAGTACAGTGTTTCGTGAGTGTATCTCTACCGCTGAGTTAACACTGATGTGAACGTATGTGGCGCTGTACAGTATCTTGATACGGCAGCACCAGAACTGCAGCTGATAGAATGTGCGCTGTAGCACAATACTACGATATTTCTCCAAAAGCAGATCGTGGAGACATTTTTATCGTCTACGATCAAAATACTTTGAATTTAAAATTTGTAAAGAGGAAAAAAAAACGTTATTTTCTAAATAATTGAGTTTTCCAGTTCCTGGATAAATAATTATATGTTGTGTAAGCAGGCAAAATCTTTTTCATGAGTGAGGACTTTTCCAACTTCTTTTAGTTGGCCACAAACTTTCTCATTTGTCTTAATGTTTGTGCAATGGCTAAATAGAGAGGAAAGCTAGGCTTATCCAATGTTGGATTAGCATACTAAGAGACCTGGAGCCCCCAGGGAACCTCTCAGAAAAGAGTCACAATCAGGAGGAGAATTAAACTGGCGTGGACTCCACATGTCCCATTGATCTGTTGACAGCCAAACTGGCAACCCGCCACAAACCTCAACGGTTCTCTAGAGAAGATAATCACCAGTGTGGAGCCTGAAAACACGATGATGACTTGTGGGAAGTGCCAGATTCGCTGTGTTAACTACTGCTAACGGTCCTTTGGTGGCATCAAATCTTTTAAACATATTCAAGACTTTAGTTTCAGTCAGTTAGCAGCAAGTAAACAAAATATCCTCAAGTATTGTTCTACTTGACATGACCAATAAAAAGTTTTTCACCATTTTCGTGATCAGGCTTTTTTGGGCGGGGTAAAATCAGGACTCGATGATGCAATCGAGGAGCCACAGAGCACGGCCCATTTCCCAACGAGTTTAAGCAGCGCTGCAGACCAACCGGTTTGTGACATCAAAGTATATTGAGACCTACAGAGAGCAGACGCTCCTGATGCTTTCAAATCGCTCTCGCGGTACTTTGATTGCAAACACTGATCATTCTGCAGCGCTGCTTCAAATCGAACACACCTAATAACTAGAGCACATTAGCATCAGTGGTTCACGGCTAAATCGTTAGATACTACAGCCTACAGTTTGTTTGCTAGCTATGCCTTCATCACGTAAATGCATAATACCTGGTTGCAATCATTTACAAAACAGCTCGGTCTCCTTATTAAATAAGCTGCTAGAGGAAGACAGTTGAGAGAGATGGCAGCTTTCCTGCGAGGGGGGGTGGTTTCAGTGCCTGCCAGTGGACACGTCTAATGTCTAATGTAGTGGGTTTAAATGTTCCAATAAAAACAGCTGATTTAGAGTTAAATTAATTATAAAAATATAAGGTATATTATTTAAATGTATGAATATATACACACTGTGTTCAGGAAATATTGAGAAAATAAAATTCAAACATTAAGATTTAGCATTAAGATATGTGAATTACTTAGAATGGTACAAATTTATGGCTGCAATACAAATGAAATACAAAGAGAAAAAAGCTTGGTGACCCAAAAGGCTCATTTCTTCAGCACTGAGACTGAGGTGATTAATCTAACTGAAGGAGAGAGGAAAAGAAAAGCAGAGAGTGTGAGTAAGAGCTGCTGAAGTGTGAGGGACTGTGGCCTCCAGCTAATCTACAGCCGTCTCCTTTCTGTTTAAATAAACCAAGTTGAAGTGCAGATCCTTACAACTCTCTTCCACCTTCCTTTGTCAGCGAACCATACGCTCGCACTCTACGCGGGCCCATTACTGTCTGATTTAAGAGGAGGTGAGAGAAAGAGAGGTCAAGAGAGAAAGTCAGCCTGTGTTATGCTGATCAGGCAGACGCATGGCTGAGAGCCGTCTGTTACCGTGACAATAGGGCGGCCGACACAGGGCTGGCGCTCTGCCCTCTGCAGCGGGAAGCACGACAACTCACACACGCACAGACACATCCAGCTGTCAGACACAACCGACGCACGCTGATGAAGACGGCAGCCCAATGTGAATGACAGAGGGTCACTGGGATTTCAATGAGAGATGCGGACCTGATGTAAGAATGACCCAAGTCTGTCAGATTGTGACCTGTCATAAAGAGATTCATAAAAGGCCTCACAGCAGACCAATTTAGGCTTTATTATTGCTACAAAAATGGCCTATAATAAACTACTGGCGATAATGCCACTATTAAAAACCTAAAAACTCATGAAGGTTATCATGCATGTCTGTCTGCGTCAAACCACACGCAGGCAGGGTAAACATTATTAGTTCTACACGGTCAATCTTGTCATACTAGAAGTGTGAATTATTTTATTTCTTTATTTTTTCCCGTCTTCCTTAACGGATGCTCTCCCCCTAATATAGTCTCTTTTTTTACTTTGAGTAGAATAAACAGTATATGGCAGTTTCCATGAATAGGATATAAAATGGTGTTTGAAAATCATATTTTTTAATTTTCAACTTGTCTTTCTGCCATGCTACTGGAAGAGTCCTAATGTTATTACTTAAGGAGGGTCGCAATTTTAAGGAATTAAGGAAGTCATGTGGTTTGTGCCTGTAATGCTTTAATAACAATACCAAATTTATGGGAAGTGCCATATGTTGAAATCAGTAAAGGCCACATGATCACAGTTCTCAGAACAGATTTATATCACATTACGAGACAATTACTGTATGCATGTGTTCTTGATCAAGAGAAGATTATGTTCACCATCGTGCAGTATTCATATGCATACAGTCAGTAGATTTTGAATTACTTATTTGCTATACTAAAACTCAGAAGGGAACATCACTGCAACAAAGTGCAAAGCAAGATGATGAGAGTAAAAAGGCAGAAGGCTACACAGAGTATGTGAAGAGGAATGTTTTCTAGTCATTCAGCATACCACCTTGTATCTCTCCTCACAGACTGATAACAGAGGCAGAGTCAACCAGAAAGAGAAAGAGACAGAAAGACAGAAGTTGTGACAGAAGGAGCAGAATCACAAAGGACTTAAATAGGCCTTATTTTGCACTTGCATAACAGTTCGTTTAAATGAAAATGCACATATAAATGTTAAACAAAGCAAAAATTAAATAAATGAAAAATACATAAATAACTATTTCCCACCCTTTTATATTTACATTTATGCATTTAGCAGACGCTTTTATCCAAAGCGACTTACAGTGCATTCAGGCTATACATTTGTACTGTCAGTATGTGTGTTCCCTGGGAATCGAACCCACAACCTTTGCGTTGTTAACGCAATGCTCTAACCACTGAGCCACATGAACACTTTTCTCTGACCCTTTTCAACTTTTATCTGACCCTTGTAATTAATCAGGCTATTTGTGCTTCTCTACTGTAACTTTAAGACAGTATGTAAATTATAGGTTAACACAGATTTTATGCGACAACATTTTTATGGGTGGGCCTCCTCTCTCCCAGGCCCAGGATAACATTCCTGGTTGTGCCTCCATAGCAATGGAATCCTGTTTTCCATGATATACTGTATCTCCTATAAACATTCAAACACAGATGCTTTAGGCAGACAGGTCCTTATCTGTCTACAGGTGTGAGAGAGCAGGACCGCTGAGAAAGTTGTTTGGTTCATTAAGTTTCTCACTACATTGCAAACTCTTATGTTTGTATGAAAAGCCACATTCATTGAGGCAAAGAACTTTTGATTTGTGAAATGTCGATTTTTTTTCAAATCTTTCTCACATTACTTTGTTGAATATATAAAACATAATTAATCCCATGATCAAAAATACTGATTGTGTTTCTTACAACTACATTTTATATCATTAAATATATAAATATTGTATACACCATTAATATTTTGGAGGTTGTACGTTTTTTTTTTTTTAAGCAAGGATACATTCAAAATTCAAAAGTGACTGTAAAACCATTTATAATGTTGCAAAAGATGCCTATTTCAAATAAATGCTGTTTTTTACAACTTGCTAATCAACAAAGAATCCTGAAAAAATGCATCAAAAATAGAAAGCACAACTGATAATAATGAAAAATATTTTTTGAAGACCAAATCAGCATATTAGAATGATTTCAAATTCAACTTTGCCATCGCAGGAATAAATTACTTCAATATAAAAATTAAAATAGAAATCAGTAATTTTCAAGTTATCTAAGCAAGCAATATTACTTTTTTACTGTGTTTTGATCAATTAAATGCAGCATCTATTGGGCATAAGGGACTTTCAAAAACATAAAAAAAACTTACCTGCCCCGAACTTTTGAATAGTAGAGCACATATATCACATATAATGTCATAAATGCTACGTGATATGCATATGATTTCACAGGAGCATGTTACTGGTTTGGTGGTCTTACCAACAGAACAGGGGGATATATATGAAAAAAGTTTTCTATTCCCATCCCGTAATTCCCATTGGACAGTAAAGCAAATAAATATAGTTTGAAAAAAGGAACGAGAAAGGTGGAAGAAAGGAAAGCAAGAGTGAAACTATGAACAGAGGTGGATAGTTTTCTCTCTCCTCAGGCAAGAACAAGGAGTAATAATGTGAACAGTAATATATGAGAGTTAATAACCCATGAGACGAAACAGAGAATGAAACAAGCCCAAAGGTTTTCACACATATACACACACACAGGGGCATAAGCTTCACTTTCTCATAATGACCTCATACCTGGATCATTTCACATCCAACCTCACATTTCCTCAAGGAAAAATAATTAGATTGGCCGATTAAACACCAGTAATAATGGCTAGACAACTGCAAGGTCCTTTAAAGACAACCCTGTGGACATTTTCCCATTCCACAGCCAGTTTCTTGAACATTCCCATCCTTCTACTCTGACCCGCTCTCGGGTTTAACACCAGGGTGTAAATCAACCACCCTGACAGCACAGACAGTCACTCATGGAGAGCAGGCCTCATCGTGCACACCGTGACCCATGAGGTCCAGGAATAAGGGCTAATTTCCTGTATTACACCCATACAGAGCAGTGGATCATGGATCATGTCATGTGATATATGTTAGTAGAGCCAGCCTTTCATTACATCAGTGGCATCAGTCACCATCCCTCTCTCTGTGCTTGCTTTGGCACACAAAATATTCATCAGCATCAAATATACTCACCCTCAGGCCATCCAAGATCACTTGCTTACCAGTGAATCCTCTGCAGTGAATGGATGCTGTCAGAATGAGAGTCCCAACAGCTGATAAAAACATCACAATAATCCACAAGTAATCCACTCGACTCCAGTCCATCAATTAACATCTTGTGAAATGAAAAGCTACAAAGCTGCATACAGGAAGTGTTATTATGTACTATTGGACTCATATTTTGGCCAGAAGTGACAATTGACTTATCGGTAAGCCCCGCCCCCCTTAGTTACTGTTGCTCCCTCGGACAAACAAACAGAGTTGCTCACTATCTTACACTGAGAGCTGCAGTGTGAAAACCTTGTCCCACAATGTTTTTGCACAATTTTGGACACAGAAGGCCACCAAATGGGAATTAAATATTCCATGGAGGGATTTATAAAATATTTAAAAATAAATACGGTGGGTAACTCAAAGCAAGGGTTTACAGATCACAATGCAAGCGGGAGAAGTCTCATATTACAGTCGGTTATTACTATCGCAGATGACAACATGCAGGATTAACACTTGTTCATTTATCGCAGGGTATGATTAAATTACATTCAACCAGTTTAATATGGAGAGGCACTGAAATGTAGACCTTCGTTTATGTGTTTTTGACCTACACTATACAAGACGCGAGAACAGTCCGCTATTTAGGTTTGTACGTTAACATGGACTCAATAACTTTAACGTTAGCTAGTTTTAGCAAGAGATACCTTGCTAAAGCACAAGATAACATTAACATTCTGCTTGAGCAGATGAAAATTGTAACTTAATGAATGTATGACAACCAGAAAATGAAAGTTTTTGTCTTCATTTGTACTGGGGTTGAATGCTAAGGGACATTTTGCTCTGTTTTGTTTGGATTCAGGAAATGAATAAAATAAATTATATTGTATTTATTAAATTATATTTGTATAAATTATATATAAATTATATATCTCAGGATACCTGGAATCAGTGTTACAAGTACCCCAGGCACACCGCTTTTCCATTTTTGAAGCATAAAGCCCATAACCGATGCGAGCTTCGGATCTTCCAACGTTTCTCTATGGCGCTGAAACCTGAAGATGTCCGAGTTCCGGTCCCCGTGCAACTGATACTCGACTGCTATTGGCTCATCAATGTTCGATGGGAGGGGCTTACCGGTCAATTTAACGTCAAAACACCATATTAATGTATTTCATATAAATGGACTGGACTCATATGGATTATTGTGATGCTTTTAATCAGCTGTTTGGACTCTCATTCTGACGGCACCCATTGACTGCAGAGGACCCAATGGTGAGCAAGTGAAGTACTGCTAAATATCTCCACCTTTAAGACTCCATGAAATATAGTCAATAGTCCTTCGTTTACAGTACGTCATTAACAAGATTTGATAGTTAAAGTCATAAAAGTCCACTTAACAAAATTGAGTTTTAAGAATGGAAAGATTTGTATTTTTTTCTTTTCATATGTTCTATAATGAATAAAGACTGTATGACTTACCTGGAGCAGGGAAAATGCACACAGAGTCAGGAACAGCAGCATTGAAGGAGAGAAAAGAAACAAAATAGACTAATTAGCCAAGTAAAAGAAATTAAGCACAAAACCTGATTTATCAATTAATTCTAAACATAATAATTTTTCTTTCTTGTGTTATTTGAAAAACATACTGTTCTCATGCTAATTAGTGAGTGCCCTTTTAAAACAATTTACAACCAATCTGGTCATTGTTATCTCATTAAATGCCTTAAGTCTACATAGTAAATATATAATATGCAATCATATAGGCCCTAACCTGCTATTAACATTCGTTTCAAGTGATCCAATGATAAGTAGCCACACAGATCGCTGTTTACACCTGTTACAATGCATCTTGGACACTGGATTTTGTCAGAGGAAGGGTCTCTTAATTTGTGACTACATACATTACTATTTTAATGTTGATAAACTCTTTAAAAATGTATGTTGTATTAAATTTGTCCGCCACCACAATTATGTTTTCATTTTATTTAACTGCGACAGCCCTCCAAATTACACCAGTCAGGAGTCAGAATAAAATAATAAAAAATAAATAAAACAAGTAAAATAATACAATCAAAATAATTTAAAAAAAGAAAAAAAGTTTCATGTCAGTTACAGATGGTTATACCAGATTCATAATTCATCTTGTGCCGATTCTGTTATTTATTCCTGCAGAAATAAAAAAAATCAAATTAAATTCGAGCAAATCTAGCACTCTTTTGGAGACCCAGCTGGACAAGCAAACCTGATAATGAACACTGCCGGAACGCTCATGTGTGTGTGAGGAAAACACAAGTAATGCTGGAGGAGGAGGAGGAGGAGGGGTAGTCTCTATCCAGTGTGTGTGTTTAAGGATGAATGAGTAAAACCTCTAGATGTGGAATGCAGTTGAATTAGCCTACCACACAAAAGATTCTTCATAACCCTCCACAGCTGCCTGCCAATTCTGCCTAACCATTGTTAAAAATAAACTTGACTAACGTATCTCTCCAACATACTCAAACAAACAACAGAAATTATTTTTCGACTGTTAGCGGAGGTCTGATAGTCTTAACCTTTTTTGGTCATTTTGTTCTGCCCCAGAGAGAAAAGTGGCACCTAATCTGTACTTCACAGAAATGCACTGTGAGGAATCAGCTGTCAATCAAGAGTCAGGGGAGGAGTCATGGACAAAGAAGAGGCGGAGTCAGAGACTCGGTGAGGTGCACAAATCCACTTCTGCAGGGCAGCATGAAGAACGGTTTACATATTTTAAATAACATATTGCAATATACTATGATGTATTATAACATGGCTGCAAAAAGATAATAATCATTAAAAAAAACTAAGCAAGTTAAGGCAAAATAAAATAAATAAAAAATATATATAATTGCAATATATCTAACTATAATGCATAATATATAATAACATGTATAGACACAGACAAAAGCTTTTACTTTAACACAAATAAACAACACTTTACACTTTTGTATTAATTTATCTTTGAAAAAGTAAATAATTCTTAACACACAGCCTCAGTACTACTCAGTTAAGTTAAGTACTCAGTTAAGTTATGAGCCATAATAATTAAAGCAAGCACATGCTCCCATTCACTCCCTCACTGGATGTACCTGAGTAAGGGCTTCTCCTCTTCCTGCAGCCCAAGAAACTGATCCCTTTGACAGGCATGACCGTGTCCGTTTATCCTCCCTGAGCTCCACAAACACTCACAGTTCCCCACTCTGCTGCTCCAAACACACACATACATACACACCTCCTCCACACCACAGCACACGTGCTCTAAATGCACACTCGCCCCGATGCATGGGAGAGGAGTTGGGGGGGTTCACAGAAGCCTGACTGCAGTGACCCCTGCCAGGCAGGTTGCCAGGGAGATGCCGCACCATCTGAAGAGGCTTGTGGTTGCTAGGCGAGCACCGCTTAAACGTCCTAAAACGGCTGAAGAGGGTGATGGAGCTCATAATGTAATTTGTCTCAAATGAACCAACAAAAGAAAATCTAGTCGTTTGGAGAGGCTGCTTCAGAGAGATGCATTGGGGACACTTGCATCTCAAAATTGCAGGGATAGAGGAAGTAATAGAGATAAAGGAAAGTATAACGAAAGGTTCTGTTTAATCAATTATTGGGGTTTCTGGGTCACACCAGATTAGACACTTGACCACACAAAGGTCCAAAAGGGGATTTTACAATGGAAGAACCATTTTTGGTTCCTCAAGAACCCTTCAGGGAACAGTTCTTAAAAGAACCCTTTAGAACATTTGAATAATCTGAAGAAAATGTATTCTCTATAAAGAACCTTTTGCTCAATGGAGAAATTCCATGGATGTTAAAGGTTCTTCATGGAACTACAGATTCCATTATTCCATGGTCTGAATACTGGATTCTGATTGGCTGGCAGGTGTGCATTATAACAGTTAAATCACTGTTCCATATTAATGCGTTCCTGTGTGGCTCAGTGGTAGAGCATTGCGTCAGCAGCGCAAAAGGTTGTGGGTTCGATTCCCAGGGAACACACATACTAATGAAAAGTGTATAACCTGAATGCACTGTAAGTCGCTTTGGATAAAAGCGTCTGCTAAATGCATAAATGTAAATGTAATGCGCTGCTTTAATTGATGCACACTAACCAACACGCTTCACTCGCTCGCACACACCCCACACGGAGAGAGAAAGAGAGGTCGGAGATCGCAGATTGTGCTGCAAACACACATAAACTTGTTGTTACATAAATGCTTCCCCACAATTTTTATTAATAAAATAAAAGATAGATACTAGATCGCTACATTATATTCTCCAGCAACAAGTAGGGCTGTGTATTGGCAAGAATCTGGCTATACGATATGTATCACGATACAGGGGTTGCGATACGATATATTGCGATACATTGCGCAGGGCTCTAGACTAACTTTTTGCACTGGTGCGCCTAACTTTTTTTCTTAGGTGCACCAGCACAAAAGTTAGGTGCACCCAAATTTTCACATAGGCAATATTGACTAGCAAACGATTAACTAACAATCTGGTCAACAATTCTTTATTTGAAGCACAATTCTACAAGAAAGGTAACTTACTGAAAAAGTGTTGGTGCTTAAAGTGCTTCACTGAGCTGAGATTTAAACTTAAAACATCTCAAGATAAATGAAATAAAAAGAAAGTCTAAATTAAGTGTTTTATGGGCGTCAAACTGAACATCTCATGGCTCAATGTCTTATGGACTATCCTCCATTGCAGTCACATGCCCCTCGGATGGCCAACTCCTGTAGTTGGGCCTTCTTGATCTTTGGCCTTGGCTAAACCAGCTGACCACACTCTCTCTAGCATCAAAATCTTCCAGACTTGACCCTCTACACTGATTCTTATTAGATCTTCCATTGTGTCTGAATGAAGGGATGCTCTAGTGCAGTGGTTCTCAAACTTCTTTGGTCGCGCCCCCCTTAAACCTATAAAAAAAATCCGGCGCCCCCATCCCATCTCAGACTACCAAATAATTTCACTAAACATTATGAAAAAAAAGTATTTACAGAACAAAAACCTGTTCTGTTCTGTCTAATGGTCTCTCTGTTCTCATACTGTATTTTAATGCAGCCAAATTCTCAATAAAACTGTTTTACTTTATATATTTTACTGTTTCTCTTGTCAGTCAACGGGATGAATATGAAATAATGACTGAAACACAGCCCTTTAAGAATACATAACCAGCTCTCCCTTCCAAGAAGCTAGTCTGCACAAAAATCCTAATTTATAATTTTATTGAGCCGTTGTCTGATGAAATCAAATAATACACACAAGACAAGATAAGACAAGACAAAGACAATTCCTGTGCAGTGATTTCAGCTATATTTGCATGTAAACTTAGAGAAGCAATAATATCTATTTTAACTGAACGGGGCTGCTCCTCTCAGACGCTCACTGAACAGAGCAGATGCAGAGAAAGAGCTGCGTGCACGCTGGTCGAACGGCTGGTCGCACTGACGCAACCTCATGTTTTTTTTTTGTCGCACCATTAAGAAATTAGGTCCCACGTGCGACCAAATTGGTCGCACTCTAGAGCCCTGTTGCGATACTGTAAGCAAGCTGATATATTGGGATATTTCTTATTTTAGGAATAGGACATATTTTTAGGAAAGCTGTCATTAAGAGCACCCCACCATATGCAAACCTTAGCATTTCTGGATCTGCATTTGCAATAATCAGTCCCTGTAACATTCAGCATTATTGAACCACATTTTGTGCAGTACGAGTCAAAGGGGGGGGGAAATTTAAGTGCTTGCAGGATTCTTTAGTTAAATGTATAAAATGTATTTTATAAAAATATAAATATTAACTCAAAACGAAACAACTGCCATGAATCCTGTATGATTTATTTTTTAAATATCGATATTCCGTTTTTGAGAATCAATACAGTATCGCCAAACTAAATATTGCGATACTCACGTGTATTGATATATTCTTACACCCATAGCAACAAGGTGATAAAATCACTGTTTTTGAAGTAGCCTAGTTGTTTGTAGAGAGTCGCGCAGACGCAGCAAGCAGGTAGGCTACACACAACTGTCATCTCTCTCTCTTTCTCTCTCTCTCGATCGATAATTAATTGAAATACATGCTATAATTCATTCAAATAAATGTGGTCTTACCGCACTATTTAATCTCTGTGTCTGATTTGAAGAAGGCAGATTGCTAACTAGACCAATGTCAATGTCTTGAAACCATGAAAGGGCTAAAATGAAATGCATGTGCACAGAATTCCATAAAAATCTCTAAAATTGACCAAGAAGTGACCAAGGCCAGACTCTAAACCAGGTACCTATAGATATGCATATTTACAGAGCTTTGATGAAAACACATTTTTATTTACCATGCAAAATCCTGAATTATAATGATTTTCCCCCAAACAACATCATCAGTGTAGCCAGATTTGGTCAGAAAAATCTCTTGAGTTGCATTGCTATTTGTTATGCCCATTGCCCAATTGCCCATGAGAGATTAATACAGAGTGCTGTGTGATGTTTAAAGCAGAGACACGATTTGGGGAATCTAAAAGTGCTGGCACATGCTGGATGGCACCAGCTTTCACACAGTCCTGAGTGCCTGTGGTCTCGTAATGGCCAACGGCAGCATGGGAAAACTCCACATCTCATCCCATCACTGCCTGCAAATCAACCAGGGATTCCAATGTGATATCATTTGTTTATGACTTTACTACTGATGACTCTGCCATGAGGGTTTTTGGGAAAATTATGCACAAAGAAAGGTTTATGCACATAGTTAACAAATAAGTCACACAAATTCCATGAAGATAATACAATTCAAATTTGTGAGCCAAGATTATTTTGCTTGTTAAGTAACAGTTTAATGTTGCCAGATTTTGACAGAAAAGAACCTATTTACCAAATTAGGAATGTACAATATATCAGTCCTATATTAAATACACTAATAAAAGTCAACTAGCCACTTGCATGATTTGCAAAATACAAATATTTCTCATTAATAAGAATATAAAGGGTTTACTTCTGTTAAATGATTCATTCTTTTTATTTGTAACTAAATTAAGAAATAATCAAATGAATTAGATCAGCACTTGTTGATTCATTGAGACTGAGGCGCTTCATATCAACAACTCTCTCTGGTGACACAGGGATGAGTCTCCTTCGTCGATTTATGCTCTGATTTTAACGCAAACAGCGCACCCTTGTGGCCCGGCTGATACAGAAGATTGTACGCATTTTGCGTCCAGGGGATAATCTCCAAAATGGCACTACGCGGACTCCGAGGAGACGTTACGGTGCCTAAATGTTGAATTAATTTGTTATTTTAGTTTTATTTCCATACAAAAAGTATTCTCGTCGCTTCATAGCATTACGATTGAACCACTGATGGCAGATGGAGTATCCTGGCGATGCTTATCATACTTTTCTGGACCTTGACAGTAAAATTAATTGGCAGTCAATTGGACAGTTACAAGCCTCCCGGTTCTCATCCAAAATATCTTAAATTGTGTTCCGAAGACGAACTAAGCTTTTACGGGTTCGGAAAGACACGGGGATAAGTGAAAAATAACAAACTTATCATTTTGGGGTGGAGTATCCCTTTAACAGGTTCTGTATATGGTAGCGGTGCTATATAGCCCCTCAGTCATGCCAAAGAACCGGTGAAGGACCAATGAAGCACCAAGATTTGGTGCTATAAAGCACCAAAACTGGTTCCCCTATGATTACAAGCCAAATAACCACTTTTAGTGCTATATAGCACCAGAGTGTGGGAATAATTATTGTTAATATTAATATTATTGTTAATATTAGTGCCTCCCTAATTCAAATAATAGTGAATGTACATCTCTCAGAACTTGCGTTAAAACAGTCAATCAGATTACAGCTTTGTGTGCAATGTTCATCTGTCTGGGCTATCCGTGGGCCAACATCCACATTAAAAAAACTTTCTGTGCATTCATTGCAAAACTAAACATTAAAAATGATGTGTGGAATATAATGATGCTGTGATTATCATCTCACTACAACAATCCCAGATCCCATAAACCCTCAGGCACACCTAACATATTCATGACTCCTCTATGAGTCAAGCAGAACAGGCACCTGCTATCATTTCAGAAATATTAAACCGATGCCCCAACGAGATAAGAAGCGAGAGATGGGAGCAATGATTAGTGTGTGACTGAGATCTCAAGAGGATCAATGACATATCTGACCCTACGGCCGCCGCTCCTTGTTTTCACACAAATGAATTCAGTGTACTGTAAGATAAAAAAAAAACAAAGAGGCACAGAGAAGTGCAGACAGTGAGTGAACTTCACCCAAATTCAAACTAACCAGCACCAAACTCACAAATCCTTCTCAATATTTTAAAGCAGAGTATAATTTGTCTTTGGAGAGTTTAGGGTGTGGGCTCAAGGGATGTAAATATAGACCCACTCCAACTCCAGCAGTGGGCTGCTCTGGCCTGCCTAGCCCACATCAGTCCTGGGTCAATCCTGAGCACAGAGAATATAGTGTGGAAGTGTCTCAAATTAGCTTATTGCTCCCTGTATAACCTTCATCCTTAATGCCACTGAATGAGTACTTATTTATAGATAGAATACAGAAAGGAAGTGAGTGTACAGAATGAGTCCAAGCCCAGTTCTGGGACAGAGGTGAGAGATCAATAGCATTCATTAAATATGATGGGAGCCCAGAGAGTAACTTATGTGGGCTGGGTCCCTGTCCTCCAGGACCATGTGACAGTTTTAAAGACAATTGATTGGCTGATTAACACTTTTGCGCTTAGTGAATGTCACTGAGTGCAATAACGTACATGTTATGCTCGATAATCTGATAACATGGATTTAAACTGAAACCAGTCATTACATAATTTGAATAACTATCATTTTTAACACTATTGGAGCATAATAAACAACATTTATGGAACATTTCATGTCATATTTTGGCCAACAGTTGTTGAGATTTTGGAATTTCCCCATTCAACTAAACAGGAGGTCTTATATGCCCTAAATAGCTGCCATGAGGTATTACAAATATGGACACCAAATGAACTGACTTTCTCTGAAAGGGTCTTTGGAATAATAATAAAATATGTGAACCAGTCATTAGGATCAATTTGTTTAAATTCATCTGAAAGCTGATTTAATAAGCTTTCAATTGTATGGTTTGTTAGGATAGGACAATATTTGGCCGAGATACAACTGTTTGAAATTGCCTTTAAAGTTGTCCAAATTAAGTACTTAGCAATGCAAATTACTAATCAAAAATGAAGTATTTATATATTTACAGAAGGAAATTTAGAAAATATCTTCATGGAAAATGATCTGTACTTAATATCCTAATGATTTTTGGCATAAAAGAAAAATTGATAATTTTGACCCATACAATGTATTGTTGGCTATTGTTGGTTTTGTGGTCCAGGGTCACATATATACATAAAGCTGATTTTAAGCAACAAATGTAAATGCTAACCATTATTTGAACATTCATTAAAAAAAAGACAAGAAAAAGGCTCAGGCTCCCAGCTGCGCTTTTAGCCACGCATGTTGCCAATTCAGTAGGACGTGTACAATTACAAAATACTACACAGACAGGGGAGGCCTACCGTTAAATAAAAATAACTGGCATCCCGGATGGGTTCCAGGTGGGTCTGTGAGACGGTATCCTCATACTTGTTATGGATCTCTACGCAGCACATGTGGAATCACTCTGGTGAGATCCATTCAGACCTGTCCCCACCACCATCCATCACCATCACGCCTGTATCGCTGTCTCTGTACGGAGGCGTCTTCACTGGGAGGGGTGGTGGGGTCAGGACCCACTTTGGCACCAAATGAAAGACAGACTGGGTGTGCCACCATATGCTTCTCAGAAAGATGGGGAATGGATAGAGAGTGGAAAAGGAAAGAGGGAAGAGAGGAAGGTGCTAATGTATTGCGTATAGGGTCTTGGGAAGTTCTTCTGGATTAATAATGTCAAATAATGTATGAAAATATGAGCTCAGATTAACTCAAAGGGGGGGAAATGGTGCTTGGTGGGCCCCATGTCTGCAGAACAGAGAAAAGCAGCTGTTTTAGTTAGCACCACACACTTCCTCATACTCTCCCAGGCCAATTAAGACACGTTGTTATGTTGTTAGTGAATGATTGCAATAAACTAGCCTTTCGTGTCACACACACACACACACACACACACACACACACACACACACACACACACACACACACACACACACACACACACACACACACACACACACACACACACACACACACACACACACACACACACACACACACACACACACACACACACACACACACACACACACACAGAGAGACTTCCGTAGAAGTTACAAAAAATAATGTAACAAAGTTGAGGGATCAACAATCAAAACTGTTTGGTTCCCAATATTCTTTAAAATATAGATTGTGTTGAGTTTATGTTTTTTGTTCTTTTTTGGGGGGGAGGAGACTTTCCGTTTAAATTTAAACGAGACATTTCAATACTTTATTTAAAAATGCAAATTTAAAGAAATTAAGACCAATGAATCTGTGCCATATGTAAACTCACACAAATGGAAATGTGGCTGTGAGAGATAGACACAGTCTGTTAAATGAGTTGTTGCAAAAATCCATCTTTCTAAAAATGTAATGAAAAGCCTCGTATTAATTAAAATAAATTTGTTTTCACATTGTTCTCCATTGATGCCCACTTAAACATAGCCCTGCATTGACAAAACAAAATACAGCATATAAATCATTTAATTATTTGAAATGTAGTTACGTATGTTTTATGAGATGTTTTTTCCCTCTTGGCAGCTCTCATACTGATGCATGAGCTGTTGCATCAAATGCAGCAGTTTAATGCCACAGCTCCACAAAATATATTTAAGATATCATTTATAACATGTAAGACTTACATTTTTTTAATATTTTATATTTTATGAAGTGAAAAGACGAGTTAAAAAAACTGATAAAGAAGGGATAAAGAAACATAAGCAATTGAGAGTACTAGAAGTAGAACAAAGAATGAGCAAGAGAAGGATACACAGCTTTCTCCTCTCAAGACTGACATTTAAATCGGACACTATAAAGTCTATCAAATTACCTCCCTGTCAGAAGAAGACAAAGACTTCAGAAGCTCCACACTAGGGTCCCAGCAGACCATAGATCCCCCAGAAACCGCAGCCCTTCATGGGCTGATTAACCCCACTCATCCCCCTTCTCCAGCTGCAGACACTACTGTGATCCCAGAGGAGAGAGTGAACGAGAGGGGCTGAAGCAGGCTAACTAGGGCCAGGCTAAAGGCTAGCCTCAGAGCAACTATGGTGATATTTATTTGATGTTTATCCACTCAATAGAGGACTGTGAATAAAAGATGAAGGGAGAGACACATATGGAGGAAGAGGAGAGATGGAGATGGGGGTGGGGTTTTCAGGGGAGATCAACGTTAGAAGGTATTTATCGACTGATAATTTTATAGTTTTATCAGTGTTGGAGAAATTATTTAGAAGTTGTAGCGCTTTTAAAAGGGTACGGTAGCAAGGAAAATTCTGCCATCATTTACTGAGCCTCATGTCATTTCAAACCTGTGTAGTATGAATGAAATTCGGATACTGCATTTGCAATCTTGTTATTGTCATGTGACCTACAGCGTCAGTTGCGTCACTTTACTGCCATTCATAAATCCTCTTCCATGGAATCCCAGTGTCCATCCGATGTGCACGTCAGAATCTCGCCAGAAGTATTTTATGAAAACTATACATTCGGACATAGTAGGCAACTGTTTTTGCCAACTGTACAGTATGAAGGCATATTCGGACGCAGGGATTATGAGTAGTGTGTTAACTTGGTAAGTTCATTTTTCTTTCCAAGTAGCTTTCCAAACACTGAAATACATATATTTCCATGCACACTTATTGCACAAACAACGTAGGTCTATATGTTTTCTAAAAGTTCCCAGGGCAGAATTCCACACATAGACACAGGAGCTCAGGAGGAATCCTAAAGCGATTAAGCCGGTGAAAGACGAGACAAGTACCAATTCAAAGCAAAACAAGAGCCCCACCCAGAGAACCTGAACTCCCGCTCAGGGCAGTGACAGAAAACACTGATCAAATCCTTCTCCCAACGTCTGAAACACTCCCTGGTGGTGTTTGCATGTGGATTAAATTAGTCATGATTCATTGGAAGGTGCATGGTACACCCTTCAACTGCTGTTCTCAGGTCTGCCTGAGTGATGGATTATATTAGGATACAAGAAAGTATCCTAATCTAATGTTTCCTGTGAAGTGTCTAGGTTTCCTCAGTCTCTTGTTTCTTAATAATATGCTAGACATGACAGACATTACACTATGTGTGTGGTAAGATTGTGAATTCCTCTCCGAACCTCATGAATCACTACTAAGATAAACCTTGAGTAGGGCTGTAATGATTATGAAATTTGGCTGATGATTAATTGTCTAAGAATTGTCACGGTTATTGCGATTAATTGTCTGTTTTAGGGCTTTGTCGATATGCGATTATGTTTTTCATGGCTTTCATTATATAATTGTGATTAATTTAAGGGTTCAGTAAATAATTATGATGTTATCTTTTAATCTTTTTTGAGTTATTATTCTGCAGTGTAACAGAGTATTCCAAATTCTAAGAATCGGCTAATTCCGATCCAACTCCAGCACATTTTTTTTCTACACCATAGAATATCAATACTGTGTTTGTGGAACTATTGGTCACTCTTTTTTAAACCCTTTGTTAAACACAACCCACTAAATACTCACTTTCTCACTACAGAGATAAACTGCATTTGAATAAAATATATAGGCTATGAAATTAAACTAGCGGACTGTATAATTTAACAGAAAAAAATATATC
Organism: Ptychobarbus kaznakovi; assembly: GCA_027422405.1. Lineage (NCBI taxonomy): Eukaryota > Metazoa > Chordata > Actinopteri > Cypriniformes > Cyprinidae > Ptychobarbus > Ptychobarbus kaznakovi. Next base: position 42,067,066 of record CM049794.1, on the reverse strand, counting down.
TTGAAAATTTTTTGGTGCACATTATACAATTTAAACATGTTTATTCTGTTAACTATTTGTATTCTTACAAAATACATTCATGAAAATAAGACAGAAATCACGAGAAAAAGAAAGGCTTCTAATAGTTTTTCTGTGTGCAAAACTTTGTTCACGTGAAACTCTTCAAACAAAGCGTCACAAAGTTCTTATGCACATCTAGGGTGCAGAATGATGCGCTTGAAGCAACATAAGTCACAGCGCGCTTGCACTCAACACGGTACAAACAAAGAAGAGAAATGAGTGAGCAATGAAATCCAGCAAGATCCCCAGACGTTTGTCTACCCATCAAGTATTATAATGCGAATATATCATCTTGGAGAGAGAGTTTTACCGTGCTGACTGTCATAACTGAAAGTGACGTGCTGTTTGAATGACTGACAGCTGCAGCAAAAGGAAGTTGAGTTTCTGTAAATTAAATTTAACAATGTAAATATAATTCTGTCCCTTACATTAAGATATGGAATGGCTTCAGATGATATAGGCTATACAGTGGATGAAAACCAAACTGGTCCTCTTCTGTTTCTTTTGGTGTATGACCAAAAGCCATATAATGACCTTGTGCCATATAAAAAAAGATATAAAACAATTAAATAACCGTGGTTAATCGCGATTATTTGATCTAACGCGGTTGTTTCAGAAAACCGCGATTAATCAAATAATCGCGATTAGACGGTTATTTAATTGTCGCGACAGGCCTAGCCTTGAGTGAATGTAATAGTGATACTGCTGTTTGAAATGGGTTTGACTTTTCATAAATAAAGTTAACTCTTTCGGAAGTTGAATAACAATGGCTGCCAACACC